>VZQC01004665.1:377921-637423 GCA_009823505.1 Rhizomys pruinosus | reverse complement strand
ATACTGGCAAATCGCATACAGACCCACATCAAGAAGATCATCCATCATGACCAAGTTGGATTCATACCAGAGATGCAGGGATGGTTCAACATACGAAAATCAATAAACATCATCAAACACATAAACGGAATCAAAGACAAAAACCACACCATCATCTCAATTGATGCTGAAAAAGCCTTTGACAAAATCCAGCATCCCTTCATGCTTAAAGTCCTAGAAGGAATTGGATTGGAGGGATCATTCCTCAATGTAATCAAAGCCATATACAGGAAACCCACAGCCAATATCATCCTAAATGGGGAAATGACAGAAACATTCCCTTTAAAGGTAGGAACTCGGCAAGGCTGCCCCCTGTCACCACTCCTCTTCAATATAGTGCTTGAAACACTTGCTAGAGCAATAAGGCAAGAAAAGGATATTAAAGGAGTACTAATTGGAAAAGAGGAAGTCAAGCTATCCCTATTTGCTGATGATATGATTGTTTACTTAAGGGATGCTAAAAACTCCACCAGAAAACTCCTAGAAATGATTAACAGCTTCAGCAAAGTGGTAGGATACAAAATTAACTTAAAAAAATCAGTAACCTTTCTTTACACCAAAAACAAGCAACTGGAGAAGGAATTCAAGGATACCTTCCCACTCACAATAGCCTCAAAAACAATAAAATACCTATGAACAAACCTAACCAAAGGCACCAAAGATTTCTACAACAAAAATTTTAAACCTTTAAAGAAAGAAATTGAAGAAGACATCAGAAGATGGATAAACCTCCCATGCTCATGGATTGGGAAAATTTACATAGTAAAATTGTCCATTCTACTCAAACTCTTATATAGATTTAACGCAATCCCAATAAATATCCCTAAGAGTTTCTACACAGGCTTGTTAAAAAAAAGTCCATAAATGCATTCGGAAAAACGAAAGACCCTGAATAGCCAAAACAACCCTGAGCGAAAAGAGCAACACAGGTATGATCTCTATACGAGACTTCCAAATATACTACAGGGCCATAGTCATAAAACAGCCTGCTACTGGCACAAAAACAGACCTGTTGATGATTGGACCAAAACTCAAGGTCCAAACTTGAGCACATACAATTTCAGCCATCTCATATTAGACAAGGGAGCCAAGAAGACACAATGGAGAAAAGACAGCATCTTCAGCGAGTGGTGTTGGCAAAACTGGATCACCACTTGTAGAGAATGAAATTAAACCTCTACC
This sequence comes from Rhizomys pruinosus, assembly GCA_009823505.1. Classification (NCBI taxonomy): domain Eukaryota; kingdom Metazoa; phylum Chordata; class Mammalia; order Rodentia; family Spalacidae; genus Rhizomys; species Rhizomys pruinosus. The sequence continues at coordinate 636,202 of VZQC01004665.1, read as the reverse complement.
TCTCACCCTGTACAAAAGTCAACTCCAGATGGATCAAAGACCTCAACGTGAAACCCCAAACTCTGAAGGCAATAGAAGAAAAAGTTGGCAGCAGACTACAAGACATAGGCATAGGAAAAGACTTCCTAAATCAGACAGCAGAAGAATTAAGGTCAGCAATTGAGAAATGGGACCTCATTAAACTCAAAAGCTTCTGTACATCAAAAGAAACAATCAAGGAAGTGAAGAGAAATCCCACAGAGTGAGAGGAATCCTTCACCACAGAAACATCTGACAAAGCATTGATTTCCAGAATATAAAACTACTCAAAAAACAAAGAAGAAAGAAAACAAATGACCCACTCAATAGATGGAGCAAAGACCTGAACAGAGACTTCACAAGTGAGGAATTAGAGATGGCTGAGAAACATCTTAATAAATGTTCAACATCACTAATCATTAAGGAAATGCAAATCAAAACCACTTTAAGATATCATCTTACTCCAATAAAACTGGCTAGGTACAAGAAAACAAATGATACCAAGTGCTGGAGAGGTTGTGAGGAAGGGTGAACACTCATCCACTGCTGGTGGGAATGTAAACTTGTACAGCCTCTATGGAAAGCAGTGTGGAGAACCCTTCGAAGGCTTGGAATGAACTTGCCACCTGACACAGCCCTACCACTCCTAGACATGTATTCTCAAGACTCACCCCACCACAGAGATACATGCATGGCCATGTTTATTTCAGGTCTCTTCACAATAGCAAGGAGCTGGAACCAACCCAAATGCCCCTCAACTGATGAGTGGATAGAGAGAATGTGGTACATCTACACAATGGAGTTCTATGCAGCAGTAAAGAAAGATGACATCATGAGCTTTGCAGGTAAATGGCTGGAGCTAGAAGACATCATGCTGAGTGAAGTGACACAGTGCCAGATAAACAAACAATGAATGGTATCACACATCTTTGGATGCTAGTGCCAATTACCTAGTTGTAAGTATTTCTTGTGCATGGTCCCTTGAGCTTTGGTCCAAGCAGCTGGGAGTGATGCATATTGGAAGCAACAACAATAACAGCAACAACAACAGAAAGGACTGCATCAAAGAACTGACTGAAACAGTGAACTTCTGCTCAAAACATTCAACTTCCACATGGAGAATTTTGAGAAAGACTGAGAAAGAGATGAAAAGCATGTTTGGCAGAATACATGAGCTCTGGTTGGGTGGGGGGATAGGGTGGGGGACACGGGTCTAGATTTGATAATCTTGTACAATATATATTAAAAAAAAGAAAAAAGAAAATGGGACACTATAGAAGACAATCTTAACATTTACAGATATTTATTCTTTTTTTTTCTGGTGTTTTTGAGACTGGGTCTCCCTGTAGCCCTAGCTGACCTGGAACTTGCTTTGTAGACCAGGCTGGCCTTGAACTCACAGAGATCCACCTGCCTCTGCCTCCCAAGTACTGGGATTAAAGGCATGTGCCACCACACCTGGCAATATTTACTCTTATTTCATAGATTCCCACGTTATCTTTACATATATGCAAATGTGGATAGAATGTAATTACAACATTTTTCATTTACTTTTATGTATTGGGTGTATTGCCTACATGCATGTAATTTCACCCATGTTGTGCAGTGCCTACAGAGGACAGAAGAGAGCATCAGATCCCCTGGAACTGAAGTTTTGGATGGTTGTTTGCCATCTGGGTGCTGGGAATTAAAACTGGGTCTTCTGTAAGAACAGCCAGTGTTCTTACCTGCTGAGCCATCTCTCCAGCCCATATACATGTAATTTTATATATGCCTTTTTTACTTAACATACTAAAGGATTTTTGCACGTAATTATATCCAATGGCTACCTAATATTCCAACACTTTATAGATTTTGTAGGCAGAAAACTCCACCAGAAAACTCCTAGAAACAATTAATAATTTCAGTAAAGTGGCAGGATGCAAAATTAACCTAGAAAAATCAGTAGCCCTTCTTTACACTAACAACAAGTAACTGGAGAAGGAATATAGGGAAAACTTCCCACTCTTAATAGCCTCAAAAAAATACCTAGGAACAAACCTAACCAAAGATACCAAAGATCTCTACAACAAAAAATTTAAACCCCTGAAGAAGGAGATTGAAGATGACATCAAAAGATGGAAAAACCTCCCATGCTCATCGCCTGGAAAAATTAATATAGTAAAAATGTCCATTCTACCCAAATTAATATACAGATTCAATGAAATCCCAATTAAAATCCCTATGAGTTTCTTCACAGACTTGGAAAAAATCCTTAAATTCTTATGGAAAAACAAAAGACCCCAAATAGCTAAAGCAACCCTGAGTGAAAAATGCAATACAGGGGGGGATCACCTTACCAGACTTCAAGCTATTTTACAGGTCTATAGTAGTCATAGACAACTTGGTACTGGCACAAAATTAGACCCATTGACCAATTTGGAACAAAATTGAAGATCCACACTTGAGCTCATACAATTTCAGCCACCCCATATTTGATAAAGCAGCCAAAAAAGCTCACTGGAGGAAAGATAACATCTTCAGCAAATGGTGCTGACAAAACTGGATCACCATATGTAGAAGAACAAAATTAAACCCTTCTCATCCTCCACAACAATCAACTCCAAGTGGATCAGAGACCTCAACGTGAAATCCAAAATTCTGAAGGTAATAAAGGAAAAATTTGGTAACGTAGGAAAAAACTTTCTCAATCAAACAGCAGCCATGCAGGAAATAAGGTCAATAGCTGACAAGTGGGACCTCATCAAACTCAAAAGCTTCTGCACAGTGAAAGAAACAAAGAAGTAAAGAGAAAACCCACAGAATGGGAAGAATCCTTCATCAGTGATACATGTGATGGAGTATTAACATCCAGAATATATGAACTACTCAAAAAACAAAGAAGTAAGAAAACAAATGACTCACCCAAAAGATGGAGTAAAGAGCTGAACAGAGATTTCACAGCTGAAGGAGATGTTAGGTACAGAAATAATTCTTACAGAATTCCAAAGACAACAGATGAGAGCAAAACAAGGACATTAGATGATTCTGAATCCCTGTCACCCTCATCTGAAGCCATGGTTAATCACAGGCAAATTCCCATCCTGATTAATGTAAAACTTCACCACAGACTAGAGCTATGCTCACCATTTCCCTTTCTGAATGTACTATCCCTAGTAGTCAATAAAATATCATGAGGCATGTAACAATCAGGTCAAAAGATAGTCTAAAAGTCAAAGCAGGGATCAGAAACATGTTCTTAAAGTCTTATGCTAAGTATTCTTATGGTTAAAGTCGAAAATATATTTACAAATATCCATTCTTGATGAAGGAGGTCAGAAGAGGGATTTGTACGTATTCAAGTGAGAATCGCAAGAAATCAATATTGTAACAGAAAAGAAGGATGCTTTTGAAGGGCCCATAACAGAATGGGTATAGCTAGGGGATATTTACTTCTAATCGCCGTAAAAGTCTGTTTTTTATTAATTTTATAATGAATATGTCACTTCATTTCTTCAAAATTGATTGTATTTGATTTGTAATTGTAATTGTAATTTCTTTGAATTCAGTATCTCTGCCCCGGTCTTAAACTGACCTTAGTTTTCAGGCTTTCCTAATATACTTGAAAACAAAATTAAGATACCTGTATTTTCCTCTTAATAACACTGTGCTCTAAAAGACTCATATAAGGAGATTCTATTTTGTTATTTCTGAAACACTTGTATTCCATTTAGGTTATGATTGTTTGAATATATATCAGCTAATGTGAATGTGTTTAATAAACAGTAACTCCTTATTCATAAACTCATTTTAAAATATTGGAAGATTTTTACCTTCTAATTATTCTAATCCGTTGTCCTATATCAATGGGGGGAAGTGGAAAACAATCTGCTTGGATTTATATTATGTCATCTATGTAGTGCATTTTCTTACTGATTTATCATCTAATTTTTGTTAGATGATAGAGTCTATATGACATTTATATCTTTAGATGAAATTGAATACTCTTGTATAGTCTATTTCATGTTTAGCAATTGAAAGAGTTTAATACTTATTTCAAAATAATTTTATGCTTCTTGAGCAGGACTCAAAGTTTAACTGTTGTTAGAATGTTCTATAGACGGGGCTGGAGAGATGGCTCAACGGTTAAGAGTGCCGACTGCTCTTGCAGAGGACCCAGGTTCGATTCCCAGCACACACATGGAGGCTAAGAACCATCTTTAACTCCAGTTCCAGGGGAATCCGCTCTCTTCTGACCTCCTCAGCATTTCATGACAAGGGTGCACCAACCTACATGCAGACAGTATACTCATACACATAAAAAATAATAAATTTTAAAAATTAAAATAGAATGTTCTACAGATTAACAAAAATTTTTTTCTACTGGATCTGGAAGTGTTCGAAATGTGTATATAACCAACTTATGTGTCAGTGCTATGGGATGTTCTAGAAAATACAGCATTAGAAAGGCCACAAAGGGAAAGGAGGAGGAATAAAGCCTGGATAAGAAATATGCGAGTCTTTAATGTAGACTGAGAGAGAAAAGTGTTATGGACTACGTTCTTATGTATCTGAATCCCCGTTGTGATGATATTTGGATGAGGAGCCTTTAGTGGTAATTACATTTAAATAAGTTCATAAGGGTGATGCCCAGGTCTGATAGGACTGGTGTCCTTATAAAAGGAAGAAACTCCAGAGCTCCATGCACACACAGGAAAACTACAGGTGGATGGAGTGAAAAGGCAGCCATCTATGAGCCCTGGAGCACTGCCTTAGGAGAAGCCAATGCTGTTCACACCTTGATCTTAGATTTCCAGCCAGAAATAAATTTTAGGATTTTTTTCAGAAGGCAATTTTACTGAATTTTTTATTTTTCATACATGATTTTTCAGTCTTTTTTTTTTTTTTTTTGTCTTTTTGAGACAGGGTGTCCCTTTAGTCCCAGCTGGCCTGGAGCTTGCTCTGTAGACCAGACTGGCCTTGAACTCACAGAGATTTGCCTGCCTCTGCCTCCCCAGTGCTGGGATTAAAGGCATGCACCACCATACCCGGTTTCAGTCATTCTTAATCACCATTATACCTGCTTCTCCCTGGGCACCCTCCCTTGCACTACATCTTCTGTCATTTCTACTGTAGTCCATTGTGCCAAATTTCTCCTCAGTGCCACCTCCTCCTCTGAGTTCTAGTTAACATATGGAGGTCTCTTTTCTATAGAAGGCCAAATTATGAAAATTAGGAGTCTATAAAGCATGCGGTTCCATGGACAGGCTGTCTATATTCAGTTTCATCCACCTAGGGATCAGGGAACATTTGGGAAGAGGGGGCAAAACAATTGTAAGAGCCAGGGAGGTGATGCAAGACCAAATGGAAATGAATCCTACAAGCTCCTGATACCTGGTTCATTTGAACCTACAGCACTGGTATCAGCATGCACGAGACCCATGCAAGCTCAGCTGGACAAAAACCCAGCACAGAACTGAAGAAATGGGTGGCAGAACCCAACCTTGGCTGAGGAAATATTGGCAGCAGATGTTTGTCAGGTGAGGAAACCTGGCCTTCCTTAAAAACTTTTAGATTTTTTTTTATGTGTATGAGTGTATTGTCTGCATGTAGGTATGTGAACACCCATGTTGTGCAATACTTTGGATGTCAGAAGAGGGTGTTGGATTCCCCTGGAACTGGAGTTAATGACAGTTTTTAGCTGCCATGTGGGTGCTGGGAATCAAACCCCAGGTCCTCTGCAAGAGCAATCTGTGCTCTTAACCACTAAGCCATCTCTCCAACCCCAAAAAAAACTTTTAGTTTTTTAGCTCATGCAATCTGCATTATCTTTCACAGCAGCACAACCAGCTAAATCCAATAAGAAAATGGAATTTGTCTTCTCGGCTTGCTCCTGTCTCTTTAACTTTGGAGGTGAAGTTCATTCCACCAGGTTCCATCTTGTTCTTAAAGATTGTTTCATCCCTTTGAGAGCCACTCAGGTTGTGCCGTGCTCCATAGTGCATAATTTCATCCAAGTCAGGGACAAAAACTTCAGTGTGTAGTTGAGAGTTGCCAGTGGCCAAAGACATGTGCCTGGTGCTTTCAAGGCAACTGACCCTTTAGTCTTGCCTACAGTGATGTTGTAGGAAATGAGTCCCACTGAAAATTTGAAGGCCTGCTTAAGGTTGTGCGTCCTATACAATAAGGAACACAGGGAAGTTTGTGATGAATCAGATCATATGTTCCACTGGGAGTCTTATATGTCAGCATTTTATTTTCACATATCATTATTTTCATTTTACTTAAATGAACACATTTCATATTTATTCATACAATGAACTTTAGATTGCCTACATTAACACTCTCATCTTGGGAAAACTCCAGCTTCACAGGTGGTATTATTTGCTTAATTTGTTGACACTAAGGAGTTTGCCTTGTCTAACCTTCTTAGCCTTAGAATTTTATCAACTCATCACAATATTCAAGAAATGTCCATTCTTCCATATTGATGCTCTGGTGAGAATATGTGCAGGAAAAATAGAGGTTATGTGATATGCAAAGCCGTGAGGTTTCGTACAGCACATGAATTAAGCTGTTTTTGTTTCTCAGATATGGTATCTACTACAGGACATCACAAATGGAACAAAATGTTTAGACATAAGAAGGTAAACCTGTAATGCTAACTTTAAAGTTAACAGATTAAACCAATCCCTTCCTTCCACTGAATTGTAAAAGGTCAGTTACCAGAGAGAGGATCAGGTGAGGCTTAGATTTAGTGTAGCAGTGGTTCTTCTGGCTTTGGGTAACTAGGTTAAAAAACTTGCCTTAGTGACTGTCTTTAGTCATTTATGTTTCTGAAAGGGGATATTAAATCTCATTTTTAAGTTAAAGGGTATAATTACAATTGTTCTAAAATTTGGGGGAGCCAGGGAAATAGAAATAAAGAAAAAATAATGACTGCAAATTAAAATTACAAAATATAGCAATTATCTTCTTAGCATCCTGAGTTTAAAAAATGTGAGCCTATGAGGCGTTTCAGGACTAGATCTATAAGTTGCAAAGAATCAATAGCAGATAGCGGATATTCTATGTTTGTAAATATAATAAGGAAAATACAGTAACTGTCAGGCTTTGGTTTTTATCGCTACTGCAACAAGGTACATAAATGACTGCTTCTGGGTCTGATGCTAAGTGACTAGGTGAGAGTTGGCAGTTCATTCAGAGTCACTCATATGCAATCAGTAGGCACAGCCCCTTATATGACAGCACCTCATTTAGTTTAATTTACTATGTCACATGTATTAATATCCTAGTAGGTTCCCTGGTGTCCTGTTTCTGGTGCGTGTGTCTCGTTTTCTATGCATGGGAAAGATATTGTTTGGGGTATTGTTTTTTTTGTTTTTTTGTTTATTTGCTTTTTTGTTTTGGGTTTTTGTTTTTATTTTACATGGGTAGTGAGATCATCTGTTGCTCCAAAAATGTAATACAAACATATGGATTGCATAAGTTGCTTCAGTGTTTATCAAAAAATTCATGAGCATATTATGTTAAAAAATCATTAAATGAATGTCGACTTGTTTGTTTTTCTAACTATATTTCATTGATAGTTTACTGATAGTTATTTAGTTCATGGTACATGCAATTTACCGTGATATGCATTTTATCAGTCCAAGTCAGGTTAAAAAAATATTTTTTACACAGCCATTATGTGAAAGAGCAAGAAAAACCCTTACAAAATCTTGAATAGAATTGTTATGAAATCCAGCAATTTTGCTGCTGGGTATGTATACACAGGTATTGAAATTATTGTGTCAAAGAAGCTTCTACACTCTGACATTCATTGTATCACAGTTGCCAATAAATAAAAATAAGCTGTGTCCATGAAGTCATGCATGGATAAAGGAAATGCTGTTACATACATAATGGATTACTCTTACACTACAAAAGAATGAAATATTGCCATTTTTGAGAACATGGATAGAAATAGAGATTATGATGTTAAGTAAAGTAAGGCAGGCCCAAAAAACTGAAAAGCAGATGATCTCACCAAAAAGTGAAAGCAGTTGTTATTATAGATGAGGAGCAGAATGCTGGTGGCCAGAGGCAGTGGGCAGTAGTGAGATGAAGAGGTGGAGAACAAGCTATGAGTGGTAGCTCGCCACAGCTGGGTGGGAGTTAGAAGCTTTACTATGCTATTGTGTGAAAGGGGCACCATAGATAATAAAAATGCACTACTCAAAAGGCCAGGTGAAAGGTTTTTTTTTTAATGGTTTTATCCATAAGAGATAGCATTTAAGGAGCTATGTATATTTACCTTAATTTTTGATCATTAAAAAATATAATTTCATGAAATATCACATGGCATTCCACAAATATGTACATTTTAAGTGTATCAGTGAAAATAAAATTAAACTAAAATTACAAAGTCCAGTCTCACCAGTGTGACAGAATGAATAGTTCTGACTAAAACAACATTTCTCTTTGCTTGTAATGTAGGGACTCAATGGGGTTTTGCTCTATTTATTGGATTGCATTCTGTTAATATTGCTTATTTTGATGCTAACTTGCTTCATCAGATTTCTTTAGTGGTATCTTCTTAAATATAGTCCATGTACTTCTGATTTATACCTTTGAATATTTGACTGTTGATTTCTAAAAACAGATATAGTTCTCCAATGAATATACATTGTGAACATTTTTCTTCTGTTTATTTGACTTCCACATGCTTTCCTTCAAGAAGTGTCCTTGTCCTGGGTACATGAGACATGTGCTCCATAAAAGCTCACAGATTGCAACACTTGGTCCCTGGTTGGTGGTGCTGTTTGTGGAGGTTTTGGCTGTCTGACTTTACTAGAGGAAGCCCTGGGGGCAGGCTTCGAGACTTCATAGCCTCACCCACTTCCGTTCACCCTCTGTTTCCTGTGTGTGGATGATGAAAATATAAACAGCCAGCTTCTGGCTCCAGCCACCTTCTGCCTTAGCTTAGCTGCCATTGTGTGTTCTCTCAGTGCAGTCATAAGCTCAAATAAACTAGTTCTTCTGTAATACCTTCAAGGTATTTTATCACTGTGATATCAAAGTTGTTTTCTTAACCCAGAAATGGCTATATATTTAGGTACTGTTTCTTTATCAGATGCATACCTGGAAATATTTCCCTGTTTATGAATTTTATTTCTTCATAGAAAGGGACCATATGCAGAGAATTTCTTTTTTTGTGTGTGTGTTTTTTTTTGGTCTTTTTGAGACAGGGCCTCCCTGTAGCTACAGCTGTCCCAGAACTCACTATGTAGACCAGGATGGAGGTGAATTCACAGAGATCTGCCTGCCTCTGCCTCCTGAGTGCTGGGATTAAAGGCATGGGCCACCACTCCCAGCAGAGAATTTCTTTTAAAAGATGATGAAATCAAATTTCTCATTTTTCTTTCTCATAGATTCTTTTTCTGGTATCTTATGTATCTGTAAGAATACAGTCATTCTTATGAACAAAATGGTTTTCATCAAAGCTATATTTTAGCTGCTTTGGCGGTGAAAGCCTTTAATCCCAGCACTGGGAAGGCAAAGGCAGGTGGATCTCTGTGAGTTCAAGGCCAGCCTGGTCTACAAAGTGAGTTCCAGGACAGCTGGGGCAGCAGGGAGACCCTGTCTCAAAAAGACAAAGAAAAAAAAAGCTGTATTTTAAAATATTTTTTTGTCTTTCGTTTTATGTTTGCTATATTTTTGCATGATATGGCTTTCTTTTTTCCACATGGATAGCCACTCCTTCCAGTATCATTTGGTTCAAATCATGTTTTATTAAATGGCTTTTCCCATATTAAAAAATAAAATAAACATTTTCATCAAAGTCAACTGAACATACTTGTATGTATGTTTGTTTGTCATAATTTTTAGTATGGTAATATCAGGTTAGCTACTAATAAATCTATTTTGAGTTGGAAATAGTGCATGGAAAATGCTTTAAATACATCCAATCTACAGGACATCCTAACTCAGCCAAACATTACACTACAGAATATCAGGGATTGTTCAGTTTTGAGATCAAATGGCTGATGGGAGCTGCGGCTCACTCCCACTGATCAGTATGGCAGGTGGATTAATTAACTGTCTCCTTTTGTGAGAAAATAGCTGAATTAAAGCAACTTAAGGGAGAGAGGATTTATTTGGGTTTTCTCCATGCACTCAGTACTCAGCATGAGAAGCAGTAGATTATGTCAACAGAAGCATGAGGCATCTGGTCACATGTCAGAGACATGGATGTTAGCGCTCAGTCCACTTTCTGCCTTCTGTTCAGTCCTGATCCTCACCCAAGGAATGATCCACGTACAGTTCAGGTGGGTCCACTCACACACTCAGAGGTGTGCCTGGAGCTTGTCTCCTAGGTTCTTCTAGATTGTTTAGTTGACAGTATTAACAATCACATCAAGAGAGTATTTTTCTATATGTCACTAGCCTGAGATATCACAAAAATTCAAAATTCTAAGGGTGAGGTTATATGTCAATGCTTGGCCCTAAATTTTCTCCTAAGCACTATACAATATTAATTCAAAAATTGTTGCCTCCTCATTATTATGAAATAAAAAATGATATTTTGGAGGCCATGTGTATTGTAGGATATTATTTGCTAATTCTTTTTGATGAAATCTGTATCTAAATACTTTAGTGATTTTGGCCTATTGGGCTTTTATTTGTAAAGTCTTTGTCTAGAGTTGATATCCAAATCATGCTGATTTCAAAAGATTCAGTTTTGTTTTGTTTTTATACCAACTCTCATTATGAACCCTACTATCCTTGAAATCTCTATCCCCTGGCCTCTGCCCTCTGAGTGTTGGGATTACAGATCTTCATTACCACATCTGGATTCATGAAACATTTTCTAAAAGATTCTTTTTCCTTAATTTATAAGAAGAGACTAGAAAGAAGTGACACTTTTATTCATTTTGTGTTTGATAAAATACACCAATAGAAATATCAGGGTTTGTCATATTTTTGCTAATGTTATAAGATTTCTTCTTTCTGTTTCCCCTCCCTCCCTCCCTCCCTCCCTCCCTTCCTCCCTCCCTCCCTTCTTTCCTTCCTTCCTTCCTTCCTTCCTTCCTTCCTTCCTTCCTTCCTTCCTTCCTTCCTTTCTCTCCCTACCTCCCTCCCTCCATCCCTCCCTCCTTCCCTCTTCCCTTTCTCTCTCTGACAAGGTCTCACTTTATGACCTTGTCTGGCTTGGAACTGAATTTGTTATGTGAAAAAGAATGGCCTTGAATTCACAGAGACCCATTACTGCCGCCCAAGAGCTGGGATGACAGGTGCTCCCCACCATGTCTATCTCAGAAGCTTTCTGTTAGTGAATTATTTTTCAAACTTGGAGAGAATTATGTAGGTATTGATTTCTTTCGAAGTAAATTTGGGTTATTTATATCTTTCAAAATCTTGATTTCTGTAAACCAAGTTATCAAATTTATGTGCAAAGAACTATTTGTAATAGTCTGTAAATAATTATTTCAATATCCTTAGAGACTGCCATAAGAATCAAAGGATACAGAATTTTTTGAGTGTTCATTTTTTTGCTTTCTGTGTTAGGTTAACATGGTTCACTTGCTTTTACTTTTCTTTAAGATAGAAATTCAAACTATTTTTTTTTTATTTTTTATATTTTTTTTCAGGGGAGAGCACCCCCACTACCACAAATTATGCAGTTGAGTGTCCCATATTTGGGGAAATCACAGGGGTCAGCACATCCTAAGTGCAATGGATGAGCCCCGTCTTGGGTAAACCACCTTCTTGATCATGATATATCCCCTGCCAGGTAAGTATATTTTTATATTTTTATATCATATAAGCACTACTAATTTTATCCTGGGATAATCAACAGCTACCTAATTGGAGTTAAAACCCAATCAATGGAAGGAAACTCCTGTGTGATACTTTAAACAAAGCCAAATAGACATGTCTGGGGAAGTAATAGATTTTAGAGAAAACCCCAAGCCTGTCACATCCCTAGCCAAATGTAATTTCTTACTATGTGCAAAGTATGGGTCTTTATATTTAGAGACAATTATCCCAGTCACCACTTATCAAAGAAGCTTCTTTTGCAGCAGGTGGAGATTATTAGAGAGGTCCACAACTGGTCATACAAACAGATTATGTATGAATTGCCCAAGCCTAAGTGGCTTATCTACAATGCAACCCCTATACCTAAGGCTCAAAAAACATAGAACAAGGGATAAAGAGAACACTGTGCATCTGTTAGTACTTGTCAAATAAAGTTTCCCTCATGCAACAGAGGGGGGGTGGTGGGAACATAAAAGGTCACAAATAGACTAAGCATAGAGAATAAGAGTCTGAAAAGTGTGGGTTCTTGGACAGGACTCCTATATTAAACTCTACTCACTTGGGGCTTAGGGGCCATTGTGGAAAATGGGGCAGAAAGATTCTAAGAGCCAAAGAGGAGGTTTGTGGCCATGTGGAAACAGAGTTCTACAGGCTCCTGGTACCTTGGTCATATAAACCTACAGCAATTTTGTCAGCATGTATAAGATCCATGCAAATTCAAGCAGACAAAAACCCAGTACAGAGCTGTGGAAATGGGCAGTAGGCCTCAATCTTAGTTGACAAATTATTGGCATCTGGTTACAGCTGGCTGGAAAAAAGCTGATCTGATTAAAGGGAGGAACTCTGGATAAGTTAAACTGACCTCAGTGGATGTACTTGCACTGAGGGATGTCTGGGGACACTAATGTGACACAATGGGCTTTGGCACAAATGACAGAGTGTATGCATTCCAGTAGGGGATATGAGAAAGAGGCACTAGAGGTGACTGGGCTGTTCTGAATGAAATATGAAAAAAGTTCAACTATAATTTACAAAAAGTTTCTAAGTAAAAAATTTCTATGCCTATGTTGTGCACTCGAAATTTTGTTTTGTTGTATTTTCATTTCATTCACTGCAAAATATTTTCTAAATTCTCTTGGGACCAACTTTTGACTCCTGGAGAATTTAGAAATATTTTGTGAATTTCTGGTACTTGGGGAATTCGCCACCTGTCTGTTACTGATTTCTAATTCAATCCCACTAGAGTCAGAGAATATATTTTGAATGATTTGTTTCATTTGACTTTGTTATGGTAATTTCATATATGCTCCCTTTTTGTAAATGTCAGGTGGCCTTAAAATCCTTTTTCTCTGATGTTTTTGTGTAATATTCCATACGTATAGAAACAAGAGAGTTGACACCATTTTCCAAGTCTGCATTTTTGTTGATCTTCTTATCCTTTTGATTGTTGTGCTGGATAGCTTTAGTGTCAACTTGACAAACCTGGATTGAGGGAGCCTCAACTGGAGAATTGTTTCCATTGGACTGGCCTGTGGCCAAGTCTGTGAAGTACTGTCTTGATTGTTGAGCAATGTGGGAGGGACCACCACCACTGTGGGTGGTGACACCCCTGGGCAGGTTGTTATGTACAGTATAAGAAAGCAGGCTGGGCATGGGCCAGGGGAGCAAGCCAGTGAACAGCATTCCTCCATGACCCGTGCTTCAGCTCCTGCCTCCAGGTTCCTGCCCTGAGTTCCTATGGTGGGATCCTTCAGTAATGAACCCAGGAGGTGTGAGCCAAATAAACCCTTTCCTCCCCAAGTTGGAATTGGTCAGAGTGTTTTGTCACAGCAGTTGGAAGGAAACTAGAACAATAGTTATTGGCAGAAGACTGTTAACATATGCAGGTATAAATATGGAGTTGTGTATTTGTCTTACCAATTTTTTGTATGTGTGGTGTGCATTTATTTGTACATGTATGTTCCTATGTGTGTGGATGTACTTATGTGCAGGTGCTCATGCATGTGTATGTGCCTACATTTGGAGGGCAGAGTTGATCACTCTCCATTTCTATACTGAGGCAGAGTCACTGAACCCAGAGTTTGCTAATTTGCTAGTATAGCTATCCACCTTGCCATCTCCTGAGTGCTAGGATTACAGGTCCCTGCTCTCAGGATGTATGTGGATGGTTGGGAGTCTTAGACTTGCACACGTGCTTTCTCTGAGCCATCCTCCCAGCCCTCTTTGACTTTTCTGAGATTTGCTTCTCATCTTTTAAAATCTTTGTGGTAAAATTCATAGGTGTAGGAAGATCCAGTTTAAATTGCAGCCTCATGACACCCTGTGGCCGAGGGAGGGTCTGGTCCCATCCCAAGGAGGAGCAAGCAACGTGGCCTAGGTACATGATACTGGGCGGGGCAACAGTGTGCAGTGGTGTGGAGTTGGAGGACTTATGATTGGCTCTGGGAACTGACATCATTCTGTTTATAAAAGCAAGCTGTAGTCAGGTGTGGCGGCACATGTCTTTAATCCTAGCACTTGGGAGGCAGAAGCAGGTGGATCTCTGTGAGTTCAAGGCCAAGGCCAGCCTGGTCTACAGGGTGAGTTCCAGGACAGCCAGAGCTACAGGGAGACCCTGTTTCAAAAAGACAAAACAAACAAACAACAACAACAAAGAAAACGAAAAGCAAGCTGTATAGCAAGCAGTAAATTTGAAGTTCATAGTAACATCATCACTGAATTCCCGGCCATTATTTTTTATTAATTATTGCTCGAATACAGGCTAAGGTAGGCCTGCATTTCATTCAGTGGCCAGTGGGTTGGAAAAAGGTTCCCCTTTGTGGACCACCAATCTGGGTAGCTGGTGGTGTGAGTGGACATTTGCTGAAGGGAGGCCATCAGCCATCAGCCTGAAATTCCTGTCCAGGGTTCAGCAGTCTCTGGGAAGGTGGGAAGTCACAGCCAAGAGTGGAGCACATGTCTCGTGGGTCCAGGCTAAGGGCCTGAATTGGAAGTACCTCTCAGGCTGGGCTACAGGAAGTAGCCAGCTGGCCTCTGTGCTGAGGGGTCAGCTCCCCACAATGTCCTTAAGTGGACACTGTGTTCACACCTTCCCTTAGCAGAGCCACATGGTGGTTCTGTTTTGCATAAAAAGAAAGCTTCCTACAGTCAGGACTCTTTTGTCTTAGTGAATTTGGTCTTTTATCATTAAGTGAAGCCTTCACTTATAATGAAAATATTGTCATTCATTTTTTGTTATTATTTAGGTATTGTTTGAGACAGTCTTTCTACGTCACATGGACTGCCTTTGTATTCACTATATGGTTCTAACCATCCCAGAACACATAGTAATTCTCCTGCATCAGCCTCCTGCGTGGCATTATGTCTGGCAAAAATATATTTTTATGATGTCTGTTTTGTCTGGGATTTATTATTTATTTGGTCAGTATTTTCAGGGTATATTCCTTTCCATCATTTTTCTTTTAATGTACCCTGTGTGATAATTAATTTCAACTGTTGATTAGAGGAGATCTAGTACAGCCTAGGAGATGAGCCTCTGGGCATGCAGATGAAGAATTTTCTTTTCTTTTTTTTTTAAATTTTATTTATTTATTTTTTATGTGTATGAATGTACTGTCTGCATGTAGGCTTGTGAGCCTATGTCAAAGCTGCGGAGGTCAGAAGAGGGTGTTGGATTCTCCTGGAACTGGAGTTAAAGATGGTTCTCAGCAGCCATGTGGGTACTGGGGATAGAACCCGGGTCCTCCGCAAGAGCAGTTGGCACTCTTAACTGCTAGGCCATCTCTCCAGCCCAAGAATTTTCTTAATCAGTTTAATAAGGTGAGTCTAAGACCTAGACACTGTAGGAACACAGTTCCATGGTCTAGGATCCTGGACTATGAAAAGGAGAAACTGCTGAGCACAAGCACCCATCACTTTCTGCCTCTTGACTATGCATACAATGGATTTTTGCCTTTACTTCACCATGATGAAATATAATCTTGAAGTGTAAGAATAAGGAACCCTCTATCCATTCAGTTACATTTGCTAGTCTTTTAACACACCAAAGAAACTAATACTTTATGTCATATTTAATTTTTTGCCCAAAGTTTAAAGGGTGATATGAAAGGTAAACTGACAATCTACTTACATTCATTGCTATATATTTCCCAACATATTTCTAGGCTCTCCTTTCCCACTACTTTTCAAGACTTCTAAGAATTACTATTCTATGAGCAGATTGACTTTTTGCTTCTCTGTTTAAGTGAAGAAAGAGTGCTTGTCTTTCTGGGTATGGTTTAGTGTTATCTAGTTTCATACGTTTTTGTGCAAATGATGGTATTTCATTCTTTTTTTAAGGTTGAATGATATTTCACTGAGTCTATGTTTCTGGTAGGAACATGGAACTACAGTTTTTCTTACATACTGATTTCATTTCTATTGAGTACATAAGAAGAAGTGGTATAAGATGGTACATTTATTTTCAATAAACTCAGTAAGTTTTACCACTATGATATCTTCAGAATGATTTCACTTGGCATTATTTAAATCTAAATCCTTATGTGTATTTTTATGTCTAGTAATTTGTAAGTAATGGTTACTAGGGACTTAAATACATTAAAGCCTCCTGATTTTGCCATCTTCTTTTTTTTTTCTAATTCTTCTTCATTTTTTTTTCATTTTTTAACATAAGTAATAATTTATGAGAACAAGCATCCTTCATGTAAAACCAATTTACAAAGCAGTTGCCCAAATCCCAGCAGCCCAAGGTCCCACCATCTAGCTGGAGGGGTTGAATGTCAATCAAGTTGATCAAATAATGTCCAGACTATATTGCTGTGTTTCAGCATTCACCACGCGAGTTGCCACCTTACATTTTACAATGTCCCTCTTCCACAAATTGGTGCCCTAGCGTTGGAAAGGGCACAGGTGGTCAAGAAACACAACAGTCTACTTTCTCTGGAGCGGTCATTTTGGACTCGGGTCAATTCTGGCTGTGTTTCCTTTCATTGGGCTGACAGTTGTCCCAGGAATAACTTCAATCCTACTAAGGAACACAATGATTAGATATAGGTATTTAAACAGTACTAATTGTTATGGTAGGTTACTTTGGTAGAGACACAGATGTTTGGATGGTATGTTAATCCATGATATGTTTTTACCTGTAAAATGTGGCAAGGTCTTACTGTGGCATTAAACATCTCCTAACCTAGAGGATGTAAATCTGTGGCTAAGCCATGGGTTATTCCTCCAAGGGAGAGCTAATAGCCAATAGTTTGGGATATACAGGATAGGCTGCCACTGCTGCACAGTATTTCCAGGCAGGTGAGGTGTAGCTGGTGCTGAGAGGAGTCTTGCTTGACTCAGAGGACCTATATTTTGCTTTATTGGTTTAGTGGCCTTTGGTAACACTCTCTGGTATTCCAGAGACCAACGGTAACACCTACAAGTGCGTTCTCATACATCTTTCCCTGTTTACTTCAGGTCTTAACAGCAGGGCTTATCGCCTCTCTCTTGTAGGTATCCCATTACAGACAAAGACTTTATCTTTTGGGGGATGTGGATCCCCTGGCCAACATCTCCTTGGTAGAAAACCATTGCTGATATCAGAGCTCTCCTGTTTAATATATTTTGCTTAAGTGCAATAGCTTAAGGAGACTTTATATTATTTTGGTTCTGAATAGAGAATAATCCTTTTCACAGTTCCATATCTATAGTCAATTAAAGAAGGAAGTTTTACAATTTTATGAGATTCCTCTATAACAGTTGGCTCCAATTTACAGTTAGAAACAACCTATAATCATCATATTTCTCCTTTTCTATGGAGGGGAGGTAAGAAAGTTCTCGTATTAAAAACTTTGCAGCACCAGAAGGTAAGTTTTGTTAGGACACATTATCAAATAGTTGTTCAAGTAGGATCCACAGAGGGTTGATGTTTGTAGCAGTCATGAGGTTTTCTTCTTTTGATGTTCAGATGGGCCAACTTTCTGCTGACACTTCCTGGTACATCCTACACAATGCAAAGCTGTTCTTTTCTTTCTCAGCCGTAAAGTTGGTGACATTTTGACCATGTGGGAACATACAAATATTTTCCCGTAGTTAGTTTTAAGATTTGAAATGCAAGGGTTTTGAACAAAAAGGTTTCATATATATTATATATATATATATAATATATATAATATCTGTATCCTCCCTTTTTATTTAGGTTTTTTGGTTTTTGACCCATGAGCTCAAAAAGGCAGTTGTTGACACATACCTAGGCTGGATCAAGTGCAGATTTCATAAATTTACCCAAGCGGTTTTGGGTGACTGTAGGTGGTTAGCTTGGAAAGCAAACTTAATTTTTTCTGTTAAATCATCCTACAGGTAAAAGAGAATGCCTACAAGATGATACTGTACAGCAGAAATATAAAGAAACATTTGTATGTGCCAAATCCGCAAAGTTATTGTTTAGTAGATTTTAAGTAAAACAATATGGACAACAATTTATATTTCCAAATTACTAAGTGCATTCCGTTGTTTATCAGAACCTTTAAACCAATGTTGTTTGATAATCACATATTTACTTTTACTAAGTCCTAAAACACCATGTAACATGTAGACAGAGTCTGGGAAAAATGGATACTTGTTGAACTCACGTCAGTTAAATATACATAAATCGAATATAGACCTGTGTCCCTCTCCTGCCCCTCTCACCCCTCCCAATTCAACCATTTTCAGTCAGTTTCTGATGCAGTCTTTCTGTTGTTGTTCTTTTTTTTTTTTTTTTTTTCTTTTCAATACTTACAACTGGTAATTGCGCTAGCATCCACAGATAGGGATACCATTCATCGTTTGTTTTTCGGGACTGTGTTACTTCACTTAATATCTTCTAGCTCCATCCGTTTGCCTGCAAAGTTCATGATTGTTCTTTCTTTACTGCTGCATAAATCCATTGTGATATGTACCATATTTTCTCTATCAACTCGTCAGTTGAGGGGCATTTAGGTTGGTTCCAGCTTTTTTGCTATTGTGAAACAGAGCTGAATAAATATAGCTTGCATGTATTTTTGCAGTAAGTGAGTCTTTGGGGTATACCCAGGATTGGTATGATGGGTCAAATGGCGGTGCTCACATTTGAAGTCTTGCCGAAGTGTTCTCTCACACTGCTTTCCATAGTGCTGTACAAGTTTACATTCCCACCATGCCATGGCTGAGTTTTCCCTTTCCCCACAACCTCTCCAGCACTGATCCATTTTTTTCTTGATCTGGCCAGTCTTATTGGAGTGAGATGATATTTTAGAGTGGCCTTATTTTTGCATTTCCCTAATTACTAGTGATGTTGAACAGTTTTTAAGATGTTTTCAGCCATCTCTAATACCGCCTCTGTAAGTCCGCTATTCAGTTCTTTGCTCCATCTTTGGAGTGATTCATGTTGTTTTCTCTCTTTGCTTTTTTGAGTCGCTTGTATACTGTGGAGATTAATGCTTTGTCAGATGTATCTGCAAGTGAAGGTTTTCTCCCATTCTGTGGCTTTCCTCTTCACTTCCTTATTTTTTCTTTGGATGTACAGAGCTTTTGAGTTTAATGAGGTCCCATTTGTCAGATTTTGATCTATGTCTTGTGCATACTGCTGTCTGATTTAGGAAGTCTTTTCTATGCCATTTCTTGTAGTCTGCTGCCAAGTTTCCTCTTTTTTTTTTCACCTCCAGATTTTTTTTATTTATATTTTTTGGAGTTCATTTTTGTACAGTCTGAGAGGTAGGGGTTTAATTTCATTCTTCTACAGGTGGTGATCCAGTTTTGCCAACACCACTTACTGAAGATGCTGTCGTTCCTCCATTGTGTCTTCTTGGTCCCCTTGTCAAATATGAGGTGGCTGAAATTGTATGTGCTCAGGTTTGGATCTTCGTTTATTCCATGGTCAACTGGTCTGTTTTTGTGCCAGTACCAGCTGTTTTTATGACTATAGCCCTGTAGTACAGTTTGAGAGTCGGTGGAAGTGATCCCCCTGTATTTCTCTTTTGCTCAGGGTTGCTTTGGCTATTTGGGGTCTTTTGTTTTACATGAAATTTATGGACTTTTTTACAAGCCTGTTAAAACTCTTGGGTATATTTAATTGGATTGCATTAAATATGTGCTATTAAGAGTTTGGGACAAATGGACATTTTTACGTATTAAAATTTCCCATCCATGAGCATAGAGGTTGGTACCCATCTTCTTGATGTCTCTTTTCCAATTTCTTCTTCTAAGGTTATAAATTTTTGGTTGTGAGAATCTTTGGAGTACTGCCTTGTGTTAGGTTGTCCCATAGGTATTTATTGTTTGTTTGAGGCCTATTGTGAGTGCAGGGAAGTTCATCCTTGTAGATTCCTTTCTTCCAGTTGCTTAGTTTTTGGTGTAAAAGAAAGGTTACTGATTTTCTTAAGTTGAATTTGTGCTATCTCGTTGGCCAAAGCTTAGTATTTCTAGGAGTTTTCCTGGTGGATTCTTAGCATCTCTTTAATAGTAAATACTCATCTTCGCAAAAAGGGATAGGCTTAGCCGTTCCTCTTTTCCAAATTAACTCTCTCTTTAATTTCCGTTTCTTGCCTTATTGCCTAGCAAGTGTTTCAAGCATTATATTGAAAGAGGAGTGGGACAGGGGAGCAGCCGTGCCAGTTTTCTACTTTAAGGGGAAATCATTTCTGTCATTTCCTCCATGTTGAGGATGATATTAAGCTGTGGTGTTTCCTGTAGATGGCTTTGATTACAATGAGGAATGATCCCTGCCATCCAATTCCCTCTAGGCCTTTTAAACATGAAGGGATGCTGGCATTTTTGGTCAAAGGCTTCTCCTCTCAACTGAGATGATTTGTGGTTGTGTCTTTTAGTCCATTTACATGCATGATGATTTTTATTGATTTTTGTATGTTTAACCATACCTGCATCTCTGGTAGGAATCCAATTTGGTGATGATGGATGATCTCTTGATGTGTTTCGCTATGTGATTTGCCAGTATCCTGTTAGAAATTTGGCATCTGTGTTCATGTAGGGAGATGGGGTCTATAGTTCAGTGCCCTTTTTGGTTATATCTTTACATAGTTTTGGTAATACCGTGATGCTTTGTTCATAGAAGGAATCTGGGAGAACTCCATCCATTTGTATCCTTCTAAACAACCTGAGTATTAATGGCTGTAAATCTTTTTGGAAATATTATATAGAATTCTGCTGTTACCATCTAAACCGTGGCAACTTTTTGGTTGAGAGGCGACTTAGTACATCTGCAATTTCTTCATGTATTATTGGTCTATTTTAAGCTGTTGATTTCTTCTATAGTTGAGCTTTGGTGATTCCCAGGATTTCAGATATCATCCATGTCTTCTTGGTTTTCAAACTTAGTAGAGTGTAGGTTTTTGAAGTATTCCCTATGATTTTCTGGATCTTTTAATTGTCTGTGTGATATTTCCCCTTTCACACAGATTCTATTGATTTGGGGTTGCTCGACATATAATTTTCTTTTGGTTAACTGGGCTAGGGGTTTGGCTATCTTATTTATTGTCTCAAATAGACCACCTTTGGATTCATGATTTTTTTGGTATTGTTTACTCTGTTTCTATTACATTGATACTCTGATCTGATTTTTTGTTTTCTTCTTGTCTGCTGCGTTAGGGTTCATTTGGTTGTTGTCTCGCAAGCACTTTTAGCTGCATGTTATATTGTCACTTGTGCTCGTATTTGTTTTGTTTTATGTGGCACTTAGAGCTATAAACTATCCTCTTAGGAGCTGAGCTTTTTTAAAAGTGTCCCATAGGTTTTGCTGTGTATGTTATCATTGTCATGTCAGTTCCACCAGAATGTTTTTTTTATTTCTTCTTTATTTCTTCCTTGACCATTCATTATTCAGGAGGAGTGTTGTTTAGTCTCCATGTGGTTCTTGTAGGTTTTTAAAGGGTTTATCCTGGTGTTGATATTGAGTTTTTATGCACTGTGGTCTGGATAGAATGCTGAGAATTATTTCAATCTTTTTGTAGTTTGTTGAGTTTTTTCCTGGTCCCAGTATTGTCTATTTTGGAGAATGTGTCATGAGTGCGGGAGTAGAAAAGTGTATTCTCTGGTTTTTGGGAAAATATTCGATAGATGTCTGTGAGGTCATTTGGTGTAAATGGTGTCATTTAGTTTCAGTGTCGCTCTGTTAATATCCTTTGTCCTGTTTGATCGGTCTAGAGGGACTTAAATGGTATTGAAGTCCCTACTATTAGTGGGCTGGGGTTAATATGTGCCTTGAGATCCTGAAGAATTGTCTTAATAAATTTTGGTGCACCAGAATTTGGCCTCATGATATATTCATGATTGTTAGATTTTTATTGTCAATTGTTCCTTTAAAAAGATGTAATGGCCCTGCTTTGTCTCTTTTGATTTCTTTTGTTTTGTTTTTATTTGTGTGTGTGCACATGGGCACATATGTATAAAGAAAAATAGAAAAATTACAATATTTTCTTTCCAGTCCCTTCACTTAGTTGGGTGCCCACTATCCTTAAATGTGAGATGTGTTTCTTGTAGACCACATATAGATGGGTTTTTGTTTCCTAATCCATTTTCCCAGTCCTATTGCCTTTTGATTGGGGAGTTTTAGCCCATTAATATTTAAGGTTATAATTGAAAATGGATGTTGCTTCCATTCACATTATTATCCATTTGGACTTTTAGCCTCTGGTTTTACTCCTACAGTTATGTTTTTATTAGTTGCTTTTCCTAAGGTATTTGAGGATTGTTGCTACCTTCTTCTGCCGCTTTGAATGCTTCAAGTATTTTAGGAGAGTTGTGGTTTTCAGACATGTATTCTATCATCCTGTTATGTCATGGAAGATTTTCTCCATCTCTTTCAACTGTAATCAACATTTGTGCTGGGTAAAGTATTCTGGTTGGCATCCATAGTCCTTAATACTGGGAATGTTTTGCTCCATGTGCTTCTTGCTTTCATGGTTTGCGCCAGAAGTCAGTTGTAATTCTTTGGGTTTTTCCCTTGTATGTGACTTGTTTTCTTTTGTAGCCTCAGAAGTTTGTCTTGTTTTGGTTTCTAGCATTTAACTATGACATGGCATGGGGATTTCTTTTCTGGTCTTGTCGGATTTGAAGTCCTATGTGCTTCTTTGTATTTGTATGGGTTGTCTATTTTTTATTCTTGGGAATTTTCATCTATTATTCTTGAAGATCTGATCATACTATTCTCTCGAGATTCTTCTCCTTCCTCTATTCCTATGATGCAGAGGTTTGATCTTTTCATAGTGTCCCATATTTCCTGGTTGTTCCACTTTTGTGTTTTTTTAAATTTTTCATATTCTTTATTTGAGCTTTTTAGTTGTTTTGTGTTATCTTCCAGATCTGATATTATTTGCTCTGTTTCCTCCATTTCTACTTCTGAGGCGTTTTCCTTTCCTTTCTTCTTGATTGGATGAGTGTTCTAATTGCTTTTTCATTTCATCTGTGTTTTCTTTAGTACTTCCATTTCTTTTTTGAGCTTCTTAGTCTCTTCTTGGTGCTCCTTACTTCGTTGGTTGGCTTCCTTTTTTGGTATTTCTACTGCCTTTCGGCCTTTTGTTTTTTTCTCCCTCTAGCTCTTTCTGGAATTTGTCAATCTGTTCCTTTAGTTATTTCTGAAGTTTGTCATTGTATCCCTTTAGGTCCTTTTTGAGTTTTTCATTCTCTCTCTTTAGTTCTCTGAATTCTTCTTTATTTTCTTTAATTTCTCTGCATGGGTCTCCAATTATTCCTCTAGGATCTGTTTCTTGGGTCACCTCCGGGGGGTCCCATTGTAGCTCTCTCCCACGGGTTTGGTAGAGCCTGGTGCGGGATTATCCTGTGCCTTTCCCATGTTGTCCCTCTTTGTGTCCCTGGAATGTGGGTTTCCCTTTTGTGATTCAAATCGCAAATGTCTTTTCACTATGTTAGTGGATGGTTTTGCTTGCCTCCTTCTGATGCTTTTTTTTTCTTTCCTCCTCCTTGTTTATGGAGTATTGACTTGTCTAGGTTTCAGGCTTTCAATTTTGTGTATATATTGGATATTGGAGGCCTAAGTCACTCTTCTCTTCCTGTTCTGAAGGTTCTCCAAAAAAAGTCCACTTGGATACTCTCTCACCAATTCCAGTTGTGGGGAGATATGCCTGACTACTTGTCTGGAGTGACTTCTGGATTCCTGTGCCTCAGGAACCAGCCCATACAAAGCCACAGAGGCACCATACCCTACCCGCTGGTCACCGGCTGCAAGGGCGAAGGGCGACTCCCACCCAGACAGCTACCCACTACAAAAGGGTTCAGAGTTGGGACCCTTTTCCAGCAGCCCAGGAGACAATCTACCCTAAAATCTACCTGCCTAGAGCAACTTCTGGGTTCCTGTGCGCCATCTTCTTTTAAAGAATATTGATACTTTAACTGTTATGCCTTGAGTTAACTGAGCTACAGACAAAAGATATGTAACTCTACACAATGAAATCTGAAAGTCTCTGAGGAAAGAAATTGAGGGAAACACTAGAAGATGGAATAAACTCCCATTCTCACGTACTTGTAAAATTATTGTGAAAACAGCCATGTGATGAAAGCAATTTACAGTTTAAAGGCAATCCCAATGAAAATCCCCATGACAATTATAATTGAAATACAAATAAAAGAAAAAATTTCCTACAGTTCCTATGGAAGCACATATGATAGCCCCACATAGCTTAAGAAATCCTAAGCAAAAATAACATTGCTGAAAATATTACCATGCCAGATTTCAAACTGCATTTCAGAACTATTGCTATAAAACAGAATAATACTGACCACAAAATCAATTGTCATCTATTGAAAGAAGTTAGAACTTTTAGATTTTTTACCCTTCTAGCTGTTGATATTTTACCTTGCAATTCTGATACATCATTAGAGGTCAGGTAAAGAGAGAATTTGTGTTTATTTACAAGTTTTTTTCTTTTCTCTCTTTTGTTTTGTCTTGTCTTTCTGTGAACATCTCTTTCCTGAACCATTTTCCCTTCATTTCTTTTTCCATTTAGTGAGTCTTGAATATCATCTTCCAGTTCCCTAAGTCAGACAATGTGACTTTAGTGTGAGTTTTAGCTGCATAGATTACAGCGACTGGAGAACATCCTCAATTAAAAATCTGTACCAATGTGAATCCTAATTCTTCCTCTTCTATTACTGCCTTAATTTGATTATTCTTCATACTTTGAAATTACTGTTATTTACATCTTATGCAAAAACTATCATTGCTACCCCAAGAAAGCTCATGTTGATAACAGAATCTCCACAATCAAAGAAATCTATACTAAATGCAAGAATATATGAAAATATGAAAGCTATTATATATGCTTCTTGTCAGCTAACTATTTCAACAAGTACATATTCAGATTACTAGTACTTCATTTTATTAATTAACTAGCTTCAATCATTTAATTTTTTCCATTTGCTCCTTTGGAATGTGGAATTCTTTGATCTCCCAATGTATTGTATTTCTTTGCATTGTCTTACAGATTCCTTTATAGTTGGAAATTTCTCTGACACTTTAAAAGTCTTTCACCTTTTGTTTACTCAGTTTACTCCTATGCTATTTGGCGAATACAATTGTTGTTATATTTGTTCTAATATAACATCCATCCTTCTCATTCCTAGTTTTTACCTTAGTGCTTTAAGGTATCTTATTATTTTCATTTTTTATGAGTGCACTGTTTGGATGTATGTTAAGTACCCATAGGGGTAAGAAGAGAGAATTGCATTCCCCTGGAATTGGAGTTACAGATGGTTGTTAACCTCCATAATGGTGCTGGGAATCTTACCTGCATCCTTTGCAAGAACAGCCAGTGCTCTTACCAGCTGAGCCATCTCTCCAGTCCAGATTTTTAACTTACTGTTAAGAACATGTAGCTTTTATTTATTATCCCAACATCAACTTTTGCTTGTTCACCTAACTTTTAAGATCAAAGTACAATGTACTGAGGAAAAATGGCTTGTAACATATTAAAGCAAAATTTCCATTTTATATAGTTCTGAGGATTCTATGATGGTAAAGTATTGCTTAGCATCTTCATGAGCACAAGCTGCGGTAATCTTGGCTAATATCAATTTATGAAAATTGTTTCACTAAAGTTTTTGCTGTATTATTAGTTACCTTTAATTTTCAAATTTGGATAAAATTCAATGTATTTTTTACAATTCCACCAATAAATTTACTATATAGTGATGCAATTATCATCTTTTACATTGAAGTAAAAAATTTGATTGTGATGATTTATAACTAACACTATGAGTCATATACTTATGTAATATGTTTTTTAATAAACAGGGTTACAAATACTATGCAGCAAGTTATAATTTAGTAAATTTTATAATTTAAGGAAGAATATTTTCTTTAACCTTAAATATCAGCTTATTTTGTACCTTAAATAAGGTATCATAAAAATCCTATCCAGAGATGAAAGAAAAATTAAGTATTCTTTTGATTAATTTGTGTAGCTTATATTAAAAATATTTTCATTGTAGAGTTACAGAGCAAGATATTGCCTGAGTATGACTGTCAGACCTATCTCTTTCAAAGGACACACAAAGTTGAACAACTACTCTTCCACCAAATTTCCAGAACAGCTAACAACATCAGCTGTTTCTTTGGATAAGGCCTGTAGAAAAGTCATAGAGCCAGAGGAGAATATTTGAGCTCCTCATATCATGAAACTTCTGTTCCATCTGTCATGAGAACATTATGGGTGATCATAATGGTCATTATATAATGACAAAAGGTTATTTTAGCAAAAGGAAACAAAAATCCTAAATACACATGAATGATGTGGGAACACCCAGATGCATAAGGGAGAACACACCTAAAGGGAGAGAGTGGTTTTAAAAAAACATAGTTTGAGACTTTAACACTCCACTTGCAGCAATAAATTTCATCAGGACAGAAAATTAAGAAGGAAGTCTAATTAAATTTTACCCTATACCATACGGACCCAACAGAAATCTATAAAATAGCTCACTTAATGGGTTGAATATACATTTCTTCCATCAATATGTAGAACATTCTTCAGAGCAGATCATGTAGCAAGTCACAAATCAAATCTTCAAAGAATTAGAAAACAGAACATTGTATAATGAAACTAGAAATCAATACTATCAAAGTTAATTAACCTCTAAGAAGAAGTCATGAAGAAATTTCTAACAATTTTTGACACAAACGAAAATTGGGATACAACGAACCCAAACCTTAAGAAACAGTAGGAGTAGTAGTAGAGGATGTACAGCAATCAATGGTCACATTTTAAAAGTAAGGATCTCTAAGCTGGGTGTGGTGGTGCCCGCCTTTAATCCTAGCACTTGGGAGGCAGAGGCAGGTGGATCTTTGTGAGTTCAAGGCCAGCCTGGTCTACAGAGTGAGTACCAGGTCAGCTGGGGCTACAGGGAGACCCTGTCTCGAAAATACCCCCCCCCAAAAAGTAAGGATCTCTAATAAACAACTTACTACTATGTGTGAAATTTGTAGAAAATGGGAACAAACTGATACCAAAAGAAATAGAATGCATTCATAATAAAGACCAAAACAGAAATAAGTGGAAATGAGACTAGAAAACAAAATCTCAGATCAATGCAACAAAAAAGGGATTATTTGCAAAGATACACAAAATATACAAACCTTTAGCTGACTGAATAATAGGGAGAGAAAATTCAAATAAAATAAGAGGTGAAAAGGAAAACATCACAAGTAATACCACAGAAGTATAAAAGGATCATTCATAATAACTGTGAAAAGCCATAAGCCACATATCACATAATTTAGAGATACAAAGTCTTGATGTATAACACACTTTACCAAGCCTTACTGGTGAGGAAATAGAAAGACTGAACAGATAATAATGAGACTGTATCAATAAAATTGTCTTATATAAAAAGCTCACATATCTTCACTACTTCGTTTGCCAAACATTTAGGGAAGAACTAATAACAATTCTACCAAATATAAAAGACAGTGGGGAGCTGGAGTGATGGCTCAGCACAGGATGCTCTTGCTGTGGAACCAGGTTCAGTTTTCAGGACCCACATGGCAGCTAACAACCATCCATAACTCAAATTCCTCTGACTTCTACAGGCCTTGTATGACACAGATGCATTTATATACATGCAGACAATATACTCATACACATAAAAAAATTTTAAAAACCAAAATGTTGAAAAATGGGAGAATGGAGTTTTTCCAAATACATTCTGTGAAGCTAGAACCATCCCACTAGCAAGACCAAATAAAAAGACAGTAAGAAAATAAACCCTGAGGTTTATTATACTTGATATATATTGCTGGCACAATCTAAAACAAAGTACTAGAAAACAGAACAAGTAGTGCATTATAAAGTTTACTTATAATAATCAAGTGAGACTCATGCCAGTAATGCAAAAATGGTTCACTCTATGGGAATCAATGAGCATCACACACAGTATCAATAGAATAAAAGACAAAAACATGGTCATCATCTTTGATGGAGAAAGGCAGGCATGAAAAGAACATAGTCATCATTTTAGATGGAGAAAGGCAGGCATGCAAAGAACATAACTGAATACAATGGAGGTCATTTACAAGTCAACAGCTGACACATTCAATGTGTGAAAATCCGATCGTTTTCTGGACCTAAGAAAGACTACTCACTTTTCTTTAACATGGTGCTGGAAGTTCTAAACATAAAATTGGCAAGAGAAAAAATAAACGTGATCTAAATGGGAAAACGAGTAAACTATTGTCACTATTTACAGATGCCATGGCATTGTTTCCATCACACACTGTTATACCTAACAAATGATGTCAGCAAAGTTGTAGGATATTAAATCAATATACAAAAATCAAAAGGTGTATGTCAATATCAAATTATTCAAAATAGAAATCAATCAGAAATCAATCCCATTTAAGGAAGCTTCAAAGACATCCAAGGATAATTATAACCAGAGGTAAAAAATATTGACAATAAAATTCATAGCATATTTGTGAAAGAAATTAAAAAGGATACAAATAATTAGAAAGACATCTAGTAGTATAGATTGGAAGAATCAATATTATTCACATATGTTCAAAATGCTTTATTGTGTTTCAACAATATTGTTGAAACCCCCACCAATAAGTTGATTCCAGAACAGACAATATCAAATTTGCAGTCTTGACATATAACTTCTTATTTTATGGTACAAAAATTATTAAATATTTTATTGTATCCTTTAGTTAAGATATCATTTCTTTCATATTATTTTCTTATTTTGTGGAACTTACTTTTAAATTTTTTTAAATTTATTTTTTATGTGTATGAGTGTACTGTCTGCATGTAGGTTTGTGCACCCATGTCATGCAATGCCATGGAGGTCAGAAGAGGGTGTTGGATTTCCCTGGAACTGGAGTTAAAGATGGTTCTCAGCCACCATGTGGGTGCTGGGGAATCGAACCCTGGTCCTTTGCAAGAGCAGTTGGCGCTCTTAACCATTAGGCTATCTCTCCAGCCCAGGAACTTACTTTTAAAACAAAATATAAAATATTGTATCTGTTTTAAATTGGCAAGTATATAATTTTTATTTAAAATATTTTATTAGCATTGCTTTCATTTTTGAAGTAGCATTGTTGTATTGAAAGACTTTGTATAGGTGAAGAATTTAGAAAGGGAATGAGTGAAAAACTCACATAAGGACAGGGAAAATTTTTACTTTCACATTATTACTGAAGCTTAATAGTACAGTTTTGTCAGCAAATGATATTCAAAAATTATAGTGGTAGACACATAGACTTCAAATGTATATTTCTAAGATCTAATTACATATTTTAAATTTGAGAATTATGTAAGTTTGGGTTTTGCAGTACTACATCTTTTTTTTTCTTCCCAGACTGTGATTTTTATCTCTAGAAGTTCTATTACAGCATGGGTAAAGGCATCCTTGGGCTGTAGAATAATAATAGAAAAGTAATAGAAAACCTCTTGATGACTGGAAATGAGAGAGGCCCAACAACAAGGCCTGGATACCAAAGGACCACATGTGGAGTGAGGACCCCAGCTAGTGTGCTGGATAGCTTTAGTGTCAATTTGACACACCTGGGTTGAGGGATCCTCAAATGGGGAAATTTCCTCTATCAGACTGGCTTATGGTCACATCTGTGTGTTTTTTTTCTTGATTGTTAAGTAGTGTCGGAGTCTCCAGCCCACTGGGGTTGGTGCCACCCCTGGGTAGATGGTCCTGTATTGTAAAAGAAAGCAGGCTGAGCATGGGCCCGGGGAACAAGCCAGTAAGAAACATTTCTCCATGGCCTGTGCTTCAGCTCCTGCCTCTAGGTTCCTGCCCAGAGTTTCTACCTTGGGCTCCTTGAGTGATGAACTGTGACTCGGGAGATACAAGATGAATAAACCCTTTCCTGCCTAAGTTGTTATTGGTCAGAGTGCTTTGTCATAGCAATTGAAGAGAAACTAGAACAGCTGGGCCTCAGGGGAGGTGGGCAGTCATTGGAGGCAATCAGTCTTCCCAAGACCAGAATCTTCAAGTAACAGAGGCTCCCCTGTCCCCATCTAGCCTCTGGGGACAGCAAAGCCTCTACCATGCACAACCTAGTACCTCAGGAGAGGGTACTGTGGTCAGTGTAATCACTCAGAGAAGACTAAAACTGCTCCCAACATCGGGAAATCCTCCATGCTCTACTGTGTTGCACCATCAGCCTACCTCCAGAGAAATGTGGACCTGTAGCTCATGGTAGGGATTCAAAACTTCAGGCTCATGTGAGGGGACCACAGCTCCAGCTCACAGGAGGGGGACAGAGCTCCAGGTTCACATAGGGGACCACAGCTCTGGTTTTGTAAGAGGGACCACTACTCCAGGTTCATGGGAGGGGACCACAGCTCCAGCTCACAGGATGGGGCCACAGCTCCAGGTTCGCAGGAGACCACAGCTGGGAACTCAAGCAGGAGGAGGTGCCCTCGAGACTGCAGTACAATGCTCTTAACAATTAACTATGTTTTTATCATCTATTCTTTTTTTTACGTTGAACTTTAGAGTATACACAGCTTCAAAGTAACCTAAATGAAACTTGTGATACCAAAATAAGCATTAAAATACAGTGATACTTTAACATGGAAATTCCATTTTTTTCTCCAACTTGTATTGCTCATATATATATATATATATGTATATATATATAAATATCTACATATATAAATATATAAATATATACATACATACACATATCACATGAGTTGGAGGATTTTCTTTCTTTCTTTCTTTCTTTCTTTCTTTCTTTCTTTCTTTCTTTCTTCCTTCCTTCCTTCCTTCCTTCCTTCCTTTCTTCCTTTTTTCTTTTTTTTTATCAAAATATGTCATGTTTTCCCCAAGGAAGTGCTTGAAGGTTCCTCCTTGGCAAGCCCAAACAACCATCAATCCTGCCCCTGTGCTCCACACTGGGGTCCCTCCCCCCCATGGAGCTCACCCAAATGAGGGCCAGCAAGCATGTGTCCTATCTTGATCTTCCTGCAATGGCCTCCATGACACAGCCTGTGTAGTCCAACAATGGCAGTCTATACTCTGAACAGGCTGAAATCCCAGTAGCCACTCAGTCCACATGCTGGATATCTCAAGTAGTCCCCATCTGGCATTGAAGGTTTGGAGGATTCTCAAGATTATATTATTATTATTATTATTATTATTATTATTTTACATGTGTATGAGTGTACTGTACTGCATGTAGGTTTGGTGCACCCATATCATGCAATGCTGCAGAGGTCAGAGATTCCCACTGGAACTGGAAGTTAAAGATGGTCTTAGCTGCCCTGTGGGTGCTGGGAATGAAATCAAGTCCTCGCAAGAGCCGTCACGCTCCTACCTATGAGACATTCTCCAGCCAGATTTCAGTTTTTATCTGAAGTACAATTTCTCAGACCTTACTGATTATTTATTCTGGTTTTACTTTCCTTTGGATGCTTAAAGCCACACAGCCCAGATTAACCAGGTTTTCGTTTTCTCAACGGTCTCATCAGGGGCTCTTTTTGGTTTTTAATTCCAGTTCCTCACTCGAGGACAAACGATTAGGTTGTAGAACAGGCTCTCTTTTTGAAGCATGTGCAACTTTCCTCTTTATTGACTGACACTGGCTGAAGTCCCATCATGGATCTCCAAGACCCTCCCTGCACAGGAAGACTGGTGACTCACATTTGCAGGACATTTCAAGCAGATGCCCCCATCATACATAGTCCCTGAGACTTAGTTGACCTTTGAGGCAAGGAACAAGTATCCCTCAGGTTCTTAGCCAATTGGTATGGTATTTTTTTTTATTGGTGCTTTGACATTTCTACATCATTTTCCAATTCAGATTTTTTTTTCCCTTTCCCCTTCCCCCTACCCCCACCCCATCCCAGATCATGCATTTTGCCATAACTGTCCTGCATCTTTCTCTCGCCGTTTTTTTTTTTATTTTTTTATTTTTTAAGCTATAAATTATATTAAAAAAAACCAACAACAGAAAGACTACATCAGAAAAACGGACTGAAACCGTGAAATGGGAAGGGGGAGGGGTGGGAGAGGGACACGGGTGTATATTTCGATTAAGCATATTTAATGCATCATTCAACTTAGTAGTATAGTTATGGTTCCCATATCAGTTAGTTTTGCCTAGCCCACTGTCTACAGGAAACATGGGGTCTTAGGACTTAGTAAAGGTAAATATGTGTATTTAAACAACTTGGTTTTACAGACTCTGATAAAAACGGTAATGCATCTGAGTTAATGGAGATATAAATCGCTGTTGTCCACATTTGTTTTACATAAAATGTCTAGAGCAATAACTTTGGGATTGGCCAACCCAAATGTTTCCTAATTTTCTCTGTTGTACAGTATCATCTTGTGACATTCTTTTCCTTAGATGATTTAACTATGAATTAAGTTTGCTTCCCAGTTAATCATATATAGTCACCCCAAAACAACAGAGTGAATTTGAGGAAATCTGTGCCTTGATTCCACCCTATAGTTTCGCATTAATACCTGTCTTTGGAGATTCTGGGTTAAAAAAAAGGGGGGGATACAGATAAAAATGAAACCTTTTTGTCAACAAAACCTTGCAATTCAAATCCTAAAATAACTATGGGAAAAGATTTGTGGGTCCCAACAAGAAACAAAATGTCACCAATTTAATGGCTAAGAAAGAAAATATACAGCTTTGCATTGAGTGGAATGTACCGAAAGTGCTAAATGAAGGTTGACTATCTGAACATTGAAAGGAAGAAAAGCTCAGATTGCTCATAAACACCGAAACCCTCTGTGGATTCTACTTGTAACTATTTATAATGATCCTATGAACACTTTCCTTATAGGTGCCGCAAGGTTTTGATCATGGTATGGGTATTAAGTATGGTCGTTAAGCACCCAGAAAGGACTAGTACACTAGCCTGATACATCACACCTATACTAAAGTATGTGATGATCACACCTATATATATAAACTAAAAGTTTATATAGTTTTAGTTTATATAAAGATATATACTAAAAGTATCTTCTGAAAACAAACTGTGCTATTTCCATGTCATATTTCTCGATTCACCTTTTCTCCATTGTAACTTTATGTTACTCTAAATTATGTATACATGACCACCATCATATACCAAAAATCCATAGTCTTTACACACAAAAAAACTGTATTCATTTCTGTGATCAAAGAAAAGAAAGTTATAATGTTTTGCTCCTTCTCATAAAAAGCTATGGTCTATACTTTTTCCTTGGTTCCCTGAGTCAGGTATATCCCTGGAGTAATATAGTGCCATGGGAATCATATTGTGTAATTATCCAGCCTAGTTCTTAACAGGTTATTTTTAAAGCACACACACACACACACACACACACACACACACAGATTCTACCTACTCCATTTTTAATTGTACTGTGCACAGCAACAATTCTAGTCTAGAGAAGAATCAGAGGCCACATGGGGTAAAAACTGATTCACATCAATATCTATGTTAGTGAAGTTATCTTGAACATTCCATTGCAGCTCTCTTTAAAGTGACTGGAAATTCTTCAGAACTCTCCTCACACAGAGATCTAAGATTTTAAGCAATAATAAATTATCATTGGTTTAAGTCTCTGAGTTCTGAGGTATTTTGTTACATAAGAACAGGTAACTGATACAAATATGGACTAGATAACATTTTGATGGTAGTTCAGTATCAAACGTTTATATTTTTATTATATTCTGACAAATGAAAAATCTTTTCAATATGAAAATAAAACACTGACAGTACTTGGGTCCTTATTGGCTCTTATTTAAGACTTGCAAAATAGTAATAATTGAATAGTCAGCAATGGTTGTCTGATTCAGAGCATATATTTCTAGAGTTAATTCTGCCAACAAAGTAACTTTTTCCCTCAAAGAGAAATAAAGTTAAGTGTGTAGAGTTTTGCTTCTTGTGAAAGATTTTTGTTTTACCCTTATGTTGATCTGTAGTACCAATGAGAATACAAACTGTATTCTCTGTCCCCTCTGAGAATCTTTCGGTGTAAACAAAATGCTTCCTAGATTAGTGCCTAATATTCATGCTGATTTCATGTTTTCAGAGATGTTTGAGAAGAGCATGAATTCAATAGGAAGTAATTCTTCAAGTCAGAGGTATTAGAAAACTGAAGTTAGGGGCTGGAGAGATGGCCTAGTGGTTAAGAGCACCGACCGCTCTTACAGAGGACCTGGGTTCGATCCCCAGCACCCACATGGTGGCCGAGAACCGTCTGAAACTCCAATTCCAGGAGAACTCAAGTTCCAGGGGAATCCAAGACCCTCTTCTGACCTCCGCGGCATTGCACGACACGGGTGCACAAACCTCCATGCAGACAGTACATCCATACATATAGAGAAATAAATAAAATTAAAAAAATATTTAAAAAAAATAAAAAAAGAAAAAAAAAGAAAACTGAAGTTATAGATCTATTGGAATAATTTTCATATTGAGGTCAATATTGCTCTGTTAGTTGCTATTCTTTTAAAATAAAGACACAAGTCTACTGGAAAAAATGTGTTTGATTTTTTTAAGTAAAAATATATTAGAATAATACTACTGAGTATAATTTTGGGGGCAACCTTTTAATCTAATTTCAAAGAATTCCAAGTGAGACATGAAGGGATCTATATAGATA
Source organism: Rhizomys pruinosus (assembly GCA_009823505.1). Classification (NCBI taxonomy): domain Eukaryota; kingdom Metazoa; phylum Chordata; class Mammalia; order Rodentia; family Spalacidae; genus Rhizomys; species Rhizomys pruinosus. The sequence continues at coordinate 601,303 of VZQC01004665.1, read as the reverse complement.
TAGATATGGGTATATATTCCAGTAAATGGATACATGCTCCTGCTAAATAGTGACTTTTTAAGAATCAAGTCAATGACAGGTCATTAGCCCATCTTTTTATTGGGTCATTTGTTTTCTGGATCCTATATTTTTTGAGTTCTTTGTATGTCAGATGTGCAGTTAGTGAAGATATTCTCCCATATTTCTTCTGCATTTCCTTGTTTATTTCTTTTGCTGTACAGAAGCTTTTTGGTTTAATGAGGTCCCACTAGTTAACTATTGGGGTGGTTTGAATGAGAATGTTCCCCATAGGATCACATTCTGTCCCCAGTTGGTGGCACTGTTGTGGGAGGTCTTAGAATGTGTGGCCATGCTTGAGGAAGTTTGTCACTGGGGACAGACATAGAGAGTTCAAAAAGACTTGCCAAACTCAAGTCCTTGTCTGCTTCCTGTGCCTGCTTGAAGATGTGAACCTTGGCTTTCTGCTCAGGGTTCTGCCACAGTACCTCCCTGCCATGATGCACTCTATTTCTCTTGGAACCATCAATTGTAAGCTCAAACTTTTCCTTTTATAAATTCCCTTGGTTGTAGTGGTTCTATCACAGCAACAGAAAAGTAACTAATACAACTGTTGACTTTAATTCTTGAGCAACTGTTATCTAATTTAGACAGTCCTTTCTTGCAGCTATCTTCTAGGGTACTGCCTGTGCTTGCTTCTGCCTGCTTCAGGGTTTCACGTTTCATACAGCTACCCATGCTATTCAAAGTTTGCATTCAGAACCTTCCAATGACATTTGGGCTAAACGAACTTTCTTGAGATAAGTTACTTAGAAACTATGATAATGATGTCATTTTTTGATCCTTTTTGTTTTGAGAAAAAAACATATTCTGGAGAAAGAATGCTGGACTTTGCTTGTCTTAGCACTTCCTTCTTTCCTTCCTTCCTTCCTTCCTTCCTTCCTTCCTTCCTTCCTTCTTTCCTTCCTTCCTTCCTTCCTTGCTTACTTCAGGGTCTCCAAGCCCAAGCTACCTTCAAACTCATGATAGAGTGAGGGTGGCCTTCAATTATTGTTCCTCCTGCCTCTGTGTCATGAATGATAGAATTATAGGCATATTCCACCATAACTGGCTTTTAATGTAAAGAGGTAGAATTTATCCAAAGAATACTGCTATAAAATATCTATGCAGTTCAAATCAAATGTATAATTTATCCAAAGAATACTGCTATAAAATATCTATGCAGTTCAAATCAAATGTATGAGACATATACTATGAAAAAAAAACTTAGTGTCCTCATTTCAAGAATTTATAATACCTCAAGATGACTATTTTTTTTGTTTTAAAAATGAAAAAATGTAATTCATGGATTAACATATCATCCAAACATATGTGTCTATACCAAAGTAACCAACCATAACTATTAGTGCTGTTTAAATACCTATATATCTAATTGCTTGTGCTTCATTAGTAGGATCGAAAGGTTATTCCTGGACAAACTGTCAGTCCATGAAAGGAAACAGCCAGAATTGACCAGAGTCCAAGACAACAGCCCCAGAGAGAGTGGACTGTTTTGCTTCTCATCCACCTGTGCCCCTTTCCTAAGCCTAGGGAACAATCTGCGGAAGAGGGGGCATGGTAGAGTGTAAGGGCTGCGATTGGGGTGAATGGTGAAACTACAGCAATGTAGTCTGGACACTCATTTGATCAACTTGATTGAATATACAACCCCTCACCCCCTGCTGGATGGTGGGGCTGTGGGGGTTTGGGCACAACAGCCTGCAAATTGGTTTCATATGAAGGATGCTTGTGCTCATGGATCATCACTTATAGCTAAAAAAATGAAAAAAAAAAACTGAGAGAAAGATGCAGGACAGTTATGGCAAAATGCATGATCTGGGATGGGGTGGGGGTAGGGGGGAAGGGAAAGGGAAATATGCCTGATCTGAATTGGAAAATGATGTATGAAATTCACAAAGCACCAATAAAAAAAAAAAAGATGGTCTAGCGGTTAAGAGTGCCAACTGCTCTGCAGAGAACCCAGGTTCGATCCCCAGCACCCACATGGTGGCTGAGAACCATCTGTAACTCCAATTCCAGGAGAACTCCAGTTCCAGGGGAATCCGAGACCCGCTTCTGACATCCGCGGCATTGCACGACACCGGTGCACAAACCTACATGCAGACAGTATGTTCATACACATACAAAAATAAATAAAAATTTAAAAAATATCTTGCTTTTGCAATAAAAGGAATATTCTTTTGGTTCTTTTTATGGTTCTATTAAGATATTTTAACTTTCTTGGTAATTTATTAAGTTTTGATTAAGTATGCTCTCAGTAATAAGCCATGCAACCCAAATTAAACTTTCAAAGTGCCTCAATTTGAATTCCATGTTATCTAAGCTTCAGTATTTTTGTAGAGGACAGGGTCTCACTGTGGAGCCCAGTCTGGCCTCAAGTTCAGGCTTCTCTAGCTTCAGCCTTCTGACTGTCTCAGATTACAACTCTGCAATTGCTTGCTGGTGTTCTTTTCTGACAGTACATGGAAATAAGAAATAAAACCTTCATTTGGGGAACAAAAAAGCTGCATTATAACAAATAAAATGTAATTATACAAGCACTATTAAGCTTCCATGCAAATGTGGTATAATCCAGACTAAACTGCTCACTTGGCCGGAAGGATGAGTAGCTACCTCACTGATTAAAACTGAGCATCTAATGAATCCAAGAGGAACGAGAATGTTATGCGTCATTGCCACATGGGTTAATTGGACTAAACCATTAATAAAATGCCTGAAGTTCTAACAGAAGTTGGAACAGAGCATTCACATTATTTCCTGGCTTTCGTGTTACTATAAAATTGACTATTTCTGAAAATTTCACCAAATATGGTACTGCATTTCCCTCTATAGCCTCTACTTTTCATACTTACCTTAGAATAGATAACCTATATTAGACATTCAAAAAATTCCAAACTTAACAAACATCTGCTTTTCTGCTTTCATGTAACATGCTTTTCAAATACATTTTTTTTTAATTTTTTTATTTATTTCTGTATGTGTATCAATGTACTGTCTGCATGCAGGTCTGTGCACCCGTGTCGTACAATGCTGCGGAGGTCAGAAGAGGGTCTCGGATTCCCCTGGAACTGGAGTTCTCCTGGAATTGGAGTTTCAGATGGTTCTCAGCCACCATGTGGGTGCTGGGGATCGAACCTGGGTCCTCTGCAAGAGCGGTCGGCGCTCTTAACCGCTAGGCCATCTCTCCAGCCCCAAATACATTTTTAAAATGTTGGATTTTACTTAATTCTTTCACAATTCCATCATTTGTTTTCCTGAATTTAGAAGATTCAGCTTTGCATTAGCAGAATTTTCAAGGACCTCATTTTTTAATTTTTTAAAAATTTCTCTATCCTTTCTGTTCCTATGTCTTTTTCTTCAATATTTTGTTTAGCCATGGAATCTAAATTAAAAAGTCCTTATATTTTAAACCACAGTAAAGTCTATAGAGGGTTTAAGCATATGGAGAAAAATAACAAAATATATGTCCTAGATGTAGCTATAACCATCAAACATTACAGATCAAGGGTAATACTCTTTTTATTTCAACATTTGGTTTTCTTTGAATTGGATCAACTACCTTGATTTTCTCTTAATTCCAGTCACTAAACTGAAATCTGCAACACATAATAGATGATAAATTTTCAATTCTTTCTAAGTTTTAGGCTAATTTTCATTAGGTTGATGAGTCAATATGAAGACTTTTTTTTTTTTTTAATGATACTATCTTCCTTAAAATTAACGTATTTTCATTGGGTGTGGTAGCACGTGCCTTTAATCCCAGCACTTGGGAGTTAGAGGCAGGAGGACATTTGTCAGTTCAAGGCCAGCTGGGACTAAGGGAGACACTGTCTCATTAAGACAGAGAGAGAGAGAGAGAGAGAGAGAGAGAGAGAGAGAGAGAGAGAGAGAAGCAAAAAATATTTAACTTACTTTCAGAGTAGGAATTATTAATTGTTCAATTGTATTTATTAGCAAATTCCCTCATAAGAAAGTGAAGTCAATTTAGAGAACCATTTGGATAAGACCACCTCAGTATATTTTGCTTCTATATTTTACAATTAAATTTTCTACATGGCTTTGTCAAACAGCAGTCAGTTAATTTTACAGAGCTTTATAAAACTATGGGTTAGTAATTCTTCTTGTAAGGAATTGTATGTAGAAATTTCTTTAGCTTATGAACTGACAGAGTGCAAGTTGATTGACTTCGGGCATAGGATCTTAGGTCAAGCCAATGGTAAAGTTCAGTGGCTGTGAAAGAGGACAGTGATTACTATTTATAATTTGTTTTCTGATAATTTTATCATGCACATGTATTCAGAGGCCATGAGTGGCAATTCATAAATTGAAACAAATGAATACAAATGTGTAAAAGTAATTCTGGCAATTTTCAAAGCACTAAGATATTTGTTATATTCACTTAGATTAGTATTACTTTATGCATTAACTAGGAAGCAAAGACAGACAATAACAAAATCACCTTTGCTGTGTCCATTTCTGACCATATAAAATAAAAGTATTTATAAAATAACATTAATAAATAATTGCAAAATAACAAATTATCAAGAAGAGCAACTATTTCAAGTAAATCCAAGATACAATCCTTTATTGACATTTCCATGTATCCTCTTTTAAAGTGTGAACTTGAATAATTTATCTGTTTTATATACTTTATATTTTTCCCACTTAAAATACATTTTCCACCTTTTTCTAGGCTTCTTGTCATTGGTAAATCTTCATTTTTCACTCCTTATCAAATCTATTATTGTTGAGTTCTGGAAAGACTTTCTTTGAAGCCAAATGTATATTATGCTTGGCAAGCATAAATTCTTTATGAAATTTTCTATAATTTTTGTAGAAAATTTTGTTTTGTGCTTAGTTAAGGAAATTCTTACTATCTTGAAAACTCATAGTGTTTCATCCTTCTTTAAGAATATTCTGCTTAAAAATAATAAAAATAGGATTTGTTTTCTGTCCAAATATTAATTAAATCAAAGTTATAATAAATATTATATAACAAGTTGCTCTGAAAATGTTTTCATTTGCATTGTTTGATTGTTCACCAGGACTGTTTATTAATGGGGCGTGCATGCTATTTTCCAAAGAAGATGGCTGTATAACTAAAGCCAATCAAATTTAGAAGAACACAAGAGCAGAAGTGTAGCTTCTTCTGTAGTGGCACTTCTACACCGGGGACATAGTAAAGACAGCTTTCCTTGTGTTTCAGTTCTCTATAAGCTGAAAGCAAGCCAAGAGCACCTAAAAAAATAGAGTATATATGAGTATATTTTTGAAAACTAGTTCAATATTGATTTTGAAGCTTGATCTGACAAGACATCTATTATGGCAGATCACTCTACCATTCCCTAAGCTTTCAGAAGAGTAGCTATACATCTACCTAAATAAACATGATGTGTCAAAGGACTAGATGCATAAAAATTCAAATTAAAAGGGTCCTCTAATTTCCTTGTATGTAAATCTGGACAAAGGAATTGGCACAGGATTAGAATAGATTGTGTTTGTAAAGCAATACAATAGCTGGCACGTATGTCTAGCAGATGTTTCAAAGTGAGATTTAGATTGCTAATATTTTAATAGCATAAAATATATGATAAGTTGTATCTAAAAAATAATGTTGATTATGTTATTTAGTATGATTTTTTTTTATGAAGGAGGAACAATCTTTCTAGAGTACTTCAGGACTAATTTTGAGCTTTGTCATTTGAACAAGTCACCTGCACAATGATGATTGTTAAGTTTGCTTCACACTTAATAGGTTCAGCCAGTGAGAAGACCATGAAACCATGTAAACTCACAAAATTAATTTGATTACCTACACAGTGAATTCATAGACTCACATACAAACTTGAGGCTGTATGCTAAAAAGAGTGGAGCAAGGTAGAATCACTCTATTCGACCAGAAGCATGAATGTAAACCTGTTTTGAAGGGGGTCCTTCAAAAGTTATAGATTATAAAATGAAGACTCATTTACTGGGATATCTACTTATGCTCTAGGAAGAAGTTCAAAGCAGTTAGCTAAAGTTTCCATCATTAGACCATGGTCAATTTCAGCTGCAAGGTCTATGTGATGCAGTAGATGCAATAAGTCCACTGGATGTCGATGGCAGAGCCTGTTTTACAAAGCCAGCAAGATTAACAATAGAAAAAGAAACTGGAAGCTCATTGATTTGTTTCAACTCCTGAGCTGTCATGATGGTTAATACTGATTGCCTACAGGATCTAAACTTACCTAGGACACAAGTGCTTGGACATATTTGTAAGGGAGTTTCTAGAGTGGGATAATTGGGGTAAGAATATTCAAAATAAATAAGCAGCACCGGTCTATGCACTTGGGGTGCTGGATTGAATACTAAGAAGAAGAAAGCTGAGCTCCAGGATTCATCATTGTCAACTTCTTGATTGTGGATACACTATTACCAGCTGCCTCATGTTGGTGTGTTCCTTCATGAGCTATTTATCAGCCACAATGAATCCTTCCTTCCTTAAGTTGGTTCTTGTCAGGCATTGGTCGAAACAATTAGAAAACTAATATAGGCTTCCTAATGGAGATATCCAGGCTTACAGAAGAACTTCGTGGTGTTAGTGGTGAGTTAGAATTTTCAGGGTACCAAGTCATTAATGAGTGGTTCTTGTTCATCTATCAAAATCATAGTTTCTGTATAATACAAAAGGTAGGCAGGAAGAAAGGTGGGTTTCAAAAGGAAAAGCCTAAGAGATTCTTAACCAAGTCAGCCAAGGTTTCTAGAGAAAAAATACTGCATACTTTGTGCTAATCTTTCTGCATTTAATATCATTGTTATTTTTATTAGAAAAAGTTTTATAATTCAAGATCAGTATTGTACAGGGCCCTGTTTTTCAATCTTTTATTTATTATTTTTATTTTATGTATATAAGTGTATTGCCAGCGTGTATGTAAGTGCACACATGTCATGCATTGCCAGGTGAGGTCAGAGGAGAGCATCAGATCCCCTGGAACTGAAGTTATGGATGGTTGTTGGCTGCCATGTGGATGCCGGGAATTGAACCCAGGTCCTCTGCAAGAACAGCCCCAGAGCACTGCTTTTATAATGGACTTTTATTATGCAATTTATTACAAAATTGTACAGTGGTAAATGTTATTGTTGATGAGCATTTCTCTTTCCACATAGTGTTCCTATGGTCTGGAGGTGATGTAAGTAAATGAAGGATTTCCAAAAGATCATCAAAATTAAGAAAGACAAACCAGTTTTCTCTTCTCCTTCTCAAAGCACACACTTATTGACACAAAAATTGCTCCTGTCTTCTGAGCCAAGGATTCCCATGCTCTTTTGAGTATGCTCAGCTTTTTGTTAAGAAAGGACCTCTCTAAAAGCCCAGCTAATCTGACAAATTTTTATTTTTCATTCAGAATTATCACAGTTAATTTATTCAATATTATTTTCTTTTTTACTTCCCCCTAAGATAATCCTGTTTTCTGTGCCTTTGATATATACCATTATTATATTTGCCTATCTAAAGTACATTATTAAATCATAATATCTTTGAGTACCAGCTGATATCAACATTTTGCAGTTGCAGCACAGATGCTGGATTTCTTAAACTTTTGGCAAATTGACTTGCAGTTTGTTTAGTTAATTAGAGTAGTTGTATATTTTCTATGATGTTATACACACTGTTTATTTTCCCTGGGATCAGTGACAGCTATTTGAGAGATGGACAGGTTTAAGGCACAGTTCTTGAAACAGAGCAGAACAAAGTTAAAAAATCCACAAGGAGATGAGTGCATGGAATTAGACCATAGAAGCACGATTCTCAAGCCAATATCATTGCCTTAAGATCTAGGATGATTTGGAAACACTCTTTTTTCCAGAATTAAGGATATAGAAGTGCTTAATTACATGCAGTCATTACTGTCAAAGGTATTCATCTTTTAGTGCATAAAATAAAATGGATTTCAATGAAATTTATTGCATGTTAGAGTCAGAAAATAGAAATTAAAGAAACTAAGTCTGAAATTAAGTTCAAATATAAATTTTAAAGTGAAAGAACTTGGAATCTGCCTTTTCTAAGTTCAGAATAGAATAATACTGCTTAAATAATTATAAGTTTGAATTACCTAAAATTTTGATAACAATAAATTTTTAGTAATAAAACATTTTGGAAGAGGCTATAGATTTCATTTTTATTCTTTAAGAAAATATCATTTTAAGATTGATTTGTTGAATAAATATCTTCTAATGGGTTCTTACCAATAGTATGATTACACATCTTGTGTTTCATTTATGTCTGTCACTATAAAAAATGATTCATGGATGGAGTTTTCTGATATGGACTGCTTGGTTTTTCCTCAGTATGTTAACAAGTTCCCACCAATGTTTTCCAAACCTACTCTATAATAACCATCACAGCTACTTGTTCTACATATAAACTGACAGCTGTTTTGCAAGTGAGAGAATCTGCTTTTTTATTTTTATTTATTTATTTATTTGTGTGTGTGTGTGTGTGTGTGTGTGTGTGTGTGTGTGTGTTTGAGACAGGGTCTCCCTGTAGCCCCAAGTGTCCTGGAACTCACTCTGTAGACCAGGCTGGCCTTGAACTCACAAAGATCCGCCTGCCTCTGCCTCCCAAGTGCTAGGATTAAAGGCGTGTGCCACCATGCCTGGCTGCTTCTTTAATCATGCTGTTAAAAGTATACCTGGACATTTGCATTTTATACTATATTAAGCATACAAAAATTCAAAATATACATGGTTATCTTTGGTTATTAATTCAGTTTTTCCTTTTTAGATGTCTGCTCTCCTCAACACAGCTGTCTTTCACTACTAATCTGGTTTCTTTCTAAAGGGTGAGCTGCCTGTGTGTACATCCCCTCTTCTTGGCTCATGGTTTTTGCTGTGTTGTATACATCCTGAGGACTATGAAATGTCTTTACTTAGCTGACTAGGCTTACCACCAAAGAATTCAACCTAGTGACACCTATTCTAGAAATCTGCCATGACTTATGATCCTAAGCCACACTTGTTGTACCATGAAACTCCAGTGTCTTTTACTGAACATTACTCTCTAACTTTTAGGTTTCTCCTAATGGAGATGCGTCTTGAAGTGAATTTGAATCAAGACACAGTTTCTAAACAGTTCATGAAAAATTCCCTTAAACACAGCATCATCTGTTTTAACCACCAAAATACCATATCGACTTAAAGCATCAGAGCCAAAGACAATGTCCCACATCAAACCTTCCAATCTTCACTTTTACATACAGTTCAAGATTGACTTTGTTCTTAGTACATTAATAGTTTAGACACATTAGTGTGTATTAGGACTATCTGAGGGGCTTTTAGGTTTGGTGCTGGGGAGATATCTCTGTATCTTCTCTCTCTCTCTCTCTCTCTCTCTCTCTCTCTCTCTCTCTCTCTCTCCCTCTCTCCTCAATCTCTCCTCAATAAAACAGCCCACAATTAGACTGGTTTTCTTCCCTAAATGCTTCTCACACTCTATTCCTTTCTCTCATTGCCTGTTACTACCAAAACACTGGCCATTCTGTTCCTAGTTTGTTGCATTCATAAAACACCTCCATTGACCATTGACTGTATCCTACAAATTGCTTCTAATTCAATATTCTAAATATACAATTTTTATTCCATTTATCTTCTAAAAGGTTTTTGTGGCTATCCAATATGAAAAATAATAGCTTAAACTCCATCTCATGTCAACAATTCTGTATCCCCCACAACCCTCCCTACTGGCATTGGCAGTTTCTACGGGAAGTAAGACAGAATGTATAAAGAGTGTAGTCCAGTTCAGAAACAATATCTCAAGGCAGGAATCATGATCAAAAGTGCTAAAAATAGATCCAAAGTCTCTGTGGACAAGAAGAGTTATTCTTTGTTATCTCAGTCTAGCACAGTGTCTGTCTTACAATAGATGTCCAAATAAATACTTACTAAAACTTGAAAACTTCAAATTATGTCCATTCTATGTAGCAATTTAAAATCTCCAAAGTTTAAGGAAAGGTGGTCCATTTTCTACTCAGTATATCTTCAATATACATGAGCAACTGGTCAAGAACACAATTATATTTATCATCTAAGGGTTAGTATTAATAAGGCTTTTTGCTTATTACTTTATAACAGATCAGAGACTTCCAAGATGGCTCAGTGAGCAAAGTCACTTGCTTCAGAATGAAAACCTGAGTCCAGTTCCTGGAACCCACAGGGTTGAAGGAGAGAATCAACTCCTACAAGTTATTCTCTTTCTTCTGCGACTGTACCATGACAAGTATGTGGCCATCCACACTCACACAAATACATAAATGTAATATAAATACAAATAGATTAATACATCTGCAGGTAAATATATAATGTATTTAAAATTAAAAGAATGTCTTCCTTATATCTCTGCCATTAACAGATAAATACTATTACTAAATTCTTGTTTGTATACTACTGGGAACATTAATACACATAAAGTATTTGTAGATATCATTTAGCTATTGTTATGTACGCAATACACAGCCATCTATCCCTGTATTCATGGTTTTCTGTATACATTTATATAAATAAGATAATTTTGTGCTGTATCTTTTTTGTTGTTGTTTTCTTTTTGAAACAGGCTCTCCCTATAGCCCCAGCTGTCCTGGAACTTGCTATGTAGACCAGGCTGAACTTGAACTCACAGAGATCTGCCTCTGTCTCCTGATTGCTGGGATTAAAGGTTTGTGCCACCACACCTGGCTATGCTGTATCTTACAGGTATATCCATATCAACTTTAAAACATATTTAACTTTTATTTTTTATTTTTTTTTATATATATATATATATGAGTGTATATTCTACATGTTAGTGTACCCATGTCATGTAATCCCTTCAGAGGTCAGCAGAGGGCATCAGATCTCTGGAACTGGTGTTACAGACAGTTGTTAGCTGCCATGTGGGTGCTGAGAACCAAATGTGAGGCCTCTGCAAGGGTAGCTAGTGTTCTTAACCTCTGAGTCACCTTTCCAGGGACTTTCATAATAATTTATACAAATAAATCTACCTATTATTTATATTGCCTATCTATCTTCTATTTTATGTATATGGGATGATATAGCTAATGTACTATCTCTTGCTGGCTATTTGGCTTAATTTTGTCTCATTACATGCAGTACTGCAATGAGTGTTCTTATAAATAAATATACATTGAAGATGTTTTTGATTAAAGAAATATGGATTTTCAATAAACATTTCTGAATTAACCTCATTAAAGGCCACTATAACTTCCACTGCCAACTAGAAAAATATTCATGGGTCCCATGCTCTCATTAATATTGTGTCATCCAGGGCTGGAGAGATGGCCTAGCGGTTAAGAGCGCTGACCGCTCTTACAGAGGACCCGGGTTCGATCCCCAGCACCCACATGGCCGCCAAGAACCGTCTGAAAATGCAATTCCAGGAGAACTCCAGTTCCAGGGGAATCCGAAACCCTCTTCTGACCTCCGCGGCATTGCACGACACGGGTGCACAGACTTGCATGCAGACATTACATTCATACACATACAGAAATAATTAAAATTAAAAAAAATATTGTGTCATCCAACTTGTGTTTGCATGATACCTGTTTAATTAGCATTTACTACATGTGAAGCAACATGAGCGTCTTTCCCTGGGGTTAAGGACTAGTGTTTCTGAGGCACAATAGTTCCTTTTCTGCTTCATAGTAGACATCTTTATGTCTCTTCCTTTCTACTTGATAGCTCTCCCAGTGTATGCTTTCATTTCTAGCTCTCTGTTCATTTCTGATACTGTTTCCCATGCTTTATTTTTAGTCATTCCAACTTATCATTTAGCACTTTGCTTATTTCAAAGAGATGTTTTGCTTCATATCATTCGAACTTTTGAAATTTGTCAGTATAGATATGGTATTAAAAATTATCTAAGCTGGGTGTGGTGGCACAAGCCATTAATCCTAGCACTCAGGAGGCAGAGGCAGGAGGATCTTTGTGAGTTCAAGGCCAGCCTGGTCTACAGAGTGAGTCCAGGACAGCTGGGGCTACAGGGAGACCCTTTCTCGAAAAGACAAAAAAAAAATTATCTAAGGCTGATATAGAAGTTTTCAGACCACAAGTTTGTCTTTATTGAAATAATGTGTATATGTGTACGAATGTTCCTATATTTATACTTTTTTTACTACTCCCTAATTACTTTTCCTGATACCACTTGATGAAAAATAGTGATACAACTTACATTGTATAATTTTTGCATGCTGCAAATCTTCCAAACATTTTATTTTATCCAGTACTAAATTAATAAAGCTAAGTTATAGATAGCATTTAATTATCCTGGGACACTATTAATTTTTAGCATGCAGTTCTTTATATATACTAAGATTTTTGGTCATGTGCCTTTAAACACCTCTATTTTATGATTTAGCATTTTGCTTTTTAAAAATAAGCCATCTTATTTTTAAAAATCTATCTTGAAATTTGTTGTAAAGCCATCTATGTTCATATAGTAGTTTCATTTAAACCATAGCTGAAATAAAATCTCCCTCCCTGTCTCTCTTTCTCTGTCTCTGTCTCTCTGTGTCTGTCTGTCTGTCTCTCTCTCCCCCTCTTAAGGCAGCACCAGCAGGAAAGAGGAGAAAGGTAACTGACCTCTTGGCCAAGTTGTTCTGTTTGGGGAGTTGTACCACATTGCCCTTGTGAGGTTTACAGTAAAAGCCAAGCAGAGGTCTGGAGTAGAGGGACTAACAGTGTTAGGATCAAAGGCCTAATTGTCTGCTTCCTTGAAGTTAGGGTTATTGGCAGCTGCCATTATACCATCTATGCTGCTGTCACCCAGCACAGCCAACCAGCATGCACTAATTGCAGTGGCCTTTTCATCAAGTAAGATCATCCCACTAAACACAAAGAGCTGTCTCTCCATTAGCACAGACAGTAGCCAGCTAGATCAGCTGGGCTCCTTGAGTATGATTGGACTGTCATATTGTTATGATTTGTTCAAGTTTAGAGCATTTAGCAGATACCCTTTGCACCTCTCTTTGTACCTGAATACTATAACCTGACTGCCCCTATCATTTAAGAGGGTACTATAGCTTTTCAAAGTTCAGCAGCACACAATTGCAGGCAGGCAACTGGTTTCTGACAAGAGATCAATACTGTCCTTCCAAACGCTGGAGTCAAGCTGCTGGGTCTGTCAGAGGGATGTGTGCTGTAATTGGATCATGGATGCTGCGAGTCATCTGAGTTTCCCTTCAGCACTGTCACAGCTGTCAGATGTCATCCCTTTGTACAGCTGTCACCGCGGGAGAGTTGGGGCTCTTTTCCCGTTCTAACCCAATGCAAATGTCCACTTAGCAGATGAATATTGAAGATATTAGACACTTCTTTATGCCTTTATGCAAAATAAAGATCTGTGTCATCTGTGAATTTCATGGAAATAAGTTGCAATTTATTCACTGTGAGAAAAGTGAAGTGAAGCCTGTAAAAATGAGAAATTATTTGGTTCAGGCTATTAAAAAAAGGAATATTTTACAGAATAAACAACAATGTGAGATTTTTTTTCTCAAGTTGGAAAAACCATCTAGTATTCTGCAACATTTAAGTGGTAGCCTTTTATTTGGATCGTATTTAAGTATATATATATATCTATATATGATCTATCTATCTATCTATCTATCTATCTATCTTTTGCTTTATACATGTTTTTTGAAAAGGGATAAACTTGAACTTAGGTCCTTTTAAATGACTTAAATACACTGAAAAATATAAACACATTATCTTATTCAAGGGAAAAATGTGGTAAGATTTAAGAAGCTCCATTGTTTTAGACAGTGTCAAGAATGAGATCAAAAACTCTCAAAAAAGTTTTCAAGGCAGGAATGACAGGCTTTTAGTAAAAGTGGATATAATGCTTTTATCACAGATTCTTTTTTCTTAAAAATACTTACAAATGAAATAGGTATGTGAATAAATGGAAAATAATTATATAACCAATGAGAACAATTTTGCCTTTTTCAAAATTAAAGTCAATATTCAAATAGAAATAATACCTTTGTACTTCACATCCATTTGTATCCGGACTTTACTCACACTTGGGCATGTGATTCTGGGTCCAAGCAGTGGTGAATGGTTAGCATCAAGAACTGCAGAGCTGGAGTCAAGTCACATATTTGCCACAAATAGTTAAAGAGATGTCACTAAAGTGGCTTTGCAATTATATTCTTCCTAAAAACTTATAACACTGAGATATAATTCTACATTTCCCTTGATTGACTCCAAAAAATGCAATCGTAACTGGTAGTTTATTTTTATTTTTTACCATTTTCTTGCTGCCTCCCTAAGCTGATGTCAGAGTCATTTTTTGGATGGCCGGCAGGGTAAGTTTTGCTCTGGGTGGCTGACTTCCTTTTTCTTGAGGTCCAGACCACACACCGCCTTCTCTGTCAAGCAGGCAGCCTGCTCAGGTCCCACTGACAGGGGAGCATGAACCTTATTTTCCAATATGTGACCTTAGCGTCATGTCATCTACCATGGGACTCACTGGGTCAACCCCTCAAATATCCAAACTTTTTGCTTCCATCTGGCATTATGAGGTGACCTCACCTCATTTGCAGTGGCTTAAGTTTTTGAAGCCTAAAATTAGTGGCTGCCATGATCCAAACAGACACATAGTTCCCATTGTGGGGCAGTGGGGATGGGGACACCCAGAACACCCAAAGGTTTCCTCTCAAAGATAATATGTATTTGAAATGGTTATGATCTATATGTTCAGAGTGAAAGATACTGCATTCCCTTGTGCTTTATTTAGAATTTTCCCTCCATTTGACTTTTGTTTTTTTACAAAAAAAACAAGATAAAAATCTTAGGAAATTTAAAGTGTTTTACTTCAATGAAACTAATTATGTTGAACTCAAATTCTAGTTGGCTCTCCTGGATGTGGTAAAATGGTTCTTAACAATTACTTAGGTAAAAATTATAGAAATAAGTGGAAAATATTTAAACAGTTTCTTAAGGTTACTCTTCTGTGAGGATGACTGTGGACTTTATAGGCAACTCCAGTAGCTAGAGTCTGTGCCTTTTATTTTTATTTTTTACATAGTTAATGGCTAATTACTTTAGAGATCCAAAACAGTCATTTCAATATTTGCATTAATAAGAATGTCACATGGCCACATTGAAGCAGAAGTATACATCAAAGGTATATTTAAGGTTGGTTAAGCATCAGGCCACGTTCCATATGTGAATTTATAGCAGTGACAAGCTGAAGAAACATAGCTTGCTATTTCTCTGCTATACTAAGTAAAATTAAAAATTCACAACTCT
This sequence comes from Rhizomys pruinosus, assembly GCA_009823505.1. Classification (NCBI taxonomy): domain Eukaryota; kingdom Metazoa; phylum Chordata; class Mammalia; order Rodentia; family Spalacidae; genus Rhizomys; species Rhizomys pruinosus. The sequence continues at coordinate 585,961 of VZQC01004665.1, read as the reverse complement.
GCTTTATGAGATTTTAAATGAATCTGATCTCTCTTTTGGGCAGGGCAAATAAGTGTTTTGTGATGTATTATTTTGTAAAAAAAAAAAAGTCCATTGTTCTGGCTCATTTAATTTTGCGAGTGAATGATCTAAGATTAACTACAGACTAGTCAGTGCAGTTTAAAAGCTGAAAGCAATTTCCAGGCATAGATGGTAATGCCACATTCAGTCCACAACTGGATGACTCTAAATGACTAAGCTGTGAGGTCTTTGTATATGACCACAGGGCCTGATAAAGCCATAGGAACACAGTAAAAGCACAAAAATAGTTCCAATTTATTTGGTGCCATCACCTTAATGAGATTAATACAGACATGTTCATGTGCCTAATTGGTGATTTTGTTTTAACTGGTAATGATTAAAACTTCAGGCAACAGGCTGCTTGCTAGAAAGGAGATTTGAAAGGAAAAAGTTCTTTTATTATTATTATAATAATTATTATAAAAGGACCCATTGCAATACGCCACTGCAAAATTAATGATTATTTTAAAAAATGAACAGATTAAAATGCATGCCCTCCATTTTCTTGGCATTTTGTGAGAAAGGGTGATTTTATGACCAATCATACATATTGCTTTTATTTACCAGAGACCTCTTGCCAGACAAAAGCACATAGAACTAGAATTTCTGGGGGAAATAGCTCAAGCCAAAATGCACTTATCATCAGCTACAGTAAAATTCAGAATGCATGTTATTTTAATTCATCTTTTACAAACATACTCCGGCTGGATGTCCGCTGATTGACTGTCCCACTTAACCCCCAGCATCCCAGGAAAGCAGAGCCTTTGGAGGAACTTTACCAACACCTTAAAGTGGAGTTGTAACCGTTTAAATGCTAACACTATTAAGCATGCTGCCAAAACACAAACGCTCAGCCTAAGTCATTAAAATTTAATTATAAGGGGGCAGCTGAGCCCAGTTGGAGTTTTGAATGTGAAAAATCTTGTGTTTTTTTTCTAAAAAAAAAAAAAAAACCTAATAAAAACGAAACCATCCAACCAAACCCACCAGCATCTGTCTCTACTGGCCCAGTGAAGTGAAGTTAAATAAAATTGCCCATTTGATCAACATTCAGCATGCTCCCAAATCCTCATGCTGAAGCATATTTTGGTCATTACTCACATTACTCAGCTATTATCAACATAAAGCAGGCCATTGTTTCATCTTGCCCTTGTTGGCTGTGAGTTGTATGTGCCTGGCTATCCTCTATCAGAACCAGTATGTCACCACTAGGACCGAGATCCAGGAACTGTATCTACCTCCAAAGAAAGCAGTATTTTCCAGGATATTGTTTTTCCTTGGAAACTTTGCCTGCTGCTAAGGTCTCTTTCTGATTAGGGGAGAATCCTGCATAAAAGAATTTGATCTTTGAGGTTCTTAGGAAGCACTTTAAGAGCACTGGAGGTAGTGATACTGTGCCCTGTAAGATGTTACCTTCCCAGAGAATGAAGACAGAAATATATTTTACATTTCTTGTCAGATTGAACTTTAAGACATCCTGACTGCTTTCTCTATAATTTAAACATCACAGCCAAAATGGCAACATGCTTTGTTCAGTTCCAGTTGTGTGGAGTTTTAGTGCTTCATTGATTCAGCGGAAGGCTGAGGCTGGCACAGGGAGCAGGCGACGGAATCCGGCTCTCACTGCAGCATGTCAAGCCATTATATCTGGGACCAGAATGTCACTGTGGTCTCAATGGTTCGTCAGCTGAAGGATATGGTTAACAAATGTAAAACCAAACTTCAGAGGAGCTGGTTTTCTGTGCTAAGTGATCTGTATTCCCTCTGAATTTACTTTCCCCTAACCCCGTGAAATTAACAGTACTTTCTGACATTCGACCTCCTGACCTCACACATAATAAGAATTTAAAAAGCACCATGCATGAGTGTGTCTCCGTAATGCAAAACTGGAAAAAATGACCATGTCACAGTTTTATTATACAAAACCTTCTCAATCTCCATTGCATGCTTCATATATGAGCACTCAGTTTAAAGTTATTATAAAGAAAAACACAATTTTGAGAGTAATAATTCACCGAACGTGACTTTTATAGACAATAAATTGTAGCAAATACATATTGCTACCAAAAAGCTTTGTACTCCATTAATGCAGATATTTACCAAGATAAGTGTTGAAAACAGTCTGCTGGAAGACTCTGCAGGCTCAAAAGAAGGGGCTTCCAGGGAGCTGGTTGCCAAGGGTGCAAGCGCAAGCACAATGTGCAGGGCTCAAGGTTTAAGAGGCAGAAGCAGGAAAGTGCTATGTGGAAATGATTTTGTGTTGTCAAGCTCAGGGGATGACAGCATACAAGAGTAAGAACAAGGTGCTCTGTGGCTTTTTCTTCACTGTGAAGTAAAGATTGGCAGCTGGAAGTAAGGCTTACAGACAGACCTGCACACAGGACCTCTTCACCCAGGACTCATAATCACTACTCAAAGGAAAACGCATTTACCAGGAAAAAGCGGCTGTAACCATCAGAAGTGTGCTTAAAACACCACTTAAATATCACTTTATACGCTATTACTTGCAAACTGTGGCTTCGTATTAAATTATACTTGCATAGGCTTTTGCTTAGGTGCTGCTAATGCTTTTGAGGTTGCATTGGTGAAGAAGAATTTAGGCTGCTTTACAGGATACGTGACCAGAATATTCTACACAGCTGACAGTGACAGGGTGAAAAATTGCAGAACTGTACTTTCTTTCCCCATATAGATTGTAATTTTAATTGTCACTGTGGCCCTTCTGTTTTAATTATGGGACTTCTTTGATATATACCAGGACATCATATTGAATGAAAATATGGTGCTATAATAGTCTCTTTATAATTAATGACCACATGTAGATCTTGGTGCATAAAAGGGAAGGAATAAATGAACAATTTATTTAACTAGGTTTTGGATTTCTTTCTGTCTTCCAGTGAATATAAAATGATCCCAGGGCTTCTGAGCGTGTTTGATGGAAGAATTGAACAAAATATCTCAAAAAATTACTTTGGGCTAGAATATAAAACATATTATATTTCAAAAAAAATTTTACTCACACCTGGTAAAATTGATCTATTTACTGCCTTGTTCTTTTAACATTTTACCTTAAACAAAAGATCCAAATTTGTCTGTAAGTTCATTTTAAATGTATGTTATTTAACAAAATTTACATCAGATAAAACTAATATTGACCCAGACAAAAGGTGCTCAGGATGTATACTTTTGATCGTTGATTTATTTACTTACATTGGACTGAAAAGAAACTGATTAATTCTCTAAACTTTTGCTTTCAAAATACAATAGGACTGGGCTGCATTTCTCTTCCCTGCAGGAAGAATAAATCTCCCTCAGTTACTACTACTAAACAGAAGCAGTCTTTCAACAAACCAAAAATAAGTAGTCTATTCATATGCAATTAAATCCCCTGAAAACTGTGGAGAGGAACCGGAAAACACAGTGTAGAGGCTTAACATTGTTTTTCAACTACCAAGTAACCCGCTTATCATACAGAACACTGTGGCATAAGCATGCTGGGCTCATATACATTTCAAGAGAGCCAGACCTCTATGGATTTCTGGGAAGCAGACCTATTTGTCCAGGGTCTGTCACTGTAAAACAGGAAAATGCCCCCTGACAAGCTTCTGCTAATTTTATTGTGGCACCGGAGTCCTGTGCATACATCCTCTACTGTGTGACTGCAGTTCAATTGCAGAGCAGGATGAAATTGGATCGGCAGAGACAGGGACTACCCTGGGGTCAGCTGTGACCATGCCACTACCATGTGATGTCTAGTTGGGGTGATGGTGTGTAAATAAACGTAGAGAATTGCAAATCTTGTCATGGGCACGCAGAGCAGCTCAAGCATTTAAAGATGGTTGCCCGCAAACCTAACTGGAAGGTGCTTGCTGTGTGGTGGCTGAGGAAATACTCCATTCCTTGCTGGATCTTCTTGCCCCTGATATATCAGAGCGCACTGACCCAGCAGTGTGTTGCTGAAGGGATTAATCACTAAATTGTTTTCATCATAGTGGAAACCAAAGAAACAAACTAATCATATTTGAATATTGTACTTTTAAAGCTATTAGACTGACACCGTAGACTCTTTTATTTATATTATGTTTCTTTGATTTATTTTTTAAATGAGGAGAAGCATCTTAATGCCCTGTTTATTGAATTTAGCACATTAAAGTTCTATGAGTTCTTGTCATTATGAACTTTTCTAATGTTAGAAAATAAAATATTATAGAATTCACATTTTCTGCTTATGAATCTAATTTTATTTAAATACTACTTACAGTACTCATTAAAATACACTTAGGTTTTCCTACCTACAACCAATAAGATGTATTTTTAACCACTTTTACATTTACACATATCTGTTTTTCTGTTACTTTTCCCACATGACAATTACCTTTCATTACAAATTTATAAAATCATTTACATTTTAGCAGTTTAAATGTTTCTGCTGACATTTTGTAACTATTACCGTCTTCTAGAATGGCATATGTTCAGGCAGTTAATAAAAAATTAAATGGGATAGCAGCAGACAAGGTGAAGCTTTGTATCAGGGCGTTCTCCACACTTCTGAAAATACCATCTTTGTGTTGCAAACTGCGAAGTGAGGTTAGGGCTGTGCCAATATATGTATTTGTCACAACTGTCACAGAGACCACGAACTAGCCAATCACACAGCCCTTAATTAGACAGTTATATTTTGCTTTTTAGAAATTGTCCTCATGTAAAATGGTGTCGGAGATTCAAGGTGCTGTGAGCTAAGAGGGCAAAGAATGTCAGCAGATTAAAAAAGAGCACCTTAATTTTTTCCAGAGATTTATTAACTGCTGTATGATCTGTTAGATATAAAAATAAGACACATATAACCTGAAAGATTTTTATAAGCTTAACGGGAAAGAAATGTACTGTATGGGTTATTGAATTAGGGATGAATTGAATTAAACAGTACTGTGCAATCAGATTTTCTCATATAGATTTTGGAGTTATAAATTAAAAATCAACAGGATCAGTTTTCAAATAGTGAAGATACTAAATTTCTGTTTTTGCAACTCTGACTTCACTTTAAACTCCATTTACACTATTTACTACTGAAGACAAATTGTATATTTTTATCAATGAGCATTTCTGCTTTTGGTCTTTAATTTCTACAAGCAATTCTACAGAGCATAATTCTACAGTTTTTAAAGGAAAGGAAATACATCCTTCCTCATCTTCCAAGTAAGACTGGTATATTTTAAAATATGATTTTAACTTTTGTAATACATACACAAAATTGTCCAGAGAATGAAACAAAAATAAATTAGCAAATATTTGTGTACAGTGTATTTTCATTCCTTATGAAAATGTACACAAATATATTCTCATTGGTTTTTTCATTTTGAAAATAAGAAAGTTACTTTTACCTTTTAAGTAATAAATCATCAAATTTATATACTTGTTAACACTTAGCAGTGAAATTTCATTTGGATGAAAATATGATAAATTTTATAATCTTACATATGAATAAATCAGCATAATTGAAGTATTAAAAAATTAATATGAGCTTTTATTTAATTCTTGAGATGTTAAAAGTTTTCTCTTGATTTTATCTAGAATAGACCTGTTCCTAATTTCTGAACCAGAGGGTGGGTAGTTCTAAAAATTCCAATAAATGAAATCTAAACATTAACAAGAACACTTTTTAAGAAATCAGTATCATATGCTGACAGGGAAGATATTTGGCTCTTTTTTATGGAAATTCCATGTATTTTGAGAACAAAAAAAAAACTAATTTGGTGTTACTCGCATGGTTCATCCCATTGTAAATCTTCATTCAATAGGCATATCATAGAAGTTTTAACAGTCATAGCAGATTACCCTTGCCTGTGCTTTTGGAAGCTAGTCATCTGATGAATTTACATGCAGCTGGATGAAAATGCTATTTGGAGAGAGATTGAGAGTTTATTTGATTAAATCCCTTTCTCCACTACCTTGACCTCTTTCTTGTGAAATAATCAGAACTGTTTAGCAAGAATATTCAGGCATTAATAATGAATTGCTTTTGAGCTGGTTTCTTCTGCACTGCAACAAGCCCACTGGTGTTTCAGCTCTTTTCACTTATTTATTTATTTTTTAAATACTGCTTTACTTAATGAATACTAAAGTTAAAAATAGTAAGAAGCACACCTTTGAGTTTTGGTTTGCACCTCCTTCTCCCAAAGACCTGTCTTGTAAATCTGTATGAAGATGAGATGTGTTAGATAGGGCCAAATGCTTCAAGGTGATTGGCTGAAAATTACATGATTTTCCTCCCTGTTTCAAAGGTTTGAGTTTCTAGAACTTTATAAGCATTGTCCTTAATTCCAATGGTTTTTCTTTCTTTGTTTCCTTGTGTGTGTGTGTGTGTGTGTGTGTGTGTGTGTGTGTATACTTTTCTTTTTATTTTTTTACACATTTAATCACATTACTTTTCTTAGTGGTTTTGAGATCGTTTCATATTTATGAGCGTTTAGAAATCATCTTGTATTTTCTATGTCAAAGTAAGGAAATTTATCTGTTAGGAAATGAGACTAATTCCCAGTTTCATATGAGTGTCACACACAGATCTAAGTTGATTTCATGTTTACTGTCCTCTAAGATTCTAGGGTAGGGAACAGAAATGCAATGAATGCCTAGTGTCTTCAAGCACTTAACACTGGAAAAGACAATGTTTTCTCATGTGTTAATTACCTGCTAAATGATGATTGAAATGCAAAGTTTTTACCCTAAAGTTGAGAAGCAAAATTCGTTCTCCATATATCCCTGGGGAATTATTTGAATAGCTCTGGATCTTTTGACAAAGAACATTAAATGGTGTTTGGAAACAAAAATAACTTTCAATGATGCAAAGGAAGCAGGAAGTTCATAAGCACTGTGCTACCATGCTGGCTTATTTAGTGTTCTTGAGAGCTGAATGCCTTATTGGAAACAGATTTCTCATATACCTACACTACTATACTGTCACCCATTAGTAGTATCTTGTCTTCATACTAAATATGTTTCATTATAATTTGCTTCATAATAACATGCACTTCACTGTAATATGTAAAATGCTTGGCTTTCATGAACAACTCTATGAAAAAGCCATACAGCATCTCATTTGCATTTAGCAATTATATTGCATTACAATATATTAAGCTGCAGAAAATCTAATCTAACATCATAATTTAAAATAATAATTTCCAGTGCTTTACAAGTAGGATACAAGTCAGGTTACAATAACACACTGAGTACATTCTGTGTTGAATAAAATAGACTTGATTCAATTTTTATTTTATTTTTGTGATTCTAATGTGAATGATTCAATTTTTAAAGTTGAAAAGTATTCAAGAAAGATTTAATTCTTTAATCCTGAGAATAATATTCTATTGAGAGAGAAAGATCCTTTGGATTGTTTCACGTGTAGGTAAAATTTGTGTTCCTTGTGCATAATTAGTTGTGCATTTAGATAATTATTATGTTAAGTTTAAGGGACACATTTTACTTGATAAATGAGATGAGAACAATTACATTGTAAAGACTATGTATCTTATTTTAAAATTAAAAAAATATTAGTCACATATAACTGAAAGTTAAACAATGTATAAACTACTATAAATTTATAGTGACATTTAAGTATGCCTATTATCAAATATTTGTTATAAAGTTGAGGCCTAAGATCTTATAGAGAAATCATTATGAAGCATTTTTGATAAAATGGATTTCTTGATGGGGTTTTAAAATATCAATACATATGTAGAGCTATGAAAAATATAAGATCTACCTAATACATATTCGAGCTAATATTGTGTGCAAGAAGGCATGTCAAGAAACATAGTCTTCTTGTCAAAAACCAGTCTATGAAGTACATTGGGAGTTTTATTTTTCATGTGATAGTGATATAAGAATAAAGATAGAGGTACTAATGATCTAAAATCAAAGCAGTTAAGAATATTTAGTAGAGGGAAGAACATGTTTCATAGAGAAAGTTTCATTAGTCAGGAGGTTGGATTTTAATCATAACCAGTACTGGTTTTGCTTTCCAATCTGAAGAGCTGGTACTCTGGTGGACTGCTCGTAAATTGATTTTACATGAAGGATGTTTGTACTCACAAATTATCACTTATTGTTAAAAAAAATGAAAACAAAACAAAACAAAAAAGAAACAGAAAGATGCAGAAAAGTTACGGCAGAATGCATGATCTGGGATGGGTAGGGGTGGGGGGGAAGGGAAAGGGATATATGCCTGAACTGAATTAGAAAATGATGTATGAAATACACAAAGCATCAATAAAAAAAAATACTGAAAACAACAGTGTATTTTATCTGAGATATTAGAAAAAAACCATAAAAATGAACTTTTCCTTTTTTAAAACTTTTCATTTATTTTAATTTTTATTATGTATGAGCCTTTTGCCTGCATGTGTGAAAGTGCACCTGCTTCATACAGTGCCCACAGAGGCCAAAAAAGAACATCGGTCTCCCAGAAATGGAGTTACAGACAATTGTTAGCTGCCATGTGGGTACTGGGAACCAAACCCAGATCTTCCACAAGAGCAGCCTATGCTCTTAACTGCTGAGACATCTCTCCAGCCTCAGGTTTTTAATAAGTAGGAGAAAGTAGGGAGCCTGTGGGAGGCATACTGAGGAAGTATACTGGGGCATTCTTCTTATTCAAAGCATAGAGTAAGGAATTTCAGTCTTGGAATCCTTTTACCAGGACAGGGCAAGATCTTGTTCTAAGATGTTCTGATTCCTCTCAGACTCCCCTCTCAGAACTAAACTCCATTCTATCCTATCCTTCATCTATTCTACTTTATTCTTCCTTGTGCTATTCTGCTCCACTGTCTCACAAAAGCATCCTCTAATATCCATTGAACAGCATATCAGAAAGGCACAATCTTTGATCATAGTCTTACAGAGGAAGAAATTGTCTTCCTGATCCTACTGGTTCAGAACACCATATAAAGTCAGCCACAGAGAGATACCATCAATCTAGGCCCTCATGTTGCTTGTTGTGGGGGAGACATTGTTTTTAATGTCATTGTTCTTTTCATCTTGTACATTCCTTCTTTCAAGTCTGGGGCATAACTGGGTCACAGATAGGGAACATGGTATAAGAATAAAGCTATGCATTCAGCTTACCTTGTAAGAATTAGTTACATCAAGATGCCAAATCACTGTAGGAATTATTACATTTTTTTTTTTTAGAACTGAGCACATAGTTCCAAATGTTCTCAAAACATCTGATTAACTTGTTTTATCAGGTTATGTAAAAATTCAGCTTGTAAATGATTGCTACAAAAAGTCTTTCCCAGAAAAATCATTCCCACAATAGAAGTATGAAGATGTGACCACGTCCCTGAAGGAAGAGGTCTCAGTGTGGCTGAATGAAGGAAGGGGGTACACTAGCCTTTATTTCTTATTTTCTCTTCTCCTCCTCCCTCATGCACTTCTCCCTCCTCCTCTTCTTCCTCTTCCTCTTCTTCTTCCTATTCCTGAAAATACCTTATCAGTTTTGTGACAATCAATTAAAGAGGGCAGACAGAGAGAAACTGAGAAATCCCACTTCTGATTGAAACAAAGGGACATACTGGAATCAAGTGGATGCCACTTTTACTTCTGGAGGAATATTATGTGTCTAGCAAGCTTTGCCTTTAAGAATTTCCAGTAGCTCTCTCACCAAGTTTGCCTTGTATAACTGAAACATGATGTGGAGCCCGTATGTGGACAACAAACCCTGCAGCTAGGAAACCCAGCACACTCCCATGCCAGATTATGTAAATCAATAGTAGGCTAAGTTAAATTCCAAGGTATGTTTTATGTTTTATTCCATCAACAAACTTTTACTGAAAAATTCCTTCTCAAAGGGCCATCTTAACCTCATGATTATATTTATGAATATAATACTGTACAATCCAAAGAATGAATAGAAAGTGATCTTAATTTTTTCTATATATCAATAAGAACAAACCATAGACAAAGTAATACATTTTGCCTGTTATGCTCTTTTTAAGTTTTTTTTTAAATTCTTATTTATGGTTTTTACTTTATGTGTATGAGTGTTATCCCTGCATATATAAGTAAGTGCACCCCTGTCACGCAATGCCCAAAGAGAACAGAAGAAACCATCAGATCCCCTTTGAACTGGAGTTACAGGAGGTTGTTAGCTGCCATGTCAGTGCTGGGATTCAAACCTAAGTTTTCTGTAAGAACAGCCCTTGCTCTTAACTGATAAGCCATTTCTCTAGCACCTCCGAGTTCATGTTCTTAATAATAAAAATATCTGCTTTTTAGTTCAAATATTTTGTTTCTTCTGTAAAAGGGTTTGCCTTATTTTAATTCTAAAAGTCAATACATGTGCCAAAATTAGAATAATTTCTTTTAAAATATACTTCATGTTCACACCATAGAAAAATTGTTTTGATTAAAACAATGCCTTTTATTACTCCTAATGCATCTGAGATATAACTTAAATATTGAAGTATATAAAGCAGTGACTCAGAACCTATCACTTTGAAAAACAAGACTTTTTAGCTGCTTGCTACTTTGTATTGCTCAGTTCTATGGAAAAGTGGTTTATTCTTTGCAGTTTACAAGAGTACAATACCAGAAGACTAGATCTCCAAAAATGGGCTGCTAAAGCTGTCAGTCAATTTATCTCGTGTTTCTAAATACTTAATGTTGAATAAACTTTGAACTTAAGATTGCATTTTGATGATGGCTAAAATTATTGCCATACTACATCAGTATAAAATAGGTTGCTGAAGGCTGAGGTAAGCCATGGTTTCTACTGCTCAGCTCTTTAGAGGCTTAACAGAATGTTGAGCTTTTGATATATGATGGCAGCGAGGTTGCATGATATTGTCACATTTTGTTTCATCTAAAATTGGACATAACATTCTAGAAATCTAATTGATAGTTTCTCTAAAATTAGCATGCATTTTAAAACTCTCTATTGTCTTTACATATTAACCTTTATAATGTCACCTGACAGAGGTTTCATGTCACCTTTCCAAACCCATCCAGCTAAACCTGAGTGTTAAGTACATTTTGTATACTTTGGATTGGTAATTTTACCTAGGCAACATAGAAGGTTGCCCTTCTGAAAGAAGTTTTGAGAGCAAGTATAGAGAACAGAAGAACGACTCATATTCTCAGATTGCATTTGCTTTGAGAAAAAGTATAGGCAAGTATGTAAGCTCTTCTGGGCTCAGTGCACTTACTTTATTGTGCATGAATAAGGTAAGATCTCATCTCCATTTTTCCCTTTAACATATTCTCCAGTCAGGCAAACTTACATTGAAAAGAGGGAAGAGTCCTTACTCTGTGTCTTCTTTTGATATTAGATGCTTCAGCTGTTCTGCACAATGTTACCCTTCATCCCCTGGCTACTTCATTATAAGCTTTGCATTCATCCTCTCAAGTTTTTGTGTCATATCATTTCTAGGATAATTTTATTCTTTCATCATCAATGACAAAGACACATGTTATATACTTCACAGAACTTCACTTCTTTTTATAAAAACTCTACCTTCTTGATAAAATGTGGGAACATTCTAATAGGTTATAAGATTGTGTGTGAGATTTTATATAACTCAAATAATAATCATCCAGGAATATAAATATGACTCACACAGAAAATTAATACAAGTAGTTCATATGAGTCATGAAACCATTGCAACTGCCTTAGAAATCTTGAACGTACACAGCTATCTACTAGCCAGTCAATAAAATAGTTTATATTTGGTATTCACTCCATTTTCTACCTTAAAGTTAGTCTAAATATTAATGAAAATTGTAACAGAGAGAATTGCATTAGGTTCTGACAAGGTTATGGACTGCAAGAGGAAATTTACAATCTCTTGTCACATCCTGGGCCAATTCAGAATCCAGATACCCTCTGTCTTGTCAAGGGTTTTACCTCGGGCCATATATACCCTTCCCACCTGCCACATTTTCAGTGAGAATCTTCAGGACAGATTTATTAATCCCTTTCAAAAGCTTCCATACTGGTAGAGTATATGATGATTATCTAAAAATACTCTCAACATATTGCCAAAATTAGAATGAGTTTCTTTTCTTCTTTCTTCTTGTCCTGCAGGGGATGAGAGATGAAAGAGAAAGCAGCCCTCTAACTGACGCCTTTCAAAATATTTAAATTCTTACAGTTGGTTCTATAAGAATAACATTAGTAAGTAACGTTAAATTTTAGAAGTATGAACTTAATCTGATTTTTTTCTTTATAGTACTGGGAATTTAATGTGTCTGTCATTAATTCTCAATAGCCTTTTATGGCTGTTTCCATCATTCATCTTACATTTTTCACATTTTCATATTTTTCTGCATATTTCTTCTAAATGTTTATTTCAAATAATATTTTAAAACGATCTAAAATTAAAATTCTAAAATTCTGTGAGTTTTGAACTTTGTTTCTGATTTTTAAATTTCTTGGATGTGTTAATGAACATATTTAAACTTTTTTAGTTGTGAATGGGTATAAAAGTAATAGAGGGCATGCTAAGTGCTAAGCATTGTTTCAAGTTTATTGTACATGTAATTATTTAAAGGTTCAGAATAACTATGCAATATTTTTGTTATATATTCCATTTCTACAGCTGGACAACTGTATGAGAAAGACAGCTATTTGTTTAAGATAATTAGCTAATTGAAAATAAGAACACACAATTTTGTGTTCATATAGCTTCCAGTTTGTATACCATGTGCACTACTGACATTACACAAATTGCTAGTTTCTAAAGTAAAAAATCTTGTTCTATTAGCCAAGTATGTCTCTTTGTGAAATGCATTGTTATTTATAGTCATTACAACAGATTTTAGGAAGTCTCTGGTAGATCAACTATGGTGTCAATTAAATGAACTTGATGTGCTATTGTTTACAAATACCTTGTTGCATTCCTGGCTAATGCATATTCTATTTCCTGATTTCTCTACCACCATCCTTCATTGTTATGAGAAATCAAACCAATGATACCCTTGAAGTGACTACTACAGAATCTGGTTCACTGAAGATTTCCTTCTTTCTTTTTAAAAAATATTTTATTTATTATTTTATTTGCATGAGTGTATTGCCTATATGTACTCATGGAGGTCAGAAAAGGGAGTTGGATCCCCTGGAATGGAGTTAAGGACAGTTGTTGGCCACCTTGTGGGTCCTCTGCAAGAGCAGTCAGTGCTTTTAACTGCTGAGCCATCTCCCTAGCACCTAATTCTTTCTTATAAGAGGAAAATTAATCTATTTTCTCTCCCTGTTACCCTCTGCAGGTAAAATCTGATGGAGTACTGATTGATTCTCTTAGGCATAAACTGAAAAACCTTTGAGAATTGTGTATACAGATGCAATGTTTAGTTATTTACACATGACATTTTCCTATGAATGAAATTTTGAAACAAAGTCTCACAATATAGCCCTGGCTGGTGAGAAATTCTCTAAGTAGATCAGGCTTGCCTCAAACTCACAGAACTTTACTTGCCTCTGACTCCTGAGTGCTGGGATTAAAGATGTGTGCCACATGCCCTGCCTTAAATTAGATTTGCCATGAAAGTGGAACCTTACCTCCACTGCTCATGGGGTTTACTCTCCTTTGAGGAAATAACTCTTTATTTTAGACTTCCATAGAAATGAAGGAAAGAGAAACATTCTCCCAAATGTCATAAACAAACCACATCTGGCCAAAGATATACTATAACTTGTGAAAGTTGGTTCTTTTGTGAGTAATCTGAAGAGGTTGATCAGGTACATATGATTTTTAAAATGCCAAAATTTAAATATAGAGATTTGTATTGATTAAGAACCCTTTTGAATATTTCATTGCCAGCTAAACTATAGTTTTTTTCTTAACACATTTGCTTTTTAAAATATACCAGAAAGGTATTTCATTTTCAAGAATTCAAAAATTCTATACTTGGAGTACTTTTTGAGGATTAATCAATTTGAACAGGTATATCCACTGTTTATCTGTCCTGTCCTGCCATTGTCAATCAGAACCACTATGGCTATGACAAGATGATAAATATTATTAGCAATGAACTTTGATTTAAGAAATGTAGTTGTAGCCTACTTAATATGATGGAAAACTAAATTCTGGCCAGAAAATTAGATAAATGCAAAGAAAAACTGTTACCAAGTTAATGACTTTTATTTAACATTTTCTAAGTATTCATTAATTCTGTAAGGTGTCAAGATCTGATTGTAACTTTACTAAACATTTGACACCAAGCAATTCAAGCATTTGCAGATGTTTTGGATGTATCTTAATTCTGTATTAACTTCAGGTTAGCTACATATATGATTATTACCACAATATATTTAAAGGCCCAGGGAAGGACAGACTTTCTTGCCTGCCTCATGCACTATTCTTGCTTCTTTTTAAAAGTCATTTATATAAGTTTCAAACAAATCCAAAAATTACTAGAATGATTCTAACAACACGTACAATTAGCAAGAGAAAGAGAAAGTTGATAGACATAGAGATTATTTTTCTTTTGTGTCAAATTTACTTATGATTAATATTTGGAACTAACACAAAGACACAGCTTAAGGAATGAATGCATGAATGAATGCTTGACATGATCAGCTATTTATTTTTACCATGTTTGTATTTGCTTCATAGGAAGCAAATTACTCAAATGACCTGTCTGAAATCTAAAGTTAATGACAATTTATTATATTCGAAAATGAGTTGGTTTTAGGCAGTATCTCCCTCCAACACTGGATTTTATTTTACATTTTGTTCACTCTGTTTCATTGTCTGGGTGCTGATCGTCATTGTAATATATGTTAGAAATTTTCACTTGAAGGACCATGTATCTTTAAATGTCTTCTTTTTATTCATTCCAGTTCTAACACATGTAATTTCCCCTTTAATTTGACATCATTTAACGGCACATTACACGTCAACGATGTGATCTGTGAATATTTACAATGTTCATGTCATTTTTATTTTCTAATCCAATTTAAGTAGCTCTGCATTTTATGACATCATGAATTCTTCAGTCTTTTTGGTCTTTTTGGGACTAATTATTCCATTAGCTACTTTGAAGTATCGCTGTGTTGTCAGTCATTTCTTCTCTTTTGATCATAAGACCTTTGCTGCCCTCCTTTGCATGTACAATCAGCCGTAGGCCAAGCAGCCAATCTAGGGAGCAGAGAAATCTTCATCCTTGCACTCCGTTGTGCACAAGAATTTCTGACCTGAGCCAGTTTGTTGGTGAATTTTCCTATCATAAAACATAACTTGTCACCTACCCAAAAACTGTGCAGATATATTTTAAAATAATACTGACTTTAGAGTAATAGTTTATAGAGAGTATTTTAGTTCTTAGGACAAAGACGTTAACAGAAAACAATAAATAATAAAAATACTAAGAAAAAAACAGAGTACATTCACTTGTCAAAATATCATAACATTTTACTGTTTAATGCTAAATCCTCATAAGTACAAAGTATTATAGACTCAACTTTTGATAAAATCCAGTCTTTTCTGGAACTTTTCATATTCTGTTTCATTCTGCTAACTTACAAAAGTTTGTGGATATGATTAATTTGAAGCAGCATAAAGACAAAAGAGGATTTGCTGTGATTAAAGCACGACTTTGTCTCCTGCCCCTTATTTACCAAGAACGGTACAATTTCCTCCACAGCCCAGAGGTCTGCTGTCTCTTGCTGCCCTCTGTAGTGATGTGAAAAGAGAACAAGATCAGCTTTCCATATGCACTACAGCTGTTCTTTCTAATCTTCCTCCCCATAGCAAACAAAGTGCCTATAAGAGAAATTTGGTATTTGAAATGCATTTCCTCAGGTACCACTCACCAAGAGCATCAACAACTTCCTCTACAGTATCATATGAAAAATACTGTAGCACAATGAACTCAACCTGAATATTTAGAAATACATTAATATTAAAATAATCTCTGCAAAAGTACATTTGGGGCTGGAGCAGTGGATCAGTGGTTAAGACTACTTGCTGCTTCTCCAGTGGGCACTACTTCAGTTCTCAGCATCCACAGCAGGCAGCTTACAACCACCTGTAACTCCACTTCCATGAGAGTCAATACCATCTGCTGACCTTTGCAAGCACCCTCACACAAATGGCATATATTCCCTTACATACACATAAATAAAAATGAAATAAATATATTTTACACATATATTTAACTGAAGGAGTCCGATGGGATGGCAATGGGTAAGAATAGTTCAGAAGTTCTGTTTTAATAATTCAGACCATCTTAAATAAGGCAGCAATTTAGAGACAAAATTTCCTTAAATTTCAATTGATCTAATTATAAAGATATGTTCTTAAAGTGAATGTGATTTGTAAAAGAAAAAGTCTTATCTAAATAGCAAATACTGTCATTTTCTTAACTAGATTTAATATCTTAACTCTAGAATCATCTTTTAAAGAGAAGTAAGGAGTGTTGAATTTTTCTTAACATACTTCAGAGGAAGGTTTAAAAGTGACAAAAGTCAACATGGGTCCTCAAGCCAGAATATCTGGGTTTTGGTCCCAGAACTATGACTTTCTTGCTCTGTGACTTGGAGTAAATCTCTGTGCCTGTTTCTGCTTAAGAGTTCTCTGTTGTAGGTGAGATTAGCTACAGGATTTACAGCACTGTCTTGTGAGAACTGTATAGCATATCACATGTGAAGCAACCTCCTTTATTTACAAATTTAACAGGATAAGGTATAAGGTGATATAATTCATACTTTGAAGATAGTGTTAACAAAACAAAATAATATATAGTACTTGAAATAACTGTCCAAACAGGTAGTTATCCTAAGAAAAGCTAGAAGAGTACTTACTATATGACATAGAGTAACATGCATATTGACTAAAAATCTCTAAGACTGTCAAAAGAAAAATTAAGTCAGAGAATTTGAGAAATTTTTTTGTCTCTGGAAATTCACAGTGGCTCTTGTGCTTCAAGAGTTCCCTTCACTGAAGCAGTTAGCAATTTGATGGCGTGTCTCACTGTCCTGGATGCATTTACTTAAATGTTTTCAGAAGCTGCATGCCTGTTTCTTTATTGGTGACTTGATGCTTATAAAAGTTGAGATGGTTGTTGGTGGTGTTCCTCCTTAGTGATGCCTCTGATGTTTTAGTGCCCTCTTTTGCAGCGTGCAGTTTAATCAATGTTTTAACTGTGAGTCAAAAGTACATATTTTATGAATTCTCCTTAAAGGTTTACGATTTTTTCTTTTACTACTAATATACAAAATGACCATTTTATGTCTCTAATGATTGTGTCTCAATAGCCCAATACAATTACTAATAGAGGACTACCCGGTTTTAAATGAGCTCTAATATAATTATTTCTATCCCTGAGTTGCAGGTAATTCAAACTACAGTGCTGATGTACTCAGTTAAATATGGTGGATTTACATACCTATAGTCATAGCTATGTAAGTAAAGAGGCCAACTAGTATCATGAATAATAATCATTTCATTTTACTATTTATGTAGTGAAAAATCTAGATTCTGAAAGTCTTATCTGATTTTTCTCAGGTGCTCAATATTAATGAAAAAAAAAAGAAATTTATATGAATTACTTAGGCTTATAAGTAATTGAAACAGACTCTGCCAAACATAGAAATAGAACTCTGAAATTTGTCTTTTAAAAAGCATTGTTTGTCCACATGAATTTATTGAAAAATAAAACTATTTCTCAAAAAATTTAAGAGTAACTTTTTACTGTATTCAAGGCTGTAGTGTATTATAGATTGTTGACTTGCCAAGTACAATGAAAATAGCACATAAGTAATGATTAAAAAAGAAAAGTGGTAATATGTCTCGTCCCCATTTAAAGATAAATTTTGTATCTCCAGTTTAATCAGTCTTCTATTTACTCTTATAGTAATTTATCATATCGCAAATTTAGAATATTAAAGTAACTCTGCAACTAAAGGGAAATTTTGGACCTACTGTTATGATTATATTTTTGTTGACTACCAAAGGTGCTAAACTATATTGACTAGTACAAATACAGAATGAATCTTAAATACTACTAACTGAGCTTTTGCTACCAAAAACATCTATTCCTTAAGTAGAGCTCAAAGTACTTACTTACAGAGCCAACTGGTTTAGAATATTTTTTTCCACTCTCTGCCTGGCTGCCTAAGAAGTCTATAATTAGGGATATTCCTCTGGGTTCAGGCATTATCACAATTGTTACCCAAAAAGTTGGACTTACTACACATCAGTGGAGGAGCAAATACAATCCCATAACATTATGCAGCTTAGGCAAAGCCCTGAAAGATGAGAATTTAATAGAATTTAATGACTTATACTTTAGTTCATGGCTTATCCTGGAAAGGATGATTTTCAGTATAATAAAAAAAAAAGGTAAGCTCTGATATAGAAAGTTATTGATTCTAATCTGTTCTTCAACTTGTGGTCATGGTGTTAAATTCATACAAGTTAATTGGATATAGCGAGATTTCCTCATTCCTTCATGATTTCAAGTTCTTATATATTTTATTCACGTTGCAAGAATTATTCTTTGGCTAATCTTTTAAAGCTTTTGTAGGAAAATATGTCTTTCATGAATTCTAAAATTAGTGGTTTGTTTTTGGTCAGGGAGAGGTGAGCTGTAAATACCCTTTGAAGTTGTTTAACTCAAGCCCACATTTTTGGCCATGCTCCTGCCTGTTTTCTTTTATGATCAATGATGCACATTGACAAAGTGGCATGGCCAGCAGATGTAGAGCTCATTAGAATATGGTCACTACTGGATGTGGTGACACATGCCTTTTATTCCAGCACTCAGAGGATGAGGCAGACAGATTTCTGTGAAATTAAGACCAACCTGGTCTACATAGCTAGATCTAGGCCAGCTAGGATCACAGAGAGACCCTGTCTGGAAACAAACAGGCAAACAAATAAACAAACAAACAAGAATTTTGGCCACCAACCAGTTTCCCTTTAACTATTCTAAGTTGGAATCCATGATAATTAACTGTAATGATAGATTTTTGAATTGCATATCAGAAAATTCTTCCAACATGCAGTAGAGGGGGCACATTTATTTATTTATTTATTTATTTATTTATTTATTTTTAGCATTTTATTTATTATTTTATGTGTATGAATGTATTATATGTGAGTGTGTAAGTGCATCCATGTCATGCAGTGCCTGCAGTAGGAAGAGGGCATTGGATTCCCCTGGAAATGGAGTTATGGATGGTTGTTTGATTCCCACCATGTGGATGCTGGGAATCAAATTTGGGTCCTTTGCAAGAGCAGCCAGTGCTCTTAACCACTGATCCACCTTTCTAGCCCCCAAGGGGCCACTTCTAAAGAAAAGAAGATAGATAGCACAAAAATGCTTTATTTTCCTTTGATATTTTTTCCTTAGGCAGGTTCTTCCTGTAGCCCAAGCTGATCTGAAACTGATGATATAGACTAGACTGGCCTCCATCTCACTAAGATCCCTCTGCCTCTGCCCCCTGAGTGCTAGGATTAAAGTTGTGTCCTACCACACTCGGCCAAAATTGTTTTTAGAATGCACTTTTCAAATACAAAATAAATTTAAGAGGACTAACCTCAAGAAATTGTGAATTAATAAATTTTATTTTATGTATATGAATGTTTGGTCTGCAAGTGTATTAAGTGCACCCATATATAAATTAATAAATTTTATTTTATGCGTATGAATGTTGGGCCTACATGTGCATTAAATGCACCTATATCATGCAATGCCCACAGAGGCCAGAAGATGCTATCAGGTCCACTGGAACTAAAGTTATGGACAGTTTTAGCTGCCATATAGGTGTTAGGAATTTGACCTGGGTCCTTTGAAGGAGTAGCCAGTGTTCTCAACTCCTGAGCCATCTCTCCAGCCCTGATTCTTTTCTTTCTCTTTTATTGGTAATTTAATACATGAATACTGTATTTACAAAATTTTCAACCCCTCCTTTCTTTCTCTAGCTCTTTTCATAGCATTTTCAACTTCCTCTAATTTCTATTGATCTGTTCATATGTGTGTGTGTGCTCATGCATGTGTGCATACATGTGTGTGTGTGTGTGTGTGTGTGTATGTTGTGTTGTGTTTAGTGCTGACTACTTGTGTTTAGATAACCTATTAGAGTGCTCAGGTCTGGAGAAAACTGATTCTCTTTCTCTCCCTCTCCCAGCAGCCAATCATTTCTTGTAGCTCTTCATCTAGTGGAGGGGCCTTGTGAAATTTTCCCCATCCATATATTCATGTCAACTGTTGTCATTATTCAGATCTTGTTTAGACAACTACACTTTTGAGATTCCAGGGTGCAGCTTTCCTGTCAAGTCTAGAAGACACTCTCTTGCCACAAGTATCCTGATCCCATGGAGCTTATAACTGCTTTTCCCCTCCTTCCATGATTTCCCTGTGTCTTAGGCATAGGGGTTGCATTGTAGATGTGTCCATTGGGCTAGGGAACTCATGTTCACTTTTTATGCATATTTTGACCAGTTCTGGGTCTTTGTTATAATCTTTATCTTTTCCAAAAAGAAGTTTCTTTGATGAGTAGTTAGATTAGTATTATCTGTGAATTTACAAAAACATTTAAAATACATTTAGAAATTGTATTGGACTACAGAAATGGCAGTACTTGGTTATCCTCTAGGACCCAAGCCACAAGTTCTTGGCTAGATTTACAGTACCAGCATGACATAATCACAGAAACTGGAAATGTAGAAAGAGCCCATAAAGACTGGAGAGGAGAAAACGATGTAGAGAGGAAGATAGTAGACCCAAGTCCCAAGTGCTCTTAATGGGGAATGGATAGTGGGAGCTTTAACTGGGGAAGAGAATGTCTGAAAAAATTCATAGGGCAACAACAAATAGATAAGATCAGAAGAGAAATTCCCCACACTATATCATAGTTCAAACGCTAGGTGTGCCTCCCCCAAAAAAGACAAGATACTGAAAGCCACAAGAGAAAAATAGCAAGTTACATATAATGACAAACCAATCAGAATTACATCTGAGTTCTCAGTGCAAACTATGAAAGCCAGAAGAATGTGGACTAATGTATTCTCAGTACAAAATGACTATAGATACCAACCCAGATTACTATACCCAGCAAAAATTATAGTTGAAGGAGAAAGAAAAATCTTTCATGATATAAACAAGATGAAAGAATTCATGTCCAGGAAACCAAGCCTCAGAAAATACTTGTAACAATTCGAAGGCCAGAGGAAAGGAGCACCTATCCCCAAGCAGCTAGAGAGAGAAATTAATAAAAGTATAACTGTGAAAGTACAAACCTAGACCAAGAATGCAAACAGAAAATAAGATGAAAGGAAGAAACACACATCTCTCAATAATAACCTTAAATATTGATAGTCTAAACTCCCCAACCAAAAGACATAGACTGGGAGAATGGAAACAAAATCCATGCTGTCTACAAGAAACCCATCTCACCCTCAAGGACAGGCACCAACCTAAAGTGAAAGGATGGAAAAAGATTTTCCAAACAAATGGTACCAAAAAGCAAGCAGGAGTTGCCATTCTAATATCAGACAAAATAGACTTCAAAGTATAACTAATCGGAAAAGACAAAGAGGACCATTACATACTTATAAAAAGACCAATTAATCATGAAGATTTCACAATCATAAATATATATGCACCAAACCCCAGTGCACTGAACTTTATAAACATAATCTTCCAAGACCTCAAGGCACAGATTAATCCCAGCATGCTAATAGTGGGGGACTTCAATATCCCCTGAGCTCTTTGGATAGATCAACTTGACAAAGAATAAACAAAAAGACATTTGAACTGAACAACACATTACTCCAAAAGGACATTACAGACATATACTGAATATTCCACCCAAACACCAGAGAATATACTTTCTACTCAGCACCACATGGAACATTCTCCAAAATCGACCACATAATAGGACACAGAAAAAAACCTCAACAATTACAAAAGGATTAAAAAAACTTCATGAATTCTGTCAGACCACAGTGCAATAAAGCTCAATATCAACAACAGGAAAAGCCCAACTATCTCAAGAACATGCATAAAGTAATAAAAGCATACCTGGAGCTAAACAAAAATGACAACACAACACAACAAAACCTATGGGATACTTTAAAAGCAGTCCTAACAGGGAAGTTTATTGCTCTGGGTGCCTACACTAAAAAACAGAAAGAGCACAAACAAACGATCTAACACTGAAGCTAAAAACACTTGAGAAACAAAAAATGAACCCCAACCCCAACAGACAGGAAGAAATTAAAAAATCAGAGCAGAAATCGATGAAATAGAAACAAAGAAAATAATACCAAAAAATCAATGAATCCAAAATTTGGTTCTTTGAAAGGATAAACAAGATAGACAGACCTCTAGCCCAGTTAACCAAAATAAAAAAAGAGCAACTCCAAATCAATAGAATTTGTGATGAAAAGGGAAACATCACAACGGACAACAAAAATATCCAGACAATCATACAGGAATACTTCAAAAACCTATGCTCTACTAAATTTGAAAACCTAAGAGAAATAGATCAGTATCTAAAATCCTGGAATTCACCAAAGCTTAGCCAAGATGAGACTGACAAAGTAAACAGACCCATAATATTTGAGGAAATTGAAAATGTAATAAAAAACCTCCCAGCCAAAAAAAAAAAAAAAAAAAAAATGCCCAGGCCCAGATGATTTCACCACAGATTTCTATAAAACACTGAAAGAGGACTTACAACCATTACTGCTCAAACTGTTCAGAAGGATATAAGCAGAAGGAAATTTCCCAAATTCCTCCTATGCAACCAGCATTACACTAATGCCGAAACCAGGCAAAGATACAACCAAAGAAGAAAACTATAGGCCCATTTCATTGATGAACATAGATGTGAAAACATTCAACAAAATACTTGCAAAACGCATACAGACCCACATCAAAAAAAATCATTCATCATGACCAAGTTGGATTCATAACAGAGATGCAGGGCTGGTTCAACATATATAAAACACATAAATGGACTGAAAGACAAAAATCACATGATCATCTCAATTGACACAGAAAAAGCCTTTGACAAAATCCAGCATTCCTTCATGCTTAAAGACCTGGAGGGAATTGGACTGGAGGGAATATTCTTCAAGATTGTCAAAGCCCTATACAACAAACGCACAGCCAACAACATCTTAAAAGGAGAGAAGTTAGAAGCATTCCTCTTAAAGGTGGGAACCTGGCAATGCTGCCCCCTATCATCACTCCTCTTCAATATAGTGCTTGAAACACTCGCTAGGGCAATAAGGCAAGAAAGGGAAAATAAAGGACTACTAATTGGAAAAGAGGAAGTCAAGCTATCCCTTTTTTGCAGACAATATGATAGTTTACCTAAGGTAGGCTAAAAACTTCACCAGAAAACTCCTAGAAATGATATATGCTTTCAGTAAATTGGTGGGATACAAAAATAACCTAGAAAAATCAGTAGACTTTCTTCACCAACAACAAGCAACAGACGAAGGAATATAAGGACACTTTCTTACTCACAATATCCTCAAAAACAATAAGATATCTAGGAACAAACCTAACCAAAGACACCAAAGATCTCTACAACAAAATTTTTAAACCTCTGAAGAAAAAGATTAAAGAAGACATCAGAAGATGGAAAGACCTCCCATGCTCAGGGACTGGAAAAATTAATATAGTAAAAAATGTCCATTCTACCCAAATTAATATACAGATTCAATGCAATCCCAATTAAAATCCCCAAGAGTTTCTTCACAGGCTTGGAAAAAAAATTTCTTAATTTCATTTGGAAAAACAAAAGACCCGAATAGCCAAAGCAACCCTGAATGAGGGTTCTCTATATACAGGGGGGGATCTCTATACCAGACTTCAAATTATACTACAGGGCTATAGTCATAAAAACAGCTTGGTACTGGCACAAAAAATAGACCTGTTGACCAATGGAACAAAACTGAAGATCAAAACTTGAGCACATGCAATTTCAGCCATCTCATATTTGACAAGGGGGCCAAGAAGACACAATGGAGGAAAGACAGCATCTTTAGCATGTGGTGTTGACAAAACTGGATCTCTCGCCCTGTACAAACGTCAACTCCAGATGGATCAAAGACCCCAATGTGAAACCCAAAACTCTGAAGGCGATAGAAGAAAAAGTTGGCAGCAGCCTACAAGACATAGGCATAGGAAAAGGCTTCCTAAATCAGACAGCAGGTGTGCATGAATTAAGGTTGACAATTGACAAATGGGACCTCATTAAAGTCAAAAGCTTCTGTAAATTCATAAACTTCAAAAGAAATAATCAAGAAAGTGAAGGGAAAACCCACAGAGTAGGAGGAAACCATTACCACAGATACATCTGACGAAGCATTGATTTCCAGAATATATAAACTACTCAATAAACAAAGAAGAAATAAAACAAATGACCCACTCAAAAGATGGAGCAAAGGGCTGAACAGAGACTTCACAAGTGAGGAATTAGAGATGGCTGAGAAACATCTTAAAAAGTGTTCAACTGGATGCTTATTTGATCAACTTGATTGTACATAAAAGCCCCCCCCCCCAGCTGGATGGTGGGAGCCTTGGGCTGTGTGAGTTTGGGCACAAATGCTTGCAAATTGGTTTTACATGAAGGATGCTTGTACTCATAATGTATTACTTATTGTTAAAAAATGAAATAAAAGAAAGTATAAAAAAAGAAAAAAAAAAAAGAAAAACACATGCATAAAAAAGTGTTCAACTTAAGGAAATGCAAATTAAAATCACTTTAAGAAATCATCTTACCCCAATAAGACTAGCTAGGATCAAGAAAACAAATGATACCAAGTGCTGGAGAGGTTGTGGGGAAAGGGGAATACTCATCCACTGCTGGTGGGAATGTTAACTCGTACAGCCACTATGAAAAGCAGTGTGGAGAACCCTTGGCAGACTCAGAATGAACTTGCCACCTGACCCAGCCATACCATTCCTGGATATGTACCCACAAGACTCATCTTGCCACAGAGATACATGCACAGCCATATTTATTTGCAGTTCTCTTCACAATAGCAAAGAGCTGGAACCAACCCAAGTGCCCCTCAACTGATGAGTGGATAGAGAAAATGTGGTGCATCTACAAAATGGAGTGCAGTGATAAAGAAAGATGACATCAGGCTGGAGAGGTGGCCTAGCGGTTAAGAGCACTGACTGCTCTTGCAGAGGACTCAGGTTGGATCCCCAGCACCCACATGGAGGCTGAGAACCGTCTTTGACTCCAGTTCCAGAGGAATCTGACACCCTCTTCTGACTTCCGTGGCATTTCACGACATGGGTGCACAAACCTACATGCAGACAGTACACTCATACACATACAAAATAAATAAAATTAAAAAAAAGAAAGATGACATCATGAACTTTGCAGGTAAATGGATGGAGCTAGAAGATAATAGGCTGAATGAAGTAATACAGTCCCAGTAAAACAAGCGATGAAAGGTATCCCTCATCTGTGGATGCTAGCACCAATTACCTATTTGTATGGCAAACTGAGCAATGTTAATGTGATCTGGAAACAACTGTGCTCTTATATTGCAGAATCCCTTAAAAAATAAACAAATAAAAATACTTAAATTCATATGGAAAAACAAAAGATCCCGAATAGCCAAAACAACCCTGAGTGAAAAGAGAAATACAGGGGGGATCACTATACCAGACTTCAAACTATATTACAGGCCTATAGTCATAAAAACAGCCTGGTATTGGCACAAAAACAGACCTGTAAGACCTGTAGACCAATGGAACAATATTGAATATCCAAACTTGAGCTCATACAATTTCAGCCACCTTATATTTGACAAAGGGGCCAAGAAGATACAATGGATGAAAGACATCTTCAGCAAATGGGGTTGGCAAAACTGGATCACCACTTGCAGAAGAATAATATTAAACCCCTGTCTCTCACCCTGTAAAAAAATCAACTCCAAATGGATCAAAGACCTCAATGTGAAACCCAAAATTCTAAAGGTGATAGAAGAAAATGTTGGCAACAACCTACAAGACATCAGCATAGGAAAAGACTTTCTAAATCAGACAACATCTGCACAGGAAATAAGGTCAACAACTGACAAGTGGGACCTCATTAAATTCTAAAGCTTCTGTGCAGCAAAAGAAACAATCAGTGAAGTGAAGAGAAAACCCACAGAGTGGGAGAAAACCTTCACTGCTGATACATCTGACAGAGCATTAACTTCCACAATATACAAACTACTCAAAAAATAAAGAAAATGAATGACCCAGTCAAGAGATGGAGTAAAGAGCTGAACAGAGACTTCAGAAATGAGGAAGTAAAGATGGTTGAGAAACATCTTAAAAAGTGTTCAACATCGTTAATAATTAAGGAAATGCAGATTAAAATCACTTTAAGATATCATCTCAGTCCAATAAGACTGGCTATGATCAAGAGAACAAATGACACCAAATGCTGGAGAGGTTGTGGGGAAAGGGGAACACTCATCCACTGCTGGTGGGAATGTAAACTTGTACAACCACTATGGAAAACAGTGTGGAGAATCCTTAAAAGACTGAAAATGAGCCTACTACCTGACCCAGTCATACCACTCCTGGACATGTACCCTCAAGACTCATCCTACCACAGAGATACATGCACAGCCATGTCTATTCCTGCTCTCTTCACAATAGCAAAGAGCTGGAACCAATCCAAGTGTCCCTCAACCAATGAGCAGATAGAGATAATATGGTACATCTACACAATGGAGTTCTATGCAGTGGTAAAGAAAGATGACATCATGAACTTTGCAGGTAAATGGATGGAACTAGAATATATTATGCTAACTGAAGTAACACAGTCCAAGATAAACAAACAATGAATGGTATCCCTCATTTGTGGATCCTAGCATCAAGTAAGGCAAACCAAGTAACATTAATGTTATATTTCTCATTATCTAAACGCAACTGTGCTCTTAGAATGTGAATCCCTTACTAGACTCTAGGATTAACCTGCTGCCTATTTTCAGACTTTATAATTTTGGTACAAAATGGAGGGTATGTTTGCATGTTTTAGAGCAATATAAAATTAAAAGAGAAAATGTGGATCCCAAAACATGATTTGCACATAACATATAGTTTACTTTCAGAGGACATGGTTTTATTACATGTGTGATATACATAAATGCATATGGTGAAACAATATGGATTGGAGGGGACAACAGCAACAAAAGAACTGAAACAAGGAACTGACTGAAGCAGTAGTGTTCCCCCCCCCAAAAAAAACCTTCTGCTTTGAAAAACTTTGAAGCAGGACATGTATGGCAGACTGCATGAACTTGGTTGGGAAGGGGAGCATAAAAGGGTAAATGAGTCTGGATTGAACTGAGAAGTGATGTACGAAATGCACAAAACTTCAATAAAAGAAAAAATTAAATATTTGTTTCATCATCAAAAAATAAAAATAAACTTACTTAAAAATACATATATAATATTATGCTACATATTTATAAGCATACACTAACAAAAACCCCACTGGCAAGCATGCGAAACCTCCTTTTGACTTGTTGACCAAGGTAATCAAAGAGATCCCCCAAATAATATAGGTTAATACCATAACCCTTGGTTGCCTCTAATAACCAAAAAGTCAGGGCCTATTGCTGAAGGCACCACACACTTTGGGCACAGGACTTAGAGAAATGAAGCTAGACCTGATCTGGACATTTCCTCCCTGAAGACATTTTTATAGTATCAGAGGTTGCTATGCAAACTGCCAAGGGGAAAAAAAGCAGTCAGTGGTCGTACCCAGATGTAAAGCCTAGGAATCAAAATAATGGATCCAGCAAAATATCCCTAATGATGTAATAGTGGCACTTTTAGCTTGGGGCTGATCAACAGCTATCTAATTGGACTTTAGGGCTGCTCAACAGGAAGGAATCTAGGCCTGCATTCTATATTACAGCCAGTTGGAAAGAACAAGATAGTGAGCATTGCTTAAGTTTGCTCTGCTCACAACACTAAAGAGAAAGAAAATGTTTATTTATTGTATTCATATATATCTATATCTATATATAGATATATAGATCTAGATATAGATATAATTAAGTAATGACTTTAAAGGTAGGATAGAAAATTATCCTGATATGGATTTAAGTCCTGGCTCTAACCCAAGAGATATGCAACCTTGGGTGAGAGCATTCCTAGAATATAACCTGGCCCAAGATATTCAGAAGACTTTTCTACATGATTCTAATTGTATGAAGTAGGAAAGAATAAATGAAACATTGGTGAAATGTATAAAGGGAACCACACCATTTATGAATGCTAGTTATAATTCTTCAGGCTGTAATTGTTACAATTTATTTATTTGTATCTGTCAAATAAACAAAAATACTGTTTTATAGATAAAGTAATGTAGATTTCAATAGACTGAAATTAGAGATCATGAGAGCTGGTGGTAACTAATCTTTTCATAATTAGAAGGGAAAATATGTTTAAAAGATGTGCATGCTCCATGTGTTTAGATCTATATCTAGTCCTGTGTGTCTTTTCCAAATATTTCTCAATTTTTACCTGCAAAATTATATGAACTTTCTAAGACATTTTCCTCTACCAAAAAAATGCTAATACACAGAGAAGCTCTTTATGTAGAATAAAACACCTCATACAGTGAGAGGATTGGTCCATAAAAAAATAACCTAAAGAATTGTATTAGTCACTTTTCTGTTGCTGTGATAAATCCACCATGACCAAGGAAACTTATAAAAGGAAGAGTTTATTTGAGTTTATGATTGACAGTTCCAGGGAATCAGAGTCCATTGTGGCAGGAAGCATGGTGACCAGGGCTGGAGCAGCAAGCCAAGGTTCACATCTTGCAATGAACACAGGAAACAGAGAGAGAGAGACTGGAGACCTCAAGGCTTGTTAAACTCACTAAGCCCGCCCCCAGTGACACGCTTCCTCCAGCACGGCCACACCTTCTAAGACCTCCAAGAACAGTGCCACCAACTGGAGACAAAATGTCTGAATACTTAAAGCCTATGGGGGGGACAATCTCATTCAAACCACCGCAAGAATGTGCAGGGCTCTCCATTTAAAGTTAATGTTTAAAACACATAGTAAAAGGGGGCTGGAGAGATGGCTCAGAGGTTAAGAGTGCCAACTGCTCTTGCAGAGGACCGGGGTTTGATTCCCAGCACCCACATGGCGGCTAAGAACCATCTTTAACTCCAGTTCCAGGGGAACCTGACACCCTATTCTGACTTCCACGCCATTGCATGACACAGGTGCACCAACCTACATGCAGACAGTACACTCATACACATAAAAAAAACCCACATAGTAATTAAGTTTAGAAGAAAACCCAGTTAAAGATGTTATGTGTCTACATTATTAGAATTAACAGATAACAGATTTCCCACATGATAACTGATAATTTGTCATTTAGCCTACAACAAAATCTGGAAAAAAAGAACCAAACTAAATATCAACAGTAACAAGACAGGATTTTCTTAGAAGTCTACCCCATGTACATTTAGTATTTCATTCTTATGAAAAGACAGTCATATCTGGCAATATGCTCTGGTAATTAAAATAAGGTCCTCCAAAGGTTTCTATTGACCCCCACCATCTCCACTGTTTTCAGCAGTATGGCTTTTTGGTGAGCCATTCTGTCATAAGTCACCTGGGTCAGGTGTATGATGGAATAATAACCCCAAACCAGAAATCATAGCCTTCAGTGATGAAGTAGTTATGCTTTACTAGAAATGTCCAGAAAAATATGATGCAATCTTTAAATGCATATGCAAATCACGTGCAAATTATATGCTAATATGCGTGTGGCCTGCCTAACTATTACATATAACTGAATGCAGCCCTTGGGAAAATCTTATTGGAGATCATTGGTCTAATGAAAATTGCTGCTGCACACTAATTATCCTGACATGTGTGCTGCTGTATTGCCACTTAGTGGAAGATGGATGACAAAGGTTGGTTGAAGTCTGATGATGGACAGGCAAGACTTATGCCTGTGATCACAAACGTAAATAGCAAAACATCTCTATTCTCTAAGACTCAATATTTATGACTTTACATCTAAATTAAAATGCAGTCCTGGATAACGAGTGGCAATGGGTTCAGGAAACTAGGAGACAAAAGACATAAATTGACACTCAATTTTCACTTGTATAAGTCTTTACAAATTTCTGTTTTTTACTAGATCTAATTTTATGTCTAGCATAAACTAGGCATTCATAGTTTCTTAAATACATTTTTATATTATACAACATTATCTAAATTGCTACCTTCTTATAACTTTAAGTTGCATCTACTACAATTAGAAATAAGATGGAATATCATCTACCATCTACAAACTTCATACTTTTAGGTTTAAGCAAAGCTCCAAGAAGCTCTTGAAGTTTTCAATTTAAATTCCTTATAGAAATGACAAAACTATATATTTATACAGATAAAAAACCTGGGGAGAACTGATAGATCTATGAAGTGAATCTTCCTCTGAGCTCAAAGTCTGGAAAAAAAGAACCAAACCAAATATCAACAGTAACAAGACAGGATTTTCTTAGAAGTCTACCCCATGTACATTTAGTATTTCATTCTTATGAAGAGACTGTCATACCTGGCAATATGCTCTGGTAATTAAAATAATGTCCTCCAAAGGTTTAGGGAAGATCCAAGGCATCAAAGATCCAAGACATTAAAATACATTTGACCCATTTAGAGAAGGAATGCAAAGATCCAAGGCATCAAAATACATTTGACCCATTTAGAGAAGGAATGCAAAGATCCAAGGCATCAAAATACATTTGACCCATTTAGAGAAGGAATGCAAAGATCCAAGGCATCAAAATACATTTGACCCATTTAGAGAAGGAATGCAACTCTTATCTTTCAATGTGAACCATGTTCAAGTAGACATATCCTGGTTGCTCTGTATTTGTCATCTGTGTGACCTTGAACAAGTCTTTAAACAACTGTGAATCCTGTTAATTTGCAAAAATAGAATAATATATGTCTCACTGGATAGTTAGAAGATAGCATAGAGTTATTTTGGAGACTCTACAATAACAGAAAGATGCTATGAGCCTAGAATCTTTCAAATAAGTGATTTTAAAACATTTATTCCTTGTATCATATATCTACTTTATTTTTGAATAATTTTTATTTTGTGATATCTACATTTATTAATTGGGGAAATACTCAGTATTTGAGAAATTGTCAATTCTTATTTAAGGTATGAAAAAGAAAAATGAAACAAAATTACATTTGATTGTGATGTAGAATATTAAACAGAAACATGATCTATGTGTGATTACATTAAGAATCCTAGTATCATCATTTGAGATTTTCTTCTAAGAGAAGAAGTGATTGAAATGTGGGGGAACAGTGAAAGAATTATCTTAATCATCCACTAACCTAATTTGCTTAATTAATTTAAGCAGTTCCCCTACTTGAAAGTAGTACTTTCCTGAACTTGTTCATAAATCACACCTACCTTCATTAAAGCCAACATAGATATTAGATGTCTATTGGTCAGGAAAGAGCTCAGAGGAAGATTCACTTCATAGATTTATCAGTTCTCCTCAGGTTTTTTTATCTGTATAAATATATAGTTTTGTTATTTCTATAAGGATTTTAAATTGAAAACTTCAAGAGCTTCTTGGAGCTTTGCTTAAACCTAAAAGTATGAAGATTGTAGATGGTAGATGATATTCCATATTATTTCTAATTGTAGTAGATGCAACTTAAAGTTATAAGAAGGAAGCAATTTAGGTAATGTTGTATAATATAAAAATGTATTTAAGAAACTATGAATGCCTAGTTTATGCTAGACATAAAATTAGATTACTATTCCTTTGGCAATGGACATTTAGAAGCAAAATGGATAAAGCAATATAAGGGTCACTGGGCATATTTATAAATCTTAGAAATAACCATACTTTGGATCTTGATCCACAGAGGTGCTATTTATAGATACTTTTCATATATCTTGTTACAATTTGTGCTTGTAACTTTATCTTGAACACTGAACAATTATTTACATACAAGACATTTCAAGAATAGTGACTATCAAAAGAGAACATGATTGTTTTGGGTTTACTTGTTTCTTGAATTTCTTCTATTTGTTATATTGCAAGTAAATAGAATGTTGCTTCATGATGGACACTAAGGTGTGCCTTCAGCCTAATATCACATTTTCTGTAGCACCGATGACTTGATTGCTAAAAATGAGTCATTGTTCAGTTCTTAATGACCTAATTATTAAGAACAGATTGATTTATCCTTTGCATTTCACTAAAGGCCTTATTTTTTATATTAAGCAGGAGAAAGCACATTATTAAATTTATCTGAAGGTTTAAATATGTCTGATCACAGTTTTCTCCTAGAGTAAAATGTGCGAAATCAAAAGATTCAACACATTTAGCTTTAGGAAATGCTTGACTCTCTGAAAGGCATGTAATTGAGTGTACCTGTGGTACAGGGCTGTGTCTAATCAGTCGACTGTGTAGCTGGTAGAGTCAAGTGCCATTCATCTGCCTCCCCTGAGATTTGTGGAAACAAGAAGGAGGAGCAGGCAAAAGACAGAAATATATAACTATGTTGACCACTGAAGTTCATGGATAACAACTTAATTATCTACATTCAGCTATCACTCAGAAACAAACCTGGGTAATTTAGGTATTTTATAATTTACAGTAGAAATAGCCTAATGCCAAGGACAGTACTGCTAGAATTAGAATCTACATTAAGTGTGTTTAATTTAATTTTTCTAATTATATTTCTAATAGCTTAAATATGTGCACTGATAAAGCGGTTAACTACTTGCATTTAAATGCCACCTGATGCGTTTATTTTGGAACAGTAACAGAGTGGTATAATTTGAGCTCAACTTCTACTGAACATTCTTTTATTAATGGTTTCTAAATTAATCTTTATGCCTAATCTTCAAATTCTGTTATAAGGCAACAGTAATTTTGAGAAATGCCATAACAAGGTATTATTCTGGCCGGTTGTGGTGGCGCACGCCTTTAATCCTAGCACTTGGGATTCAAAGGCAGGCAGATCTTTGTGAGTTCAAGGCCAGCTTGGTCTACAGAGCGAGTTCCAGGACAGCTGGGGCTACAGGGAGACCCTGTCTTGAAAAGACAAAAAAAAGTTACTATTCTGTTATGGTTCTTTCTCCAGTTCAAACTCAGATTAGTGGATAAATTAAAAATAGAATTTTGTACTGGCATTTTCCATTTTCCTACGGAGTTTCAGTGTTGGAATACTGTCTGGTTAAAAAAATCAATTCAGTGAAATGTTTGCATAGCACTATGCCAGGAAGGTTAGGTGAATATGCGTTACATCTACCGAATGAAGTGAGCAAATACCTTCAGAATGCTTCTATTTCCATGTAGTTTCCACACATCTTATACATTTTGAACTACTGAGATTATAATGAATCTTAAAGTAATTCATTGCCCAAGCAAAAAACAGGCTACCCTTTGGAAAATCTGACGAATGGTATAGATCTTTTCCTCTTCTCTCAGGAAAGAAAAAAAATAAAAAAGTAGTAGATATATATATATAAAGAGCATTTTATCAAGACATTAAAGTGTGGTAATAAAAAGATCAAACAAGTCATTGTGAGCATCCCCTGACACACAATTGTATTTGAAAATGTTAAGACTTAAAATATCAAAACAGAAGGCATCTGAAGCTCGGATTCTAATGGCACCACTCCCTCCCTGATTGGAACATGGTCCAAATGCAGTATGCTGGTCTTCACAGAAGCATGGGAAAAGAAGGCCAAGTGGTTGTCCTAAGTTAAAATGCTAAGTATGACTTCAATTAGCAATGGTGAAAAAACTGATGATTAATAGTAGCCATTATCATCATTTTAGTTGACTATGATACAGAGAGAGTAGAGGAAACTGAGTGTAAGTGTTAGTGCTAACACTTACTAACATTTACATGCTAAGGCGTGTAAATGTCCTTGATTAAGTTATTGAGTTGATACATACCTTGGTTTTGTTTCTCCAAAATGTAGAATTTGATTTTGACAGTCTTTAAATATAAAAATGTCTTATTGGGGACAAAATAGAATTTTAGAGGCTCCAATAACCCAAGTTAATCCCCAGGTACTACCACCTACTAGAAATGGGGCTTTGCTCAAAAACAACTTCTCCCAGTCTCTTTTTTCATTTATTTGAAATGATCAAATTGATAAAAGATATGATGTCAGAATTACAGGCTAATAACTCCTGGATCACAGTAGGCTCTTAAATAATGCTTTCTTTATGGCCTTTTCTTTATGACTATTTCATTTAAAAATTAATTATCTAATTTATTTTTGTTTTATGGATGAGAATGTTTTGCCTACTATATACATTTAAGGGCTCCACATGCATGCAATGCCCAAGGATGCCAGAAGAGGGCATTGGATCCAACAGTTGATAGCCACCAGGCGGGTGCTGGGCACTGAATCTGGTTCCTCTGCAAGAGTAGTCAGTACTCTTAACTGTTGGGACATCTCTCCAACCCCTACAACTATTTCTTTACATGACTATGAATATAATAGAACAGATAGAAGTTATGTCCACAACCACTGATGTTGTGATCAGAAAAATATAGGCATAGTTAGTCCTTATGGAACTGTCAAAATTGGATTTTCCCATAGGTAGCAGAATGAATGGAGTATGGAGTTCTGAAATATACATGCTTATCTTAGAAGCTTATTCTGTTCCTTGATAGATCTGTGAGTCTGCCAAAATACTGAGGAGATGGATACAATGGCTCTAATTTGGGAAAACCATAAATACTCTTCTGCCTGTTTTGTCCACAATGAGGCTCTCAAAAACTACTTCACAAGGTCACTGGTTGTGCAAAGAGTCCTTACTAGAACAGTTTGGAACTGTAATCTGGACAGATACTGCTTTTTAAATTCATAATTCACCAGCAAATGTAAAATGGCAGAAGGATAACTTGCTTCCACGGAGAAAATTAAGCTTATTATGATTTCTTCAACAGCATCTAATTACATATATATATATATATATATATATATATATATATATAATGAGCCCCAAACATTATATATCTTATAATTACATATATCATATAATTATATAATTATATTATATATAATGTTTTGGGCTCATGGTATAGCTAGAAATGGAATGCATGATTCCTGGACCAGAATAACTATTAGAGGGGAAGTCAACTTTGAATGACACTGAAGAACAAGATAATGAAGCATGAATTGGCAAGTGACGAGACTGATCTGAAACATTGAAGGGCTGTATAATAAAATGAGTGAAATAGGTTGACTCGATCAAAGGACATTATGGGAAATTATGTCATTACTGTACTATTTGTTACTGTGATGAATGAAAAACTCTATTTCCTTGACTCACGTTAGAGATCTCTTCTATTCATAATTTCTTCCAAATCTACTTTGGAACAAAAAAGAGATTCATTTTTAAAGTATTATTGCATTTGTCCCCTGGTCCAAATTGTATATGTCATTTTGTGCTACTCAAGATGAATATTGTGGCATGTCTTCTTTTCTGTCCCAGTTTTGAAAGAAAAACAATTCCAGGTAATGAACAGTTTCCAAATAAGAAGAAATAGCCAGCACATGTCAAAATATGATAGCTTAAAATTTTATCTGATAAATATATATGGTAAAACAACTATGCCAATTTAATTTATGTTTTTCTTTACATTAAGGTGAAATTATATGTCTTTATTTTTCCAACATGTCAAATTTGCTGGTCAGGACTTGCTGGTGTGTCTTGTTGTATATATGAGTTATGTATATTGTATATAGGTCCTCAAGGAAGAGGAGTAATTTTTAGCTTCCTCACGGCCTTGCTGCCATGGAAAGGGTGCAGAACAGCCATGGAAGCAGAGGGAACTCATGGGGTTGAGTTACTGTGGGGGAGCTACTTGAGTAGACAATGATGAGGTCTACACTTCAAATTACCCTTCTATCCTAGCAGGAAATAACCCTTGACAACCGTGAGGCATGTGTCACACAACAGGTTAACTGGTATATCTGTTGAAGTTTCATGACTGACTAATATATCAACTGTCTGCAGAAATTTTGTCTACTCAGTTTCATTGTGCAAAAACAGAAATTTCAAATCCAATTGGTGTTTGAGTATATTTTCATGGAATTACAAAGGTTCATGCTCTTGATGTTGGGCAAAGCACTGTAAGAAATAATGAAACACATTAATAATGTAATAATGTACATTACATTATATAATAATGTAAAATAATAAAACAGTAAAGTTACTCTGTCCTTTAAAGTTATACTTCATTCCCCACTCATTGCTGTCCAGTGATAAAATCAGATCTTCACAGAGCCCTCCTCCGTTGGGTATAGCCATTTCCTAGCTGGATGACCCATGTTAGAATTTGTATGCCACAAGAATCTCAATGTTAGTTGCTTAATTTTATTATTTATTTACTTATTAATTAAATACTTAATTAATTAATTAATTTTTTTGTTTGCATTTCTACTGTTTCAGTTTATAATTTCAGTATCTTCCTGTAGGAACAGCCTTATATTGTCTTTTTCTGCTTGCTTTCTGTCTGAAAACATACTTTGCTTTACTTTTGGTTAATGCTGCCTGGATCCAGCTTGCAATGAGTCCAGATACGGAGGAAGAGGAGAAAAGTGAGGACAGTGGCCAAGGTGGGCTTGTCAGAGAAGAGTCCTGTTGGAAGTAAGGCAATAAGGCAAGAGATTAAAGTGTAACAAAAGTTAATCTGGTAAATTTCCGCTTACCTACTATGCTAAATATGCAGAAAGAATGAACTATGCTGTAGTGATCATGTGAGACTTTCTACTCACAGTGCCATGGAGGTGGGGAGAGGTAGTGCTGAAGAGCTTCATCCCATAATTGACACAAACAAACACTTAGGTTCTAGTTCGTGTTTCCCTTGTGGTGGTCATTTGGCATAACATCATCAGTTAGAAAATGTGCATGTAAATCAATGTACTTTATAAAAAAATTTTATTTATTCATTACGTGTATGAATGTACTGTCTGCATGTAGGTTTATGCAATGGGTTGTGCAATGCTGCGGAGGTCAGAAGAGGGTGTCGGATTCCCCTGGAACTGGAGTTAAAGATGATTCTTAGCCATCATGTGGGTGCTGGGGATCAATCAAACCCGGGTCCTCTGCAAGAGTGGTTGGTGCTCTCAACCAGTAGGCCATCTCTCCAGGCCCCCAATGTACTTTTTATAATTATTTTAGGTATTAATTTATTTATTGGTTGGTTGATTAATTAATTTAAATAAGGTGTGAATGTACACATGCCTCTGTGGGTGCTCCCATCACAGCATGCATGTGGATATCAGAGGACAAATTGTGATAGTCAGTTTCCTCCTTCTACCATATGGGTCCAGGGAATCAACTAAGGTGATCACTGTTCCTGAGAAGTGCTTGTGGTGACTGAGTCACCCTGCCAGTCCTCAATGTGCTTGTAAAGAAAAATGCACAGAGAAATGAGCATTTTTTTTAATACAATAAAGAATAATTCTTCAAATTCTTTTTTTTAAATATATTTTTATTATTTTCATTTTATGTGTATTGCCTGCATGTGTGTAGGTGCACCCATGTTGTGTAGTGCCTGTGGGGATCAGGCCTGTAGTTATGGATGGTTTGTTGTAGCTGCCATGTGTGTGCTTGAAACTGAGGCCTCTGAAAGAGCAGCCAGTGCTCTTAAATGCTGAGCCATCTCTCCAGCCCCTAATATTTCAAATTCTATAGCCTCTTTCATGTACAGAGCAGCATATAATGGTGGCATTGGAATCAGAGACTATACAATTGTGTGATGGATAGCTTTAGTGTCAACTTGACACACCTGGATTGAGGGAGCCTCAATTGGGGAATTGGCTCCATTGCATTGGCCTGTGGCCACATCTGTGGAGTATTGCCTTGATTGTCAAGCAGTGTGGGAGGGCCCAGCCCACAATGAATGATGCCACCCTTGGCAGGTTATGTACTGTATAAGAAGGCAGGTTGGGGGACTGGAGAGATGGCATAGTGGTTAAGAGCACCGACTGTTCTTGAAGAGGACCCGGGTTTGATCCCCAGCACCCACATGGCAGCTGAGAACCATCTGTAACTCCAACTCCAGGGGAACTCCAGTTCCAGGGGAATCCAACACCCTCTTCTGACCTCTGAGGCATTGCACGACACGGGTGCACAAACCTACATGCAGACAGTACATTCATACACATAAATAAATAAATAAAATTTAAAAAAAGAAGGCAGGCTGGGCATGAGCCAGGGGAGCAAGCCAGTGAACAGCA
Source organism: Rhizomys pruinosus (assembly GCA_009823505.1). Lineage (NCBI taxonomy): Eukaryota > Metazoa > Chordata > Mammalia > Rodentia > Spalacidae > Rhizomys > Rhizomys pruinosus. The sequence continues at coordinate 547,638 of VZQC01004665.1, read as the reverse complement.
TTCCTCCATGGCCTGTGCTTCACCTCCTGCCTCCAGGTTCCCTCCCTGAGTTCCTGCCTTGGGCTCCCTAAGTGATTTGTCCTAGTTTGTCTTCCATTGCTGTGACAAAACACTCTGACCAACACCAACTTGGGGAGGAAAAGGTTTATTCAGCTTACATCTACTGAGTCACAGTTCATCACTCAGGGAGCCCAAGGCAGGAACTCAAGGCAGGAGCTGAAGCACAGGCCATGGAGGAACGCTGTTCACTAGCTTGCTCCCCATGGCTCATGCCCAGCCTGCCTTCTTATACCATACACAACCACCTGCCCAGGGTGGCACCACTCATTGTGGGCTGGGCCCTCTCACACTGCTCGACCATCAAAACAACACTCCACAGATGTGGCCACAGGTCAATCCAATGGAGCCAATTCCCCAGTTGAGGCTCCCTCAACCCAGGTGTGTCAAGTTGACACTAAAGCTATCCAGCACAGTGATGAACTGTGACCCAGGAGATGTAAGCTGAATAAACCCTTTCCTCCACAAGTTGGTGTTGGTCAGAGTGTTTTGTCACAACAATGGAAGACAAACTAGAACAGAATTTGGTACCAGGATTGGGGTATTGCTGTGACAGATCTGACCTTGGTGTTTTGGAGAAGGATTGTGGAAGCATTTAGAACTTTGGGCTAGAAAAATCATTGAATGCCTGAAGATCATTGCTGTGGAGCTTGGAACAGTTTTGCTGAGAGAGTTGTAGATGATGGAGGCCTGGCTTGTGAAGTTTCTAGTTTCAAAGGGAAGCAGAGATCATTGGACTTTTTAATCTGTGGGTTCTGGTCAGCTGGGGCTGAAGAATCAGCTGTAAGTAACAAGAGACCAGAACCTGAAGTGAAATCATTGTTGTACTGGGACAATTGATGCTGGTTAGCTGGGACTGAAAAATCAGCTGTAAGTAACAAGAGACCAGCATCAGTGTGCTGAAATCTTCTGGGAAAAATTTCTTCAGGGTCAGCACACAGAAGCTGTGTTCCAGAAGGGGCCTGAGCCTCCATGTCAAGCCAGAATCAGGATTTGGTAACATGTAAGAGTCTCCTATATGGTTCCGGTGTTGAAAGCATGAAGGGGTCACAGAGAGCAGCTGAGGCCTGGCACTATGAGAGGCCAGGAAAGGCCACTGGTCAGAGTGCGGCCTTGGTTGCAGTGAGACCCCAGAATTCCAGGGGTCAGGAAGAGAAGCTGAGGTTTTGCATCAGGAGAGGTCAGAAGTAACCTCAGTTTCAGTGGTGACCCCAGCTTTTTGGAGATGCCGGGACCATGGGATGACCACAAAGAGCAGTGGCAGTTATGGAATAGAGTTGACCTGGGACTACGAGATGAGCTGTGTGTGCCACAGATGGCAGAGTCAGAGAAGGGGAGCTTCGGAAACCCTTTGGAGCCCAGAAGATTGTGAGTGAGTCCCAGGTTTCCAGCCTTGAGCTATTTGCTGGACTTAGGTTTTGTTTGAGTGTGCCTGATTCTTCCCTTTGGAATAAGACAGTACTTGTTCTGCATTTTACAGCAGCCCACAGTTAAGAGACTTTTAAGAGACTGTGAACTTTTAAGTGTTTGGACATTTTAAGAACTGTGGGGCTTTTAATGTTGTACTGTCTTAGGTTGTGATTAATGTTAACATACTTTAGGGATAAGAACTGGAAAGGTGGTGGTTTAATAGTGATGTGTTTTGTGTGTCAAGTTGACAAGGGGTCAAATGTGCTGGATAGCTTTAGTGTCAACTTGACACACCTGGGTTGAGGGAGCCTCAATTGGGGAATTGGCTCCATTGGATTGGCCTGTGGCCACATCTGTGGAGTATTGTCTTGATGGTTGAGCAGTGTGGGAGGGCCCAGCCCACAATGGGTGGTGCCACCCTGGGCAGGTGGTTGTGTACCATATAAGTAGGCAGGCTGGGCATGAGCCAGGGAAGCAAGCCAGTGAACAGCATTTCTCCATGGCCTGTGCTTCAGCTCCTGCCTCGAGTTCCTGCCTTGGGCTCCCTGAGTGATGAACTGTGACCCAGGAGATGTAAGCTGAATGAACCCTTTCCTCCTCAAGTTGGTGTCAGAGTGTTTTGTCACAGCAATGGAAGACAAACTAGAACAAATTGTTTACTTGATTCTCCATTTAATCCTGTACTTCAGTTACATAGAATTTGTTGCTGTTTCTGAATAATGCTATGGCATACACTGCTTTGATTAATGTTTCCTCTGTAACTTTCTCCTTTAGTCCAAATTTAACAAACTACATAGCCTCACATGTGCATATGCATTGCCCACACATGGACATACATGCAAGCTCTTAGGTTTGCAAATATATGTGGCTAGTTCATCTTTTTTTAAGATTTAGTATTGTCATTTCTTTTAGGAAACCTTCTTCAATGCCTAGTAGACATTCACCCCATACATTTGCTCCCATAAACCCCATATTTCCTCTGTCAAAATGCACTTATTAAATTACATATTTATGTCTTCCTAACAGGATGATGAGCCCTGTGAGAACAAAGCTTTGCTGCTTTGCTCAGCACTTAACCAAGCTCTATAAAAGTAGGAGGAACTCTGTGAGTGTGCAATGACACCCACAACTTGCTATTTGTCAGAGTGTTACAGTCAAAATTTCACCAGTAGTGCTCTGTAACAACAGATCCTAGTACATAGTAGGCATGAAAAATATCTCTGTTCAAAATGTGATTACAGGAATGAATGAGTGATATGGTAGGAAGAATGCAAAAGTCCCTTTCTCTGAGACATGTCTTAATACAACTGAATTCTGAGTAACTTTGTTCATAATGGTGTGATTTCCCCAGCCAAGCAGCCAGAGATGCAAGAATGGAACAAGAGCCACAGGAGGCTGTGTAAATTCCAGTTGGAGGGAAGGTTCTTGGGCTCCTGCCAAAGCACTGTGAAGATCCTAAGGAGAGTGGGGGATAGGAGGGAGAAAAGAATGAATGTCTACATCTACCTATCTGCCTCTGTTTATTGCCCCAGTTGGGACAAGTATTTTAAAGGCTTTTGTACCAAGGAACTTTAGACAAAGATGGCATATACAAGGTTCAAGAAAATGAAATCAGTATTTAATTACTAAATATCCTACCTCTAAAATTAAAGAAAAAAAGCTTAAATAATTCAGTTTGATTTGGTCTCATTAGTCTGATTTCCTAGTATTTAGCCTTAATTATGTGATACAGAAGCCCTAATTATGTGGTACATATACAGTGCACTCTCTAAAGTTAAAGATCAGAACGGATACTGACTTAAATGATAAAATATGTTAAATTATTAATGATAATTAATCTTACAAAATAGGCATAATTAGTTTAAGTACTTTAGATATTATTCTTAATAGCATTACAAATAATGTGACACAATTTGATCATTTGAAAAATAATTTTTTGAAAAAAAGCTATGTAAGCAATGCTTTTAACAGATTTCTTGGTGCTGTCAAAATATATGTAGCTGTCTTTATTGAAAGGACCACTTTGCTTTAACCCATTAAGTGCTTTCTTCTAAAAAAAAGGGAAAATTACTTTTTATTTTATTTTCTATTTTTTAAAATTTATTTATTATTTTTTGTGTATGAGTGTACTGTCTGGATGTAGGTTGGCGCACCCATGTCATGCAATGCCTCAGAGGTCAGAAGAGGGCGTCAGATTCCCCCAGAACTGGAGTTAAAGATGGTTCTTAGCCATTATGTGGGTGCTGGGACTCGAACCCGGGTCCGCTGCAAGAGCAGTCAGTGCTCTTAACCGCTGAGCCATCTATCTCTCCAGCCCCCGGGATAATTATTTTACAGAATACTTAGTTATGAAAGTAGATAATTTTAAGGTATATAGGCTGTGACCAAAACTGTAACCAATTCCAACTTGGAGAGGAAATGATTTATTAGGCTTACATCTCCCAGGTCACACTTCATCACTTAGGCAGCCCAAGTTAGGAATTCAGGGCAGCAACCTGGAGGCAGGAGCTGAAGCACAGGCCATGAAGGAACACTTTCTTATTGGCTTGCTCCCCTGGCCCATGCTCAGCCTGCTTTCTTATATGATATTGAACAACCTGCTCAGTGGTTGCACTGCCCACAGTGGGCTTCCCCCAAACCCCATCACTCAGCAATCAAGAAAATGCCCCACAAATATGGCCACAGCCCAGTCCAACGGAGGCAATTTCCCAATTGAGGCTCCCTCAATCCAGATGTGTCAAGTTGACACTAAAGCTATACAACACAGGCTCCTATGATGGCTCAGCCATCAAAAATTAAAGAAAAGCAGCATAGTGCAATAGATAATTCCAGTGATTTGGAACAATGAACATATTTCATTAAAAATGTAAAAGATGACAATAGCCATCAAACTCATCCAGGTGTTTTACCCTTTCAAGAACGCAAAGACTCCCATCCCGCCACCCACCAGACTGAAGAGTCTGGTTTTATTTTATCTTTTAACAGATATCCTTGTATTTTAAAGGATCTTATAATCGACTAGCATATTGTCATCTAAATCATCTAGTTTAAAGCATACTGTGAAAGTATTTTAAGGCATAAGAATATTAAAAAGTTGAGTCCTGTGTGTCTTTGCTTCCTTTTTGTGGCTGTGATAAAGTCCTATGACCAAATCAACTTGAGAGAGACAGGGCTTATTTGGCTCCCAGTTCCAAGTTACACTGTAGAGAAGTCACAGCAGCAAGAGCTTGAGTCTGTTGGCCACACTGCATCTATAGTTAAGAAGCCAGGCGTGGTGGCACATGCCTTTAATCCCAGCATTTGGGAGGAAGAGGCAGGCAGATCTCTGTGAGTTCAAGGCCAGCCTGGTTTCTCTGTGAGTTCAAGGCCAGCCTGGTTTACAGATCGGAGTTCCAGGCCAATTGGGGCAACAGGGAGACCCTGTCTCTCAAAAAGACCAAAAAAAAAAAAAAAAAAAAAAGAAGCCAAGAGAAAGGAAAGAAGTGGCACTTCCCACCTCAGTGAGCACAGTCACAGTCCTGCCACTAGGCATGCCCAGGAATACATCTCACAGGTGACTCTAGAGTCTGTCAGGCTGAGAACAATAACCACCACAATATGTGTTTGTTTTCTTATGTATTATATCTTTCTTCATTGTTTACATATGAATTTTATACATGCATACACTTTATTTCAGTTATATTTACTCCCTCCACCCTCCAAGTTCTCCTAGGTTCCCCTCCTCCATCTTGACTGCAGCCTCCCAATTTCGACCCCATGTCTTCTGATTTTTGTGTAACCCAATGAGTCCCATTAGTACTGCCCATATGCGAATGTGTGTGGGGTCATCCTCTGCAGGATGGTCAGCCTACCCAGGACCACACCCCTAAAGGAAACTGACTGTTGCTCTCCTATAAGCCATCAACAGTCATTATTTCCCCAGCTAGCTGGGAGCGATAATGTACCCCTCCCTCATCCATGTGGTCCAGCTCCAGCTTAACCTTGAACGGGTCTCTCTTGTACAGGCAACCATAGATGTTGTGAGTTCCTGAGTGCAATGGTTCAAATGTCTAGAAGACTTTTCCCGCCCCCCAACTCCTCCTGACCTCTGACTCTTAAAAAAAGCCTAACCCTTATTTCAACATGTTCCCTGAGACTTAAGGTTGAGTACTCCTGACACCATTCTCTGAACTTTGACCAGTTGTGAGTCTCTTATTATTGCCAACCACTTCATAAAGAAAACTTCTCCAATGAGGACTGACATCTACAGTAATCTGTGGGTGCAGATCTATGCATTTAGAAGGAAGTTTGATACTATGTCTATTCAGCAGTGTTCAGAATGTGGAGGAGGCTAGGGTGCTAGAGTGTAGTTGAGGAAATGGATAATTGGAAGCACTTCCTATTGGGACAGAGATTGCTCCTGTCCCTACCTTTCTTTTTTACTTTTCTCCCCCTGTCTTCCACTCTCTCTTCTGGCCTTCCATGAGGTGACTGTGCCGTATGGTGAGGCAATGGAGCCAATCAACCATGAATGGAAACATGAGACAAATTAAATCTTTCCTCTCAGGTTGTTTTTCTCAGATTCTTTGCCACAGCAGCAGGGAAGTTGACACAACCTCTGTCCCCCTGTCAGTTCTTAGCAGCCAGTGAAGAAAACAAACACAGGACACATGAAGAAAACATGGAAGGCAACTTTGGTTCTACTTGTGTTCTAAATTTTCTCGTTAGATATCAGATAGATAATTAAAACACCAATCATTGTCAGTCTTAAAATTTTATTTATTATTTTTATTTTATGTGTATGAGTGTAATGCATGCATGTGTGTAAGTGCATCTGTGTCATGCAGTGCCAGAGGAGGTCAGAAGTGGGTATCAGGTCCCCTGGAACTGGAGTTGTGGATGGTTGTTAGACACCATGTGAGTGATGTGAATTGAACCCAGGTCTTCTGCAATAACAGTCAATGCTCTAAACTGCTGAACCATCTCTCCAGCCCCATAATCAGTCTTTAATTAGCTTCTACTTTGATAAGCAGGACAGATCAATAAAAAAAAATCAATTTACACTCTACTGGTACTGAATGACTTCTAATCTGTTCCATCAGGTGGGAATAGACTTTCTTTCTTTCTTTCTTTCTTTCTTTCTTTCTTTCTTTCTTTCTTTCTTTCTTTCTTTCTTTCTTTCTTTCTCTCTCTCTCTCTCTCTTTCTTTCTTTCTTTCTTTTCCCTTTTCTCTTTTATTTTCTATTGCTGGTTTTAAACCAAGGCTTCATAAATAGTGGCCAAGTGCTTATCATCACAGCACCAGAACATCTTCCTTCTGATTAATACCCAGATTGTCTTAAATACAATTTGGATCCAGAAAGATGGCTCAGAACTTCAGAGTACTGGCTACTCTTGCAGAGGACCTGGATTTGGTGCTTATCACCCACCTGGTATGCAATAGCTGTTTGTAATTCCAGTTCCAGTGGATTCCAGTGGATTAATCTGTCCTTCTGGGACTTTGCATACTTATGGTGCACTTACATACATGTAGATAGCACAAGTATTTGACTTAAATATGAAAAAATTTGCCACAAAGACACAAATCAGGTATTTTTCTTTCATGTCTTTTTTTGCCCCATATCACAAGAGTAAAATGCATTGCTTGAGTCAAGGCTATAGGTAAGTAATTAAACAAAGCTGGCTGTCAAGTCTGAAATCTATAATAAGGATTTGGAAAATAATTCTTATATCACTTTGTGGGATTAGAACTACATAACTTCAATGTAATACTAACAGTAGTGGCAATAAAGAAGCAAATTTGAAGGAAAGGTTAATCTAGCAACCCTGTTAGATGAGAAGTGACTCAGGGTATGATGCTCAATGTGGGGACCAAAAGAAATGGTCAGTCATAAGTATTCTTGAAGGTGCTTAATGATTTAGTTCGTTTTTATTTATTTGAAAAATTAATAAATATTTACTGTGTGCTACACATATTTTTATATTTTATAAAATATCAACAAATTTAGTTTATAAAATATTTCAATCATTTAGATAATATAAGAAGTAGTAAAGTGGATACATATCAACAAGAGTAAATTTAATGAAAATCTAAAGGATGTATACTTTCTTTTTCTATTAGCTGACTCGTACTTAAATAGTTTGCATATGTAAACTATATATACAAACAACTTAATATATATAAAAGAAATTAACAAATATCTAAACAGTCAAAAGCTTATATGATATTATTCTTAAAATTGGGAGTTGAGGGGCTAGAGAAATGGTTCAGGTGTTAAGAGCATTGGCTGCTTTTACAGAAGACCTGGGTCCATTTCCCAACAACTTTATGGTGGCTAACAGTTTTTCTTAACTCCAGTTCTAGTTGTGACACCCTTTTCTGCCATCCACAGGCAATGAATCCATGTGGTGTACATACATGCAGGAAAAATTCATACACATAAAATGACAAATATAAATAAACAAAATATGGAATGTTTAGATGATCTGAGGGGTGAAAACTAACCATAAATTCATTAATTCTTTAATCCATCCACACATATTTGGAAAGCTGTTAATAAATACTAGATGTTTTGCACACAGGACTTTAAAGTATCCTCTTTGCCCTTGAGTTGCTATTAGCCTTATACAAGAAACAGTTAAGTAGCTATTTGAATATGAAATATAATTTTTTTCTAGTGTAGTAGATAGCAGCTGATCAGAATCTTAAAATCAATTAGGTACTATTCAAAACACGAAGAAATAAGACATTTTTACATCAGAAAAAGTAGTATTTGTAGGTTAGAGGGCCTGAACTTTACCCAACTTTATCCTAAGAATTTCAATGAATACAAGCTACGAACATAAAGGTTCTTTGCAGACAATCCCCCAGGCTTGAACGGGAATTTTGGGGTACAACTGTGAAGGAAAGGGAGTGAGAGGCGCAGAATCAAGACACAGACCCTGGGAGTCAGGTGAACACAGACAGGGGGCAAGCTGCTGTGGACTCGTTTATTGGGGGCAGGGTTAGGGTTTAGGTGCTGTTTGCATTCCTGCTCTTCTCTTAGGGCAGTGTTGTATCACCTTGTGATTGGCCCAGGTCTGCAACTTGGCTGCTTGTATAGTCTCTCCTGCCTATGGCAGGTTAGGTTGATGAGGGACAAGCTCTGCGCATGTGTAATTCTCAGCATACTGGCTACTACAGTTCTTGATTTCCACTGTGAAGTAAGTGAACTTTGTTATTCAGGCAATGGAAACCTCTTGGAGTGTTTGCTTTTTTGAGATTGCTATGCATACAAATAAGAAAAGTGAACATGTATGTGTGTATGGGGGGTATTAACAGGATCACATCAAAATCATCTTTGAAGTATAAAGTAACCCAGAAGAAACTTGGTCAGATCTGCATACTGGAGGACAGTTTCAGCCTGGAGAATGACTGAAGGGCATCAGTGCCTGAAGAAGGGACATGGATGTGGAAGACAGAGCAATAAGCTAAGGAAGTAGGGACAGCCTGATGGAATGGGGAGCAGTGGACACAATTGGAAATGTTTAACAGAACCTAGTGGTTATGCTTGCTTAGTAGTTGAACATAGAAGTAGTGGTAAAATACACAAAACATCGTAAGTTAAAAAATATCAAAAGTTGAAAAATACATTCAAAACTACCTGAATTACAGAAATATCAACAGAGTTCATTATACACAATCATGCTCATGTGAAGGACTAGGCACTGCTGCTTCTGCCCTAGTCTCTCATTGAGAGTATGATATTGCACCTTGTTAGGGTGGTTAAACAACAACATTTGAAATCTGAAGTATGGTTACAACTGAAAGCATATGGCTTCCATGCCATCCTCAAGCCAAAAAAAATTCCTACCATCATTAAGTTAAAGGCCATCACTGTTTTAGGAAATAAACCAGATGAAGAATCAAGAAAAATTGTATATATGGCTATACTGTAATAAAGTACTTTGTTAATGTGTTCAGAAAGATGGACATCATACCAGACATGAAGACACTATTGTTCATTGCTCAGAAAAAATATAAACATTATCAAAGATGGAGATACTACTTTTCTTTCAGGAATCTTAAAGATATATACATATTTGTTCTTATTTAAGGAAACAGAGGTATATTCTTCCAATTGAGGAATTTCAGTGACTATTACACCTTTTTTTCTGATTTGAAATACAAAGAATTATTAAAACAAATGAAACTTTTATTTGAAGCAATATTATTTACTTATTTACTTGCTTATTATAGTTGTGTGTATATATACCACAGCACATATGTAGAAGTGAAAAAACAATTTGCATGAGGCGGTCACTCTCTTCTAACATGGGATACAGCAACCAAATTTAGGCCCTTGGGCTTGGCAGCAAGAGCCTCTACCCAATGGGCCATCTCACAAGGGCTTCTTTATATTTTATTTGGTATGAATATGATAGTCTTTGAACTCAGGCAACTGTTTGGTAAGTGGAGGACATTATTTCTGAATGGCCTTAGGGTTTTAATAGTCACCACTTGTGTGTCCTTTGTATATCATGGACAGAAGAGTGTCAGGAAAAGTCAGCAGTGCTGGGGAAAGAACACAAGGACAATACAAATGGTCTCAAAATGTACGGACAGTGCTAAAATAGTTGAACTTGATTTAAATCTTCAAACTAATATTAAAAAGGCCTCATCATTCATCATTTTGAGCACAAATCCTTGATATAATTACATTATAGATGGATCTTTGATGAAATAATTTTCAGCCTTTTTCAAATTCTTCAATTTAAAATTCCATTCATCCATTTAGAACTTCAGTTGCTTCGATGTACACTTTCAATGACTTTAGTTTAATCAAAACAGTACATAGCACATACTGAAAATTTCTCTTCTATTTTTCTTTTATAGTTTCATTAATGTTATGTCTAATAACTAGAGTACAAAATATGCACATTTGTTTGGTATATGATGAAAATGAACAGTTGGCAAATTGGAGCTAGAATTAGTTTAGAAAAGAGAAAAGCTCTCTAATGAGTTCTAGAAGCTAGAGACTTGACTTGTGAGGGACATAGATGTGTGTGAGAAACGTACAGATATAAGCCAGTCAGGAAATCTCAATTATGCCTAAAGGCACAGAGTGTCTGCAAAGCAATCATTGCATAAAGAATCATTTGTTGTCCTATTTCTTTGGCCTCTTAGTGAGATTATTCTTTTGGCAAATGATCTATCTTAATATTATTCAAGGAAGCTTTGTATGGATGGTGCATAATTCGAGTCCTCTTGTTGGACAAGAAAATGTGTGCAATAGCAAACACTATATAGAACAGAATAAAATCATATTCTTTTGCTATATAAATGTGAAATTAATATATGAAAGAGCACAGTCTAGAAGAACACTGGAATCATGGAAACAGAATCTTATGAAGGGTTGCAGAAATAAAGTTTGATTGCTCAATTTTTGCATTCACATCACAATGAGAAAAAATGCATTTTTAAATGTTTCAGATGTACTAAATGATTTTTGTGTGGTTTGCCTCACCTAGTTGATATACTGGTAAAGAGATCAGTGTAACCATTATTACATTTATCAGAATAGGAAACTGAAGACAAGATGGGTTAAATGTGTCACCCACACTCACATATTGACATAAAAGTACAACTCTCACTCAAAGGGGCAAGAGCCAAATATGAGTACCGTCACCAGGAAATACAGATTCAGGCTACTCAAAATTCCAAGTTCTAGCATGGATCAGCTTTATGAATTGTTACAGTAACAGGAAAAAGAAAAGTCATAAATCTTCAAATACATTGGTGGAAACATTAAGTAAGCTAAGTGGGCAGATAAAGCAAAAGAGAACTCTCAGCTATCCACCACAGATGCCATCTGATGAAATTCTTAGCCTTTTGGTTGATGCAAGCTAGGGCTTCATAAAGGCAAAACATTCCCAAAGGTTTTTTTTTTTTTTTTTTAAATCTGTTGATAACAAGATGTGAAGTCAGAAATAGAAGGACAAGGAGTTTAGGGGCTAAAATAGCCCATGATAAACTATAAGCAGGCTCTGGATCTGCAACCTTCCAAATTCTCCACAGATGTTAAAAGGTGAATCAGTTGGTCAGCCATGCAGGAAATTCAGTCCAAGATGCATAATTTTTCTGTGAGCTTTTGGTTTTGTTCACACATACATGTGGATCCAGAATTTCACCTCCAATTGACCTTACCCAGTACTTAAACCACCATCCAAGATTTCTTTCTAATAGTGACATAAATTGCTTCCTTAGGGAGGCTTGATCCTTAATTTTTTTTGTTTACTATTATTTTAAGTAAAATCCATTAAATTAATATATGCATCATGTGGGAAGGAAACTTTAACAAAAACATGATTTCAGGGCTGATGAGATGGCTCAGAGTTTAAGAGCAGTGGCTTGTCTTGCAGAGGACCCAGGTTCAGTTCCCAGCACCTACATGGTAGCTAACAATCATCTTTAATTTCAGTTCCGGGGGGTGATGCTCTCTTCTCACCTCCCTGGGCATTGCATGACATGGGTGCACTTACATACATGTAGGGAATATACTCTTTTTTCCTTATTTTTTTACTGAGCTTTTGTACATTTTATACAACATTTCTTAATCAAATGTTCTGACTGAATGTGTTTAAATGCACAAGGTTCATGCAACGCCCAAAGAGGCTAGAATAGGGCATTGGATCCCCTGGAATTAGATTTATAGACAGCTGCTGTGTGTTTGGGAACCAAACCTAGGTCCTCTGCAGAGTAGCCAGTACTCTTAATCTTTGAGCTATCTCTCTAGTGCCACGTACACCCATTCTTAAGCAAAACTCACTCCTCAATCAATTATTAGGCTACCCTTTTCCATAACACCAAACACTGACAAATAGCTTTGACTGTATAATGAGATGAACAACACTTGCATGTAAGCTCGTATTCTTTAAAATTAGTAGCAGTAAATGAAATATAATTAGTATAAAAATTTTATAAATAAAATATGGTAGTCAATTTTTCTCTTTAAAATTTGTTTACATTATTTCTTTTTAAGTGTGTGTGTGTGTGTGTGTGTGTGTGTGTGTGCATGCACATACAGGTCCAGGCATGCAGGTGATGCAGGTGGACATCAGAGTACCATCTTTAGTAGTGGTTGTCTCCTTCCATCTTATACGTTCCAAGGATTGAACTTGTCAGGCTTGGTGCACCTACATTTATCCACATAGTCATCTTGCCAATCCTGTATTGTTCATTTTAAAGATATTATATTTATAATTATTTTAGTATGCAAATGCTCAATGAATATATTTAATTTACTTTTTACATTTTGAATCCCTTTATTTTAATGAACTCACAAATAAAAATAGCACAAATAAACATATCACACAGCTAACTTAAGGTAGTCAGTCAAGCACAGTCCTGAATTCTATGAAAGGGAACACTTTCATAGTTATAATAGCCATTTATTTTAATAAATACACATATTCTATGTCAACAGTAGCAGAAAATGTGAGAAGAAAAGAAAGAATGATTTCTGTATAAAGACTAAGTCATTGTACTAAGAGGTGAGGATTATCTTAGTATGTTCCATATCTACTACTGGTCTAACCTTAGTATTAATAGACGTTCCTGGACCACAGTACCCTGTATTAAAATGAGGCAGATTTATAAGAAGAGCACACTATTTCCTGCATAGTCCTTGAGAAACATCCACATCTACAATTCAGAGTCTCTTCCAGCTATGTTTCTGCCAATAGAAATATGATCTATAAGAAAAGATGTTCTTCTGTGAACTTCCCTGTAAATTTTCTTTAACAGAATTCTCTGCTCTTACTAGTAAAATAGGAGATAATACTTTACAGCAAAAATTCACTCAGAAGATTAAATAAAATTTGTCTTAAGTATGCAATAAACCACTGTCTGGATACTTAGTATTAAAATAACTGATAAAATGTAAATGCTCTTTAGAAGTCACAATGAAAAAATAATTATTCCCATCTGAAAATCTTTCCCAGAGTCCTGACCTTAGAGGACAGACTCATATAAGAAGATACATCGTTTTGATTCCTTCTACCCACTCCTTCCTTTTCTTATAATATTGAAGAAATTAAAGTATTTATGTATCAAGGACAATTTAGGTTATATTTCAATGCTTAATCTTATGTCAGGAAAAGTAGCACTTTTAGGATTTAGAGCTGAAAAGGTAATAGAAATTAGATAATGCCAATACAAGCCTCGTGCTTTATAGCTAGAGAGTCAAGGTTCTAAAATTATGAGGAATTTCTAAGGTGCTCAGCAAAACTACTGGAATAAGAATTTTCTCGCTTAATATGTTGAATGTGTTCTTTATTGGGACAAGTTTAACCACCTGGTTGTATCTCTGGTTGGAGTAGTTTTGAGGAAAATGGAGCTTAGTTTAGATTTTATTATTTGCTTGTGTTTCTCTTTTTCTAAACTTTGCAATCAATCTTTCTTGAACATGTCTCCAATAAACATATTATCTATTTTCAGTAAAGCCACATCGATGTCAAGAGTTCTTCAACAGCCAGTTACAAATGTCCTTTGTAGTAGTTGGTAATTTAATTTGCCCTTTTATCAGTCAAGTTTTGAAGCTTATATTTGACATGCCAGGTTACAGACCTGGGTAACTTTTGACATAGATCGTTTGCTAACGAGAATTCAAATCAATGACTTTGGAACTAAAATTTGTTGTCGGTACATTTCTTTTTTTTTGGTTGTGTGGAATTTTAAAATTCAAATTTCCTTATCGAGAACAGAATGGCCATGGTGTCAATTTGTACACTGCATACTCCTTGAGAGAGAATGTGTATGTATCATATGATAGTCCATTTCGATCATGATTCTGAGACTGAAGACTAAATGAATTTTGCTCTGAGTTTATTTTGGGATTTGGTTAAGGACAATGTATGCCTGTGTGCTTCCATTGAAGCTATCCCTGAGAAAGAAAAAGGCAAGTCACTAGACTAATTATGCTATTGATGTTTCATAGGCAAACAAATTGCGTGTCACATATTGGAAACCTTGCAAATATTTCTCCATATAAATAATTGGCTAAAAAATTCCATATCTCTAATCTATCAAATGAAAAGTTGCTTAAAGTTTTGCATTGTATTTGATTGGAATACTTTAATATAGTTCATCTAATACTATGTTCTTTTTAAAGTTTATTTTATACATTTTTGATTGCAGAATTTCCACAAAAACAATTTAATCAGTTAACTTCTTAGTATATTTGAACATAATGAAATTAATATTTTCATGTTGATCTTACATAAGAATATAGTAGTAGCACTTTTTTATATTTAATAATGTTTTATAAAAACATTCCATTATCTTACTTGACACAATAGGCCTTAACATACAAATGACAGAATGTATGAATTTCGGTGGGGGGCGGGCAATGGGAGGGTGCCAATCCGGAAGGGGGTAGAAAGATGATTAAGATGTTTTGTATGAAATACACAAAAATTCAATAAAAATTGTAATAAACAAAGAAGAGCAAGACAAAAAACATTCCATTATCTTTTTCATAAATGTAAACGCTAATGTTTTTACAATCTAACACACTGTCATCAATGAGAAGGTTAAAGTATATATAATTTGTAGTCTCACTTAGCAAGTTGGGAAAAGCCATATTTAGTCATAATGGATTCAAATCCTAGACTTACAAATAATGCTTAAAATGGTTATTGCTATGTGAAATTTGTCATAGAATTCAGATATGGCATGGTTAAATCATAATAATATAGTGTTGCAATTTTTTGCTAAAACATAATTTCTCAAAGGCAAAAAATATTAAAATAAAACATGGAAAGTTTACTTTTGAACAATACTAAAGCCAATGCTTATTCTGAATCTCAGTGAACGTGTCAAAATATCAAATAACAAAGTGGATTAAAATCTTTCCACCAATAATTCCAATTTCAAAAATTAATGCTGTGTGTCTACATTATTCTTCATTAAGTATGAAAATGTAGCTTTTATTTTTGTACTTAACATACATTATAGTTCATACAGTTTTTTGAAGACTGTGGAGTAACAGTATTCTAACATTTATATTAATAAAAATATTCATTTTAATTACAAGATTCTCAGTACTTCTCATAAACTTCAGATTTGATATTTTGTATCTTCTTTCAAATGTGAAATAAAATGTTATTTTTTTTCCAAATGGGAAAAGTTTGAAATGTTTTCTCTTTTATTAAGAAGTACTCTGATATATTAGATATAAAACAATGGTTTGATTAATAGTAATACAGCAATGGATTTTCTTTCTATTTTAAAATTTGATTCTACATCACAACACTAAGAAAAAAAATTCTGTCCCTCTGCTGGACTAGTGTTAGTTTGATGATTATACCAATATTAACTGCTTCACTTGAGTAAGCAAAGAAGAGGTAAAATACCAGTTAGACCAGCTGTTAATTCACAGAGTGTTGTACTATGCTTATTAAAAATACCCCAAAGATGTACCTTTGTGGTTCAGTCTTTTGAATTAGAATCAGAATATTAATCATGCCTCAGGCCTAAATTAAACATTGGAAGGCCCCTTAAGAATTTTCACCAAATTTTCTTGGATTTGTCTTTATTGGGTCTTCCCGGACTCTGTTTAGCTCTGTAATTGCTTTGCTCCTTTGTTGATAGGTTAAAGCACAACGTGATTTTCTCCATGTCATAATATTTAAGAGGACGGCTCAGTGGTCTACTCCAAGTTGCAGTGTGCAGCTGAGACACCAATTTATAACAGAAATAGTGTTTACAATGTCAAATAAACAGTAATATATGGACAGTTATGCATTTCAAAATCCATAGTTATAGGGATGGGAATAATTTCTGTCTTCACAGCATTTACATTCTGATGGTCTTATCATAAGTGATCTTTCCAAATGTGCTTGACCTGTTTTTATATGGAAATGCAGATTTTCCAATTGTATGTAAACATGGAAAAGTAAAAATAAAGAAATACAAAATTTCTAGTAAGATAAAATACACCATCGATTATTACCAGACAGCAACTATTGCTATTAATAAATGTATGCCTTAAAGGACAGATGGAAAAGTTTTAGATGTTCAGATATCTTATTGTCTACTTTCAGAAAACAGATATTTTTAATAATAAATGTTTTTATCACAGCCTTCTTTAATGCAGATGAACAGTATTTTAGTGTTAAAATTAATTATTAAAAAATAACACACAGTTATCTAGTTATTAAAGACCTGTTTAGAATGCATAGTTTATATTGGGTTCAATTTGAACTCAGAACAGTGGAATTCAAAACAAATATTTTATGATTTTTGAATAGATTTAATATTTCAAAACATTTCTACTTTCACTCTCAGGGCAAAGGGATGAAGTAAAAATATATATTAATGTGAGAGTGTGTTATTTAAAACATAAATAGTGTCAGTCATTAAATGCTAGTATCCTTTCAATATCAGAGAATTTCCCTTTCAATTCCTCATTTGAATTTGTGATAAGCTGTTAATATTTAAATTTAAATAAGAACTATGTTAATTCTAAACTCCCCCACAATTATTTGTGGAAATAGAAAACATATGTCTGTTGAAATTAAAATTTCAATTTATTGACACATTTGGTGGAAGCAACATGCTCAGTCTTTCAAAGGTTTGTTTAACAATATTTGGGCTAAACTGATACTACTTGGAATTTATCTTGGCAGCATCTATATGTTATGCCACACAGGATAGTAAGTGTAGTTCAATATGATAAAGCAAGTAAAATTTATCAAGCCACAGTATTGTTAAAATGAAAACAAAAATAATAGATATATTTAGAGTAAATGGACTAATATTTGGATTATTTACTGGTATGTTGACTAAGGTATTAGCTTCCACAGTCAGTTAGTTGGTATGTTAGCTAGCTTGATTGCAAGAATTACCAGAAGAAAATGTGAATTCATTTGACCTTATGGGTACTATGTAGTAGTTCTTTGTACTGTGATAAGCTCTTTTGCTTGCTGTGAATTTCATGAAAAAGCAAGAATGATAAGCAGGAGGAAGCAGACAATGCAGAAGGAATCAGGGACAGAGTTAATGAAAGGCGGAGGGAGTGCCTACTAGCAACACTATCACCTAAACTAGATCTCATCTCTTATTCTTCTTCTTTATGAAAAATGTTCAAAGAGCATGAGTAACAAAAAAATCACGAATTCTTCATCAAAATGTGTGGATTATGGAATAATCTAGTTAAAAAATCAAATAAAATTTGTTAAGCATTTTCATGAGAGGCCAAACTCTGATGAATCAAGAATAGTCCACTAAAGAGACTTCCCAAACATCATCTTGACATTATTAATGAAAATTGGAATAAATGTAATACAATATTAAATATTTAGTAAGTGAGGAGTCTTGGAATCTATTAGATTGTATAGCTTTCATATAGTCCCCAAATATCACATTTTAATCTCCTTTGGACATGGGCTATGATGAGAATGAGACTTTAGAACAGTCTAACCATTATTTATATATTTTGCTTTAAGTTTTATAAACTTTTTGAACACTTTAAAAGCAAATTTCAAAGAGTTTATTGCAGCCGTTAATACTGAGATACATAGTATTGTTTTTAATTTGCTAATTTTGTGGATGTAGTATTTTAAAACAATTTTCAAATGACTCATTTCACCCTAAATATTGCAGTATGTGTTTCCAGAAGTTAAAGCTTAAAAAATAGAAATAAACATACATTACTTTATATCATTTAATGACCTGGTTTTGTGTTCAAATATCTTCATTTTTGTTTGGAGTGCTATTTTAGCACCATTTTAATAAGATTCTAAACTGAGTTTAGAAGTTGTACTTAATTAGGCTTCTTAAATTATTTAAAAATGTGTTTTCCTCTTTTGTACTAACTTTTAACCCACATTTGCTTTTGGTTTATTGCTCTTATTCATAAACTTATAGTTTTATTTACAAATTGGATTAGATTTTGTTTTTAAGTTTTATTAAAATTGTTTTTAAGTATATGAATGTTTGCTTGCATTTATGGAAGTGCACTTATCTGCACAATGCCTGCAGAGGCCACAAGAGGGTAATAATTCCCTACAACTGGATTTGTGGATAGTTGTCAGCTGTCATGTGGGTGCTGGGAATCAAACATGAGTCTTTTGCAAGAGCAACCAGTTCTCTTAACAGCTGAGCCATCTATCTGGTCACTAGATTTAGGTTCAATTGATATGTATTATTTTGTATTTTATTCCATGACAATGTATGCATCCTTAGTTCCAACAATTTAAAAAGTGTTAAAATATCTCAGAAATAAATTAATATATAGAAAAATGAAAACATTCAATGCTATTTTGCGGCAAAATATCAAAACATATATTCATATAAGGGGTGGTCAAGAAATCAAATAAATATCTTATAACTAAATACAATAATGAAAAATTTGTAAAACACTTTTTTAAAAACTATTTATTTATTTATTTATTTATTTATTTATTTATTTATTTATTTATGTGTAGAATGTACTGTCTGCATGTAGGTTTGTGCACCCATGTCATGCAATACTGCGGAGGTCAGAAGAGGGTGTCAGATTCCCCTGGAACTGGAGTTCTCCTGGAATTGGAGTTACAGACGGTTCTCAGCCACCATGTGTGTGCTGGGGATCAAACCCGGGTCCTCTGCAAGAGCAGTCGGCCCTCTTAACCGCTAGGCCATCTCTCCAGCCCCCTAAATGCATGTTTATAATTACAATGAGACATATTTGTTAACTTTGTAAAATGCTGGGAAAATAAAAAAGGATAAAATGAAAATAACAAACAAAATAAGCACTTCACCTATAGTCATGGATAATTTGTACCTCGGTGGATATTTTTATTAGTTAATTTATATTTTTTGAAATTAACATTGTATTTAATAGTGAGAAAACAGAAATTTCACATGAAATCAGGAAGAAGGCAATAAGGTCCCCTCTCTCCATTCATTTTATTTATTTTTATTTTTTTAATTTTATTTATTTTTGTATGTGTATGAATGTACTGTCTGCATGTGGGTTTATGCACCCGTGTCATGCAATGCCGCGGTGGTCAGAAGAGAGCATCAGATTCCCCTGGAACTGGAGTTAAAGACGGTTCTCAGTCGCCATGTGGGTGCTGCGGATCAAACCTGGGTCCTCTGCAAGAGAGGTCGGCGCTCTTAACCACTAGGTCATCTCTCCAGTCCCGCTTGTTTTTTTTAATTTTATAATATTACTTTAATTGAATGTTTGTGAACTTCATACAATATATTTTTATCATATTAATAACCTCCCACCCATTTACACCCCTCTCATAGACTCCATGCCAGTCTTCATGTACTCTGACATATACAGTAAGTTAGGTATAGTCAAGTTTGTGTCCTCAAATATCCTTTGGTGTGCATCCATCCACTGGAGCCTGGTTAAGCTATGTAACATCACACCCTTAAAAATATAAACATATACTGGAGTTAAAATACACTTTATTCCTGGAAGACATAACTCTGGTACATGTATGATGTTTATTTAAGCTTACAATGGGGGTGGGGACACAGCAACATAGGGACTGGGTCAAAGAACAGGCTGATATAGTTAAATTCTGCCCAAAACAAGGGACCTTTACAAAGAAGAGGAAAACTTTAAAAAGACTGAGAGAAATATGAAGGACATGTATGGCAGAATGTATGACCTGGAATGGGGAGCGGGGAAGGGAAAGGAGAATGTGTCTAAACTGTACTGAAAAATGATGTCTGAAATACACAAAACATCAGTAAAAGTATTAAAAAAGAATATTTACTCTCCCTCTCCCAGTACTTATTGGTTTCCAATACCTATTCAGCTAAGGTTGGGGCTTCTTCTTCTTCTTCTTCTTCTTCTTCTTCTTCTTCTTCTTCTTCTGTTTCTTCTTCTTCTTCTTCTTCTTCTTCTTCTTCTTCTTCTTCTTCTTCTTCTGTTTCTTCTTCTTCTTCTTCTTCTTCTTCTTCTTCTTCTTCTTCTTCTTCTTCTTTTTAGTTTTTATTGAGCGTATTTCATACAACATTTCTTAATTAAATTTAGACTCATTCCCCCTTCCATGCCCACCCCTCATGCCTCCCTACCCCCCATCAGAGCTCATGGATTCTGTCATACACAAGTCCTGTCTTGCATCTTTTTCTCAGTCTTTTATAACCTTTTCGGTGCACAGGTTTACTGTTTGATCAGTTCTTTTTTTTCCTTTTTGTATTTTATATTATTCCAAAATATGCATATATACACTCCACACATAAGTAAAAATTAAAAATTCTGTAAATAAACTGTAGGTTGATTCTTAAACACATTTAGAGATTCACATTTTAACAGTAAATTTGCATGCAGATATGAAGTCGTGTAACTATACATTCTTCTTTTAGAATATAAGTACATCTCCTCCATCTACATATGATAATTACAATGTGTGAGTATAAGTGGTAAGACAATTCTAGAGCCCATTTATAGATTTGCATTGGAATAGCACAGTTGCTTTCAGATACAATGAAATATAATAATAAAATTACTCAGTTTGCCTACCAACTGGGGATTTGGTGTTAGCATCCACAAATGAGGGAAACCATTTACCTTTTTTTTCTGGGACTGTGTTACTTCACTTAGTATATTTGCTTCAAATTCCATCCATTTACCAGCAAACCTCATGATGTCATCTTTCTTTACTGCTGCATAGAACTCCATTGTGTAGATGTATCACATTTTTGTTATCCAGTCATCAGTTGAGGGGCATTTGGTTGGTTCCAGCTCCTTGCTATTGTGAAGAGAGCTGAAATAAACATGGCCGTGCATGTATCTCTGTGGTGGGGTGAGTCTTGAGGATACATGCCTAGGAGTGGTATGGCTGGGTCAGGTGGCAAGTTCATTCCAAGTCTTCCAAGGGTTCTCCACACTGCTTTCCATAGTGGCTGCACAAGTTTACATTCCCACCAGAAGTGGATGAGTGTTCCTCTTTCCCCACAACCTCTCCAGCATTTGGTGTCTTTTGTTTTCTTGATCTTGGCTAGTCTTTCTGGAGTGAGATGATACCTTAGTGTGGTTTTAATTTGCATTTCCTTAATTATTAATGATGTTGAACACTTTTTAAGGTGTTTCCCAGCCATTATCTTTACTTTCTTACTGGTGAAGTCTCTGTTCAGCTCTTTACTCCATCTTTTGAGTAGGTCATTTGTTTTCTTCTTTTTTTTTTTTTTTTTTGCTTTTTAAGTAGCTTATATAGTCTGGATGTTAATGTTTTGTCTGATGTATCCATGGTGAAGGTTTCCTCCCACTCTGTGGGTTTTAAATTAATATAGAGATTCAATGCAATCCCAATCAAAATCCCCATGAGCTTTTTCACAGACTTAGAAAAAAAATATTCTTAAATTCATATGGAAAAACAGAAGATCCTGAATAGCTAAAGTAACCCTGAGTGAAAAGTACAATACTCGGGGAGGGGGGGATTACATTACCAGACTTCAAGCTATATTACAGGACTATAGTCATAAAGACAGCCTGGGACTGGCAAAAAAAACAAACAAACAAACAAACAACAGAACCATTGGCCAATGGAACAAAATCGAAGATCCAAACTTGAGCTCATATAACTTCAGCCACCTCATATTTGACAAAGGGGCCAAAAAAAACTCAATGGGTGAAAGATAGTGTCCTCAGCAAATGGTGTTGGCAAAACTGGATCACCATTTGTAGAAGAACAAAATTAAACCCGTACCTCTCACCTTGGACAGAAATAAACTCCAAGTGGAGCAAAGATCTGAACCTAAAACTTGAAACTCTGAAGGTTATAGAAGAAAAAGTCGGCAGCAACCTACAATACATAGGTGTAGGAAAAGACTTTCTAAATCAGACAGCAGCTGCACAGGAAATAACAACAACAGCTGACAAGTGGTATCTCATCAAAATCAAAAGCTTTTGTACAGCAAAAGAAACAATCAAGGAAGTGAAGAGAAAACTCACAGAGTTGGTCAGTTCTTTGAAGAGGTTTTTCTCTCTCTTTTTTTGCTCCCATTTGATTTTACATTATTCCAAAATATGCATATATACACTCCACACATAAATTAAAATTACAAAACCTGAAAGTAAACTATAGGTTAATTCCAAAGGACATTTAGAGATTCACATTTTAACAGTAAAGTCGCATGCAGGTAAAAAGAAGTATAACTTTACATTCTCTTTTTTTTATAATATGAATATTAATATTCCTATATGATAGCACACACCATAGGATTACATAAGGATAAATTATGAATGGTTGTAGCATGTATCAATTAAAAGAGAAATATTATTTTACAAAATATTTTTAACTGTTACATATAATCTTTTTTTTTTCTTATGAAAAGATGTCATGTTTTCCCCAAGGAAGTATTTGAAGGTTCCTCCTTGGCAAACCCAAACAACCGTCAATCGTAATACCCCTGTGCCCTACCCCCCAAGGTCACCCAAATGAAGTCCAGCAAGCATGTGTCCTATCTTGATCTTCCTGTACTGACGTCCATGACATAGCAAGGTACCCTGAAGCTCAGCTGTGTGCATGGCGGGCCTAGCTTCTCCTTCCCACAATCCCCTACCAGACAAGGCAAGGTCCCTGCTGCTCAGCTGGTCTGGGCCAGTTGGGGCTTCTTAGTCATTGCTCATTTTTATGCTGGAATTTTGTCTATCTTGAGCTTGCATGGATCTTGTGCATGCTGTAATTCGATATGAGTAAATGACCAGCTGTCTGAAACTGTTTCCTTGCTGCAATCCACTACCTCCTGGTCTTATGCTTTTTCAGTTCCCTGTTCCACAGTTGTCCTTGAGTCTTCTGTGGCCTAATTTTGATACAGGAGTCCTATTGAGGGAAAAGTAGTTTGAAGACTCTTATTCTTTTCTACTTTGGACAGTTTGGGCTTTAGTGGTTAATATCATCTATTGTATGAGGAAGCTTTCCTGGTAATAGCTGAGAGATGCAATAATATTCTTTCTGTGTCTTGTTCTCTATGTTGCCTGAACCTTAGATATGGAGGAGGCATTGCAGATATATCACTTATGCCTGGGCATATTTATGCCACTTGTCCTCTGCATTTGACCAGTTGCAGAACTTTGAAATGGTCTACATCTGTTGCAAAAAGAAGTTTTTCTGACAAGTGGTGAAATGTACATCTGTCTATTAGCATAAGAATAAGAATTTAGAATACAGTTTACATTAGTTTAAGGATGTGGCAAAAGTAAGCCTTTCTGTAGGATTTATGATCTCTCTAACCATGAGTACTTGGGCCTATTTACAGTGCCACACTTGTTCTCTTTATTGAGTGGGCTTTAAGTCCAATTAGAACTGTTCATAAAAGTGCCACTATGAAGCCAGCATTACCCTAATACTGAAACCAGGCAAAGACACAACCAAAAAAGGAAACAATAGGCCCATCTCATTAATGAACATACATGCAAAAATACTCAGCAGAATATTTGCAAACAACATACAGACCCACATCAAAAAAATCATCCATCATGACCAAGTTGGATTCATACCAGAGATGCAGGGATTGTTCAACATATGTAATCAATAAATATCCCAAAACACATAAATGGACTGAAAGACAAAAAACACATGAACATCTCAATTGATACATACAAAGACTTCGACAAAATCCAGCATCCCTTCATGTTTAAAGTTCTAGAGGGAATTGGACTGGAGGGAATCAAAGTGATATACAACAAACCCACAGCCAACATCATCCCAAATGGAGAAAAATTAGAAGCATTCCCCTTAAAGGCAGGAACCTGGCAAGGCTGCCCTCTAACATGCCTCCTCTTCAATATAGTGCTTGAAATGCTTGCTAGGGCAATAAGGCAAAAAAGGGAAATTAAAGGAGTACGAATTGGAAAAGAAGAAGTCAATCTATCCCTTTTTATCCAATATGATAGTTTACCTAAGAGATGATAAAAACTTCACCAGAAAACTCCTAGAAATGATAAAGACTTTGAGTGAAGTGGCAGGATACAAAATTGAGATATTCCTACTCACAATAGCCACAAAAATAATACAATAATTGGAGGAAACCTAACAAAAGACACCAAAGATCTCTACAACAAACATTTTTTAATTATTTATGTATTTATGTGTATGAATGTACTGTCTGCATGCAGGTCTGTGCACCCGTGTCGTGCAATGCCGCGGAGTTCAGAAGACGGTGTCGGATTCCCCTGGAACTGGAGTTCTCCTGGAACTGGAGTTACAGACGGTTTTCAGACATCATGTGGGTGCTGGAGATCGAACCCAGGTCCTCTGCAAGAGCAGTCAGTGCTCTTAACCGCTAGGCTATCTCTCCAGCCCCAACAACAAACATTTTAAACATACCTGTAGACCACTGGTACAAAATTGAAGATCCAAACATGAGCACAGTTTCAGCCACCTCGTATTTGACAAAGGGGTCAAGAAGATGCAGTGGAGGAAAGACAGCATCTTCAGCAAATGGCAAAACTAGATCACCACTTGCAGAGGAATAAAATTAAACCTCTACCTCTCACCCTGTACAAAATCAACTCCAAATGGATCAAAGACCTCAACGTGAAACCCAAAACTCTGAAGATGATAGAAGAAAATGTTGGCAGCAAGTTACAAGATATAGGCATAGGAAAAGACTTTCTAAATCTGACAGCAGCTGCACAGGAAATAAGGTTGACAATTGACAAGTGGGACCTCATTAAACTCAAAAGCTTCTGTACAGTGAAAGAAACAATCAGAGAAGTGAAGGGAAACCCCACAGAGTGGGAGGATACTGATACATCTGACAGAGCATTAACTTCCAGAATATATAGACTATTCAAAAAATGAAGTAAGGAAACAAATGACTCACTCAAAAGATGGTGTAAAGATCTGAACAGAGACTTCACAAGTGAAGAAGTAAAGATGGCTGAGAAACATCTGAAAAAATATTCAACATCCTTAATAATTAAGGAAATGCAAATCTCCAATAAGACTGGCTAGGATCAAGAAAATAAATCATACCAAATGCTGCAGAGGTTGTGGGGAAAGGGGAAAACTCATCCACTGCTGGTGGGAATGTAAACTCATACAACCACTATGGACAGCAGTGTGGAGAACCCTTAAAAGACTCAAAATGACCCTACCACCCGACCCAGTCATACCACTCTTAGGTATGTACCCACAAGACTTTTCCTATCACAGAGATACATGCACAGACATGTTTGTTGCAGCTTTCTTCATAATGGCAAAGAGCTGAAGACAACCCAAGTGCCCTCAATCAACCATTGGATAGAGAAAATGTGATACATCTACACAATGGAGTTCTATGCAGCGGTAAAGAAACATGACAACATGAACTTTGCAGGTAAATAGATGGAACTAGAAGATATTATGCTAAGTGAAGTAACACAGTACCAGATAAACAAATGATGAATGGTATCCCTCATTTGTGGATGCTAGCACCAAGTACCTACTTGTAAGGCAAACTGAGAAACATTAATGTTATATTTCTCTTTATCTGAAAGCAACTGTGCTTTTAGAGTGTGAATCCCTTAACAAGATCTAGAATTAACCTACTACTTATTTTCAGACATTATAATTTTGGTACATGGGTGGAGGGTATGTTTGCATATTTTAGAGCAATATAAAATTAAAAGGGAAAATGTGAATCTCAAAATAAGATTTAGAAATAACAGATTTTATTTTCAGATGACATGATTTAAATGCATATGTTGAAACAATGTGGATTGTAGGGAACAACAACAACAACAAAAGAACTGGGACAAGGAACAGACTGAAGCAGTGCAGTTCCCCACTCCCCCCAAATAATCCTCTGCTTTGAAAAACTTTGAAAAGATTCAGAAGGGAATACAGGACATGAATGGCAGACTGCATGAACTCGAGAGGGGCGGGGGTCATGAAGGAGGATATGATTCTTGATAGAACTGAAAAGTGATGCATGAAATGCACAAAACTTCAATAAAATATTTTTTTTTAAGTTCCACTAGTGCACTAGTAGAGATTATTTGCTGGGGTGGTTTGGTTCTGATGGGGTCATTGATTAGTTTTCTCCCTTGGAAGTTTGCATATTATCATCTGACATACGGAGTTGGTCCTCAGGGAAGAAGTTTCCAGCTAATCTCCAGCTAGATTGCTCAAAGTCCTGTGTTCAAAATATGCCATGTCTTTATCAACAGGGTCTTATATGGAAGTTCTAGAAGGCAATTAAGGGTAATGCCAATAGACTGTATTCTTTTGGTTGTCTAAACCAACCAACTCAAAGGGGACAGGTTTCTCTTGCCTGGGAATGTGTTTTCTGTTTTGTAGCATTCAGCTATTGAGCATATTGAATGTGAATTTTTCAGTAGCCTTTTGAACTAATACAATTCTAATATTATCTCTCTTCTGCCACTATATAGCTAGCTGCCTTCCATATAGCACTGTATATAGCTTGAAAATTTGGTCTGGTGATTGATCCAACTTTGGTTGTTGTACTCAGGATTACTTTGGATATCCAGATTCTCTTGTGATTTCATATGAGTTTTAGGACTTTTTCTTTTCCCGAGAAGAATGTCGTGGAGGTTTTGATTGGCGTGGCATTGAATCTATAAAATACTTGTAGCAAGAAGGTCATTTTCAAAATGTTCTATACCAATCCATGAACAGGGGAGATCTTTACATCTTGTGTCTTCCTCAATCACTTTTTTCCAATATTTAAATTTTCATTGTAGAGATCTTTAATGACTTTGGTTATATTTATTCCTAGAAATTTATTTTAATTTTTTGAGGCTATTGTGAGTTGATGTGTTTCCTTGATCTCCTTCTCTCATAGTTTGTTATTGGTATACAGAAAGGATAGTATCTTTTAAAATAGATTTCTTTTACCTTGTCATTTTGCTTAAAGTATTGACCATTTCTAATTTTCTGGTAGAATTTGGGGATCTTTTATTTTATGCAATCTACAAATAAGGATAATTTGACCTCTTGTTTTCTAATTATTATCCCTTTAATTTCCTTCTTTTGTTTTATTGTACTACCTAGAGTTTCAAGCACCATATTGAAATGATGTGGGAATAATAGACTTTCTGGTTCCTGATTTTAATGGGAATTGTTTTAGTTTGATTTCAGTTTCTGTGACAAAACACTCTGACCAATACCAACATGGGAGGAAAGTGTTTATTTAGCTCACATATCCTGGGTCACAGTTCATCACTTAGGGAGCCCAAGGTAGGAAGTTGGAGCAGAACAGAAATTGGTTACAGGATGGTCAGGTATTTCTGTGAGATAACTGACCCATCGATTTTTGGGAAAACTGTGGAAATGTTTATAACTTTGGGGTAGAAAAGTTATTGAGTGCTTAGAGTTTGTTGCTATGGAGCTTGTAACAGTTATGTTGAAAGAGTTGCAGGTAATGCAGGCTTGGCTTGTAAAGTTTCAAAGGGACACAGAGAATATCAGGGCTGTTTATGTGATCAAGAATCTGTGGGTTCCCATTGGCTGGGGCTGAAAAATCAGCTTTAAGCAACAAGAGACCAGCATCACTATGATGAAATCTTCTGGGAAGAATTTCCTCCGGACAGCACACAGACGCTTTGGTCCAGAAGGGACCTGACCCACCATCTCAAGATGGAAGCATGACTTGCTAAGGGTTCTGGGGTTGTAAAGCATGAGGTGTTATAGACAGCAGCTGAGGCTTGACACTGTGAGAGGCCAGAAAAGGCCATTGGTGAAAGTGCAGCTTTGGTCGCAGTGAAGACTTCAGGGTTGCAGGGATCATGAAAAGAATCTGAGTCTTTGCACCAGGAGAGGTCAGAAGAGCCCACTGGTAGAGATGAGACCTCAGTTGCAGTGGAGACCCCAGCTTTTGAGACACCAGGACCATGGGACAACCGCCAAGGGCAGCAGCAGTTGTGGAATGCAACCAGCCTAGACCTGTGAGACAAGCTGCATGTGCTATACTGCGAATGGTAGAGTGAGAGAAGCAGAGCTATGGAAACCCTTTGGAACCCAGAAGATCATGAGTGAATCCCAGATGTCCAGCCTCGGACTACTTTGGTGAACTTAGGTCTTGCATAGGTATGCCAGATTCTTCTCTTTGAAATAAGATAGTACTTGTTTTGGACTCTACAGGAGCCCAGAGTTAAGAGACTTTTAAAAAGGAAACTGTGGGGCCTAGAGAGATGGCTCAGCGGTTAAGAGCACCAACTGCTCTTGCAGAGGACCTGGGTTCAATTCCCAGCACCCACATGGCGGCTAAGGACCGTCTTTAACTCTAGTTCCAGGGGAATCCGACACCCTCTTCTGATCTCCACGGCATTGCACGACACAGGTTCACCAACCTACATGCAGACAGTACACTCATACACATAAAAAATATTAAATGAATTTAAAAATAAATAAATATGTGGCCTGGACACTCATATAATCAGCTTGATTGAACATGTGGGCTCCCCGTGCTGGATGGTGGGACCAAGGGGCTGTGTGGGTTTGGACACAGCTGCTTGTAAGTTGGTTTCGCATGAAGGATGCTTGTACTCATAGATTATCGCTTATTGCTAAAAAATGGGAAAAAAAACTGAGAGAAAGATGCAGGACAGTTATGGCAGAATGCATGATCTGGGATGGGATGGGGTGTGGGGGGGGAAGGGAAGGGGAAATATGCCTGAACTGAATTGGAAAATGATGTATGAAATACAC
Source organism: Rhizomys pruinosus (assembly GCA_009823505.1). Lineage (NCBI taxonomy): Eukaryota > Metazoa > Chordata > Mammalia > Rodentia > Spalacidae > Rhizomys > Rhizomys pruinosus. The sequence goes on along the minus strand of VZQC01004665.1, from coordinate 518,550 downwards.
AAAGCATCAATAAAAAAATAATAAATAAAAATAAATAAATAAAACATCTTAAAAAATAAAAATAAAAAGGAGACTGTGAACATTTAAGCAGTTGAAAGTTTTAAGAACTGTGGGGCTTTAAGTTTGTTGTGTCTTATGTTGTGATATTAATCTTAACATGTATCTTGGGGACAGAAAATGGAAACCACAGTTTAACAGTGACTTTTTTTGTGTATCAACTTGACACACCTGCTTTGAGGGAACCTCAATTGGGCAATTGGCTCCACTGGAGTGTTCTGTAATCATTTCTATGGGGTATTTTCTTTATTATTGAATGGTGTTGGAGGGCTCAGCCCACTGTGGTGGTTGTTCAGAACTCCTGGCAGGATTGCTCTACATTGTAAAAGACAGCAGGTTGAGGTTAGGCCAAAGGAGCAAGGGAGTAAGCAGCGTTCCTCCATGGCCTGTGCTTCAGCTCCTGCTCCCAGGTTCCTGCTCTGAGTTCTTACCTTGGGCTCCCTAAATGATGAACTATGACCTGGGAAATGTAAGATGAAAAAACCCTTTCCTCCCCAAGTTGGTATTGTTCAGTGTTTTGTCACAGCAATTGACAGCAAACCAATATATGAATACTTCCAGATTTTCTCCATTTAGAATGTTGTGGGTTTGTTTTATGTAGCCTTAATTATGTTGAGGTATGTTCCCTCCAGTCCAATTCCATCTAAGACTTTTATCATGAGTATGTGCCGAATTTTGACAAAGGCCTTTTCTTTGTCTATTGAGATAATCTTGTGATTTTTATTGTAAGAATATTTATATTTTATTTATTTATTTATTTATTTATTTGTTTGTTTGTTTAACTTCTCAATATTTCTGCATCTCTGGAATAAAACCAATCTGATCATGGTGGATGATCTTTGTCATGTGTGTTTGTATGTGGTTTGTGAGTATTTTGCTGGGAAATTTTGCAGCTATTTTCACTATGGACATGGGCCTATAGTTTTATTTTGGTTGGTTGTTTACCTGGTTTTGGTATTAGAGTAATATTGGTTTCATAGAGTTCTTTCTCTGCTTCCATCTTTTAAAAATATTTTATTTATTTATTTTATACATATGAGTGTATTGCCTGCCTGTTTACAAATGCATTAATGTTGTGCAATGCCTGCTGAGGTTAGAAGAGCAAGTTGGTTTCTAAGCCTAGGGAACAACCTGCGGAAGAGGGGGCGTGGTAGAATGTAAGGGCTGCGATTGGGGTGAATGGTGAAACTACAGCAATGTAGTCTGGACACTCATTTGATCAACTTGATTGAACAAACAACCTGTCACCCCCCACTGGATGGTGGGGCTGTAGGTGTTTGGGCACAACAGCCTGCAGATAGGTTTTGCATGAAGGATGCTTGTACTCATGGATTATCACTTATAGCTAAAAATGAAAAAAAAAAAAAACTAAGAGAGAAGAAGTAGCAGGAAGTTATGGCGGAATGCATGATCTGGGATGGGGTGGGGGGGGAGGGAAAGGGAAATAAGCCTGAACTGAATTGGAAAAAATGTATGAAATGCACAAAACATCAATAAAAATTAATTTAAAAAAAAAAAAAAGAAGAGCAAGTTGGATGGAGTAATGGATGGTTGTTAGGTGCCAAGTGGGTGGCAGGAATCCAACTTATGTCCTCTGCAAAAGGAGTCAAGTGTGCTGAACTGCTGAACTACTGAACTATTTCTCCAACCCCTGTTTTTTAAAAATCTGCTTCTACGTTTTTCAAAAATTTAAGCAATATTGGTTGTAGACCTCCTTTGAAGGTCTGGTGAAATCCTTCTGTGAACCCACTGGGACATGGGTTGGAAAACTATATACTGATTTCCTTATTTCCCTATTTGTTATGGGTCTGTTTAAGTTGTTGATCTCCTCTTTGCTTAACTTTGATGGTTTCATTGAATTTATAAATTCATATTGGTTTTTACATTTTCTACTCTAATAGAGTATAGGTTTTTAAAGCATTCCCTTATAATGTTCTAGATCTCTTTGGTTTATGCTGTGATACTTCCCCTTTCATTTCTGATTATTTTTATTTGGATTTGTTCTTTATTGTGGTTAGTTGGGCTAAGGATCTGTCTTTTTTGTATACTTTTTGAACTAGCTCTTAAATTCGTTGATATTTTTGTATTGTTTTCTTTGTTTTCATTTCATTGATTTCTGATCTGATTTTTATTATTTCATCTCATTTTATGGGTTTCAGTGTGGTTTGCTCTTGCTTTCCAGATTCCTAAGTTGTGCCATTAAGTCATTTAGCTGTGGCACTTCTGACTTTCTAAAATAATAATTATTTGTTTATTGTTTTTAATTTTTATATGTATGAAGGTAATGCCTGTCTGTATGTAAGTGCACCTTTGTCATGTAGTGCCAACAGAGACTGGGATGAGTATCAGACTTATTGCAGCTGTAGTTACAGATGGTTGTTAGCCACTGTGTGGGTGCTGGAATTTGAACCCCAATCTTATACAAGAGCAGCCATTCCTCTTAACTACTGAGTCATCTCCTGAGTTCCCTGATTTTTAAATGTAGGTTCTTAGAGGTATAAATTTCTCTCTTAGGGCTGATTGTAATGTGTTCCAGTTGTCTTGTTATGTTGTGTTATCATTTTCATTTAGTTGTAGGGATACTTATATTTTCTTTGATTTCTTCTTTGAACTATTCATCACTCAAGGGTATGACATTTAATCTCCATGAGTTCATATGATTACTAAAATGTCATTTTTGTTGATTTTAAGCGTTATTTCACTGTGGTCTGATAGACTACATGAAATAATTTCAGTCCTTTAGTATTTATTGAGATTTCGTGTCCCAGTATGTGGTGGATTTAGGATAATTTTCTACGAGGTGCTGATNTATATATGTAATTGTTGAGGCTTGTTTCATGTCCAAGTATGTGGTCTATTTTAGAAACTTCTATGGCTGCTGAATAGAAGGTTTATTCTTTAGTGCTTGGGTGGAATATTCCGTAGATATCTGTTAAGTCCATTGAATGTATGATATCATTCATTTCAGATGTTCCTCTGCTTATTCTTTTCCCATTGTAAAGAGGGACTAGTTATAAGGGAACAAAATAGACTCCATTTTTCTATTTTGAGGAAATACACCATCAGAGAAACAGCGCCCCATCCTCAGATTCCAGGAGAAACCACAGACTATCTCAATAGCTAACAGGGAAGGACCAAAGGTTGTTGAAAATAACTAACAGGGAAAGACTGAAGGTTAAACATGTTTGCTCTTCCACCAGGATGTACTCAGTGAGTAAAATACCTCCCCCCCATGGTGCCACCAAAGCCACCAGGTGGCCCTGACCTATGAGTCTAAAAAATCATGCTTCCTCCGTCCCTATGAATCAATAACAAAATGCCGAAACTGGAAAATTCCCCGTTAGCAGTTTTACCTTAAAAGACCTCCCCCACTCCATCTATGGCACCACTTCTCCCAGCCTGCTCCATCAGGAGGGTGGTGGTCCAAGCTCAAGCTTGAATTAAAGACTCTTTGTATTTACATCAGAGCCTCGTGTCCTGGTGGTCTTTTGGGGGTCCCAATGATCTGGGCATAGCACCACTTGTTATCTTTTGGTGAAACTAGAGTACTGAAGTCACCTATTCTTACTGAGTTGGGGTTAATCTGTGGCTTAAAGTCCGATAATAGTCTTTTTATGAAATTGGGTTCACCAGAGTTTGGAACATACATGTTCACATTTGTAAATCTTCTTGATTGATTGTTTACTTGATTAGAATGAAGTCACCTTTGTTATCTCTTCTGATTAAATTTAGTTTGAAGTCTATTTTTTTCAGATATAATATCAACACCAGCCTTTTTTATTTATTGCCATTTGCTTTCAATATTTTTCCCTCCTTTCCTCCTATGGTGGCGCTTATCCTTAAAGGTAAGATGAGTTTCTTCTAGATATCAAAAAGTTGGATTTTGTTTCATATTTTATTCAAGAAGATCACCAGGGTGTTAGGCCATTGGTATTTAAAGTTATTATTGAAAGATTGTATTAAGGTATGTATTGGTTACTGTTGTTTGTTTTCTCTTTGTGTTCTTAGATTGTGTTTGCATAACTATACTTTTGTTATTTTTTTTTTTTTTGTACTCATTGGGTATGGTCATTCTTTTCTTCAGTCTTTTGTATTGCCTTTAATATTATCCATAGGGCTTTTTTGGTGGATACAAATTATTTCAGCATATTTGTATCCTGGAAGTTTTCGTTCTTCAACTATGATAGTTTTTCTGTGTAAATTCCATTCTGGGACAGTGATTATGATTATTTAGAACTTAGAATGCTTTGTTCCAAACTCTTCTGGCTCTTGAATTTAAAGTTCATTTGGAATTCTGATGAGTTTTCTTTATATATGATCTTTTTTCTCTTTGTTCTGTACATTTAGTGGTTTAACCATCATTTGCAAATTGGATTATCTTTCTGGTCCTAATCGGTGTTCTTTGTGCTTCTTGTATCTGTGTGGAAGTGTCTTAATTTATGCAAGTTTTCTTCTACAATCTTTTGAAGACCTTGTCAATGCCATTGACCTGAGTGAAATTCCTCTCCTTTTTTTTTTTTTTTTTTTTTTTTTTTTCTAGACAGGGTCTCCCTGTAGCCGCAGCTGTCCTGGAACTCACTCTGTAGACCAGCTGGCCTTGAACTCACAAAGATCCGCCTGCCTCTGCCTCCCGAGATTCCTCTCCTTTAATGGATAGATTTGGTCTGTTCATGGTGTCCCACATTTTCTGCATATTCTATCTATCTATCTATCTATCTATCTATCTATCTATCTATCTATCTATCTATTAACAAGTTTTCTTGTTGTAGCTTTTTTGCATTCCAATTTGTTCTGAACAGTTAGTTGGTCAGTGCTTCTGGTTCTTACTTTTGATTTTTACTGGGGGACCAGATGATTCTATTTGGGATGGCTAGGGTCTCTTCATCAATGTTAATGGGTCTAATCTCAAAGCAGGAAAAAAATGTTCACCAAATAAGAATGTTCTCAATAGCTATGCAAGGTAGATGTGAACCCTGGAGCAGCATTAAAATGGCAATTTGCAAATTGATGATGATCAAATGGGCAGGTTCTGACTAATTTACCATGCTAGCTGAAGGCTCTCTGGTGGTGTGAATACAAGTAGCTTCAAAGCAGGATCATCCATTGTTATTAGTGCCTTTCAGATATTAATACAGAGGAATATTAGAAAAAAGATAGCAATATTTTGCATGTCTAATGAATTAATGAAACTAGGTTTTAGATATCCATGGGTCATTTTCTCATAGATGGTGACATCCAGATATTATTTACTTATTGATAAATGTTACCATTAATACAATAATCCTGAATAAAAATCCAGACTTAAAGCTGACCAGTTTCTTCACTCAATAAATGGGGCCAGTTAAGCCTATCAATGGGATACAACACACAGAAACCAGAGCACAGAAAGTTTCAACAAAGGAAAAAAGGAAAAGATTCTAGATGAAAGATCTGAAAAGAAAACTGAGGTTCAAAACACAGCAGCAAATTGTAAAATGGAAAAATTACTCAAATAAAGAAACAAATATTTTTTTCCAATGATAATTCCAATGAGTCAAATGTGAACACTTACTTGATCTTAAGAGCATGTTGTCTTTTTTAAGTCTGGTAGTAGTATTTTGGGAATGATTTTTTATGAGTGCTTAATTTAGAGAAAGTGAAAATGAACAGATTAAATGATAAGAGTATGTGCATATTGTGTGAGGTTCAACTAATCTGGAGAGAAAACAGAGCATTCATTTCTGGGAAACATTGTCAATACACTGACAAATCTTGAAACTGGCACTTTGAGTTCTTTGTCATGTTCTTTTACCCATGTGCCTCTTCAAAATTTCTTCTGTAATAAATACTGTTCTCTGGGTTCTAGCAATGTGATCTGCTCTTTCATTACAGTGCTGACAGATTAAAACTTCCAGCATTCACTGATGATTCTTAACAAGATGAGTTTTGTTTTTTTTTTTAATTTGTTCAAAGAAGTCATGATTCCCTGTTGCACAATGTCCATTATTAGGTGCATTTGTGGATGAAGTGAGCTTTAACTACAATAACCATTTGGTTAATCTTAAAGAGTGTTTATATAAGAAAGGCAAGGAAAGTTATAGCAAGCTGATTACTTAGCAATCTCTTTTTATGACAAATCAGTTTAAATTTTATTATGAATTTGCTTTTCTTTTTTTTTTTTTTTTTTTTTTTTTTTGGTCTTTTTGAGACAGGGTCTCCCTTTAGTCCCAGCTGGCCTGGAACTCACTCTGTAGACCAGGCTGGCCTTGGCCTTAAACTCACAGAGATCTGTCTGCCTCTGCCTCCCAAGTGCTGGGATTAAAGGCGTGAGCCACCACGCCCAGCTATGAGTTTGCTTTTATGTAATATAAGACTTAAATAAACTTACTTATTATGAGGATGAAACTTTCATTGTATTTTTTATTTTTAAATTCTTAAAAAATTATTTATTATTTTTATTTTATTTATTATTTTTACTTTGGGTATGTATGTTTTTTACTGCATGTATCTAAGTTCACCCATGTCATACAATGCCAAGAGAAGTCAAAGAAAGGGTGTCAGATTCCTTGAACGGGAGTTATGGATGATTGTTAGCTGTCATGTAGGTTCTGGAAATGGAACTGAGTATTCTGGAAGAACAGTAAGTATTCTTAACCACTGAGCCATCTCCCCAGGCCCCAAAATCTCATTTTAATACAAAGAAAACTCTCTGATTCTCATTTCTTTCCTCTTCCCTCTCTCTCCTTCTCTTCCAACAATGTTTCATCATATAGCACAAGTGGCTTGAAACTGGTGAGTTCAAGATTCTACTACCTCTGGGTCTGGAATACAGGTAATGTAGGAAGACACTACCACTTCCTCTTCATGTTTCTTTATTTTAAAAGTTTTAAAATATATTTTTGTTTTATGAGTATGAGTGTATTTCCTGGATGTGTGTATGTGCACTCTTGTGCAATCCTGGTGGAGGTCAGAAGAGGATGTCGGATCTCCAGGAATTGGAGTTACAGGCAGTTAGTACCTTCCTTCCATGTGGGTGCTGGGAATGGAACCTGGGTCCTTTGCAATAACAACCAGTGTTTTATCTGTTGAGCTATCTCTCTAGCCCCCATTTAAAACTTTTTATTTTGAAATTTCATAGACCTATACAATGCATCTTAATCATATCCACCTCCCATTCTCTCTAACTTCACCTGCTGGTCACTCAACTTACTATATCAGCTTTCCAGTTTTATGTCCTCCTCCTCCTCCTGTTCCTCGTCCTCCTATTTTTTTTTTTTTCGGTCTTTTCAAGACAGGGTCTCCCTGTAGCCCCAGCTGTCTTGGAATTCACTCTGTAGACCAGGCTGGAGTTGAACTCACAAAGATCTGCCTGCCTCTGCCTCCCAAGTGCCAAGATTAAAGGCTTGGCCACCATGCCCAGCTCCTCTTTTTTTAAATAGTCTACTGAGTCCAATTAGTGTTGCTTATGTGAGCATGAATGTGATGTCATTTATTCTTCCCCATCCCATAAAGAAAATGGACTCTCCATCCCCCAAAAGCCATAATCTGCTCTAAGCTGTGACTCCCAGGGCCTTGGGAACCCCTCAACTCCATGCTGGAATTTTTAACTGGTTTGATCTTTGTAGGTAGGCAACATTTTCTGCTGTGACCTCATGTGTGAATCAGTACAGTCATATCCAGAGGCTGACATTTCTCAGGTCTCTTCCTTATCCTCTGGTTCTTTCATTACTCTGCTCCCGTTTTTTAAGATGTTCAAAGATGAGCTTTGGGGAAATGGTTGATATAGATGTTCCATCCGAAGCTGTGCAGTCACAGTCATGTATTCGTATGGCTTTGAACACTAATGATTCTCTACACTAATCACTAGTCATTGCAATAGGAGCCATTTCTGACCAAGGTTTGGAGTGACACAGGTCTATGGATAAACACAAAGATGTTTGACAGAATGACCATTTAGAGAAAAAACAAAAAACAACAACAACAACAAAAAAGCCCACCAGCAAAAAGCCACCCCTGCAGCTTGGACTTAGGACTTCTCTAGCCATGTGTTTGACAATTTTTAGAGCATAGGCTTGAATTCCTCTCTAAACTTCAAATCCAATTAAGAGAGCAGTTAGTTGGCTACTCCAAATAAACAGTATTGTCACTACTGTACCAATCGGTACATCTTGCTTAGTAGGGAAGAACTTTATAGCATGTTGGGTCCAGTGCAAGTAAGACCATTGATATCTTACTCCCCCAGCCCAGGATCCTGATTAGCACTTATATTAGTCATTTTTTCTGTTGCTGTGATAAAACCACCATGACCAAGGAAACTTATAAAAGGAAGAGTTTATTTGAGCTTACAATTGATGGTTCCAGGGAATCAGAGTCCAATGTGGTGGGAGGCATGGTGGCCAGACCTGGAGCAGAAAGCCAAGGTTCACATCTTACAATGAGCACAGGAAGTCAAGAGAGAGAGCCTGGAGACCGCAAGACTTGTTATACTCACTATGCCTGTCTCCAATGACATATTTCCTCCAACACGGCCACACCTTCAAGACCTCCAAGAACAGTGCCACCAACTGGAGACAAAATGTCTGAATACTTAAAGCCTATGGGGGACATTCTCATTAAAACCATCACAGCACCTTCTAGCACTGTGGAAGCTACCTAGCAGTGATAGAGTTTTCAGAGTAGCAGGTTAAATTCTCTTTCGGGAACAGAGTCTTTCGTAGTTATAATGGACAAACAAAATTAACAAAAAAATATTACTAGTATTCCTATGCACAGATGACAAACACTAGAAAAGAAAGAAGGGATAGTCCTATCCACAGTAGCTGCAAAAAGTCAAATAGCTAGAAATAAACCCAACCAAAGAAATGAGAGTCCTCTATGATGGAAACTAAGACCCTGAAGAAAGAAATTGAAGATTCTGTGTGCCCCCAGTAGGTTTCCATACTTTCTGTTAAGCCAAAATCATTTAAGGTTTCTCATATGTTTTTCCCATCACAGTGCTTAAAAAAGTAATTTTTAAATGTAATCTGGTTTTATAATTAAGGAATATATTTTGAGGCCATGATCTGTGTTCCTGGGAATTTCTCAAAATTTTTTCTACTGAGTCTGATGGTTTCTCTGCCTTCTCAGTGAATAACTTACTTTTTATGTATGGCTTTAAAAATAAAATATACATTGTGAATTCTTACTTGTACTTTTAGTCACACTTAATAAGATAGAGATTTTGCTCAACTATTTAATGTTTTATGTGTATCTCATGCTGAAAAATCTTAGTAATTGATAATTATGCACATGGTCTAATGATTTTTAAAATCCACACACAATTTTTAAAATCCTATTTTCATTTTGACAGCACTAATGTAATTGTTAATCACAAGATCATTGATCTTATTTAGAATTCCATTGAAGACTTTTCCAATTCTTATTGTTCATTTTACCTTATATTATATTTTGCGGGGCTGGAGAGATGGCCTAGCGGTTAAGAGCACCAACTGCTCTTGCAGAGGACCAGGGTTCGATCCCCGGAACCCACATGGCGGCTGAGAACCATCTGTAACTCTGATTCCAGGAGAACTCCAGTTCCAGGGGAATCCGACACCCTCTTCTGACCTTCACGGCATTGCATGACATAGATGCACAAACCTACATGCAGACAGTACATTCATACACATAAAATAAATAAATAAAAATTTAAAAATTATATATTGTTAGGTATTTACTGAAAAATGTTTTTGTCTAAAAGTAATTTTCCCCTGTGGATTTTATGGAACTAACTTATGCAGAGCTCTACTTTCTTCTTTCAATTGGTTTTCAGGTTTTATAGAGAGTTCTTTCAATTCATTTTTACATTTAATTTATTGTTTTATTTGTATGAGTGTATTGCCTGCATGTGTGCAGGTCTACTTGAGTCATGCAATGCCCATGGAAGTCAGGGGAGGGTGTGGGTCTCCTGGAATCCTACAGATTCTTTTTAGCCATCATATGGGTACTGGAATCAAACCCAGGTCCTCTTTAAGAGCACCCAGTTCTCTTAACCACTGAGCAACCTCTCCAGCCTCCCTCCTACTTTTGAGACAAGGTCTCCCTCTCCCTGTAGCCACAGTTGGCATAGAACTTACTATCTAGACCAGGCTGGCCTTGATCTCACAGAGATCCTGCTGCCTCTGCCTCCCAAGTGCTGGAACTAATGGAATGTACCACCAAACCTGGCTCTCTATATTTTTACTGATTTAAAAATCGTACCTAATTGTTATTTATTTACTTACTTATTTGCTCAAAATTAACACATGATAAATTCTAGGAAAGTGGACTTCAAATGTGTCCACTGATAACTTTTCTTGCTCTTCTTACAGGTGAACATTTTATGTTTTCCACATATATGTATTAAAAATATATAATAGAATTTCCCTGTATAACTGTGTGAGAAATGGTAAGGATGAAAAGCAGAGTTGGGCATCAGCCTGAAAACTGGACCTCCAACAGGGCAAGTTACATTTCCAGAGGCAGAATACAAATTAGAATGAAGAATAAACTGTAAGATGCATCAGTATCCCAACTGTAAGATACATCAGTATCCTCCATTTCTGGGTGGAGTCTTTTTGGAGCCCAGGTAAAATGAAACACAGATGAGAATTGCAAGTGCAATGACTTGACACTATAAATGTCAAATTATCTCTAAGGTAAAAACTCATTATGTTGAGTACTGAACTGTTAATACAAGTGAAATCGTGTAACACCGATGTACAAAACACGTAGACAGAAATGTCTAAGTGGTCAGAAGGTTTTTTGAAAATTATTTTATTTTAATCAGTTAGGTTGAAAGCTATAAAAATGACAAATTGCTAAGCTGGATGATATTTATCTTGTACGTTAAAGGGAGAAAAATTCTTCCCAATCATCAACAAAGAGAATATTCCTGAATTATTATTTTTAATATTATTATTTATTAGGGATGTTTAAACATTCAAGCATTTTAAAGGAATGTTAAATAGATTGCTATAGATGTGTCCACTAAACTGATGTAGATTGAAATTCCAGGTTCCCATTAGTGGCACCATTTAATTGGCAACATCTTGGTTTCAAGGTTAATTCTTCTCTAGTTAAATGAAGTGGAACATTACAACAATTATCTACTTAATTGGGACAAAATACATGTTTTCTTGAAAGTTTTAGGTAATTTTAACTTTGTTGTGGCTTGCTTATCTTAGATTATTGACACAATCACTTGAATTTTCCCTCCTTTGTCAGAAGAAATGAAGTAATATCTAGTTTCGCTCAAGATTTATTCAAGGAAAGGAACTACTTCTTATATTTTACATTTGGTGAAACGTTTAAAAAGTACCCTAGAATTTGGATACATAAGAATACATTGGACATACTTTAGGCCTGTAAAGATAAACATTGTGTCCATATAATTTTCTGTTAATTGTTTGTGTGGGACCTTGGAAAGCACAGTTTACTCTTTTGAAGTAATGCATTTTCTTTAATATTAAAAAAAATTTTTTTTATTATTATTTATTTATTTTTTTGTATGTGTATGAATGTATTGTCTGCATGCAGGTCTGTGCACCCATGTCGTGCAATGCCGCAGAGGTCAGAAGAGGGTCTCGGATTCCCCTGGAACTGGAGTTCTCCTGGAATTGGAGTTACAGACGGTTCTTAGCCGCCATGTGGGTGCTGGGGATCGAACCCGGGTCCTCTGCAAGAGCGTCGGTGCTCTTAACCGCTAGGCTATCTCTCCAGCCCCTCTTTAATATTTTTTTTACCTCACTCTGCTAATGTAGTTCCTGTGTCACAGTAGGATTACAAAAATATTTGTTGATTAAGCTTGGAAATGAATGACTACTACCATAAATGACAAATTGTAGGAAGCAATGATTCTATGCATTCTTTACTTTGGGGCTCTTTTGGCCTCACCAAAAAGACATGGATTTTAATAAGTCTGCTAGACAGAATAAAGAATGGAGTCAGGAGACATTGGAGGAGAAAAAAATACAAATGGGACCATACAGAATCATTTGCTCTTTGGCAGTGTTTGAATTGAGTGAAGAGTGCAGAAAGTGACTGGAGGATGAAAAGAAAAGGAAATAAGGGATAATAAATAATAAGGAATAAATAAAATAATATATCCCTTAAGGTCCTCCATTCTCTGCCAAAGGGCACAGAGACAGTTAAGCAGCTCTCTTAGGCTTTATGAACCTCTTACAAAAGGAAATAATGATTTTCTCTTTGAGGTAAACGTCGAAATGCTACAAATCCCTGTTCCTGTAAACTTTTGTGATTATTCCTTATCTATCACTGATTTTCATAAACATGACTATACCTTTATTAATATTTATAATACTTAAAATACTTCCATTCCTCACTTTTGAAATTGCAGTATATTTCCTGCGAAAATTTTGACTGATCCTGTAATTGTAGGCTAGCCCCCAAATAGAAATAATCAAAATAGAAGTATGTGACTTCCAGTTATGATAAGGAAAACTGAAATGGGATAGAGTTGGAGAATAGACCCCTTGATGAGTGACAGTGGCAAATAGACATGTTTACAGAGTTTCTGTGAGCAGCAGAAATTTTGCTACTTTTAGCATGTAAGTTCACAGTAAATTTAAGTAGAAATTAGAGAACGTTCCAATACTCACTTTGCTCCCAGGAATGCATACATTTTTCTACTATCAACAAAACAGACCACAGAAAAGTGATTCAGTTCTTACAATTAATAGGCTTTGCAGACCCATTGCTGGTACAACCTCAATTCTAAAGTTTGAATTAGAGTCCACTCTTGCTGTAAGACACTCTATGGGTATTTCCAAATACACGATGACATACATGTACAATTATGTGGTCAAATAGAGCTATTGCACAGCCTGAAAAATCCTCTGTACTCAGCAGATTCATCCATTCCACCATCTAGCTCCTGGCAGGCTGATGTTTTCACTCTGTTGTGCTTTTTTCAGAATGTCACTAAGTTGAGATCATGCAGTTTGTTTCCCTTACATGTCAGCTTCTTTCACTTAGTGGAAGATAAGTTTTCTCCATGTCTTTTCATGTCCTGATAACTCACTTTTTTTTTAGTGCTGCATGATATATCTATGTATATGTATATGTATATGTATATGTATATGTATATGTATATGTATATGTATATGTGCTATCTATCTATCTATCTATCTATATCTATATCCAATCTCTATCTAATCTCTATTTATATATCTGTTATCTATCTAATTATATAATTTTACCTGCATGCATCAAAGTTTGTCTATACCTGCATCTGAAGGACATCTCAGTTGTTTCTAGACATTGTTGACTATAAACAAAACTGCTAGGAATTTCCATGGGTGATTTTATGAACACTTATAACTTTTCAATGGCATAAAATGCAACTGCTGGATCCTATAGTAAGAGGACATTTACTTTTGTGAAAACTATCTTGCCAAAATGGCTATGGCTTTTCATTGCCACCAATGATGAAGGAGTGGTCCGGTTACTCTTCATCCACATTGCATTTACCACTGTCCATAGCTTAGGTTGTATTCGTGTGCATCTAATTTTAGCCTCTTTCCCTCTGTTCCTTTGTCTCTGTTCTTTCACTAATATTGGATTTTTTTTGCAGCTTTCTAATAAGCCTGGAGTTCAGGGAATGTCAATCTTTTTTACTCTCCTTAGTGGTGTGTTGGATACTCTAGGTTTTGTGTCTTCCCATGGTAGATCTCTGAGAGTTTAAGGCCAGCCTGGTGTTCAAAGGAAGTTCCAGGCCAGTTGGGGTAACAGGGAAACCTTGTCTCAAAAAAGACAAAAAAATTTTTACTCCATCAGAATTTTATTGTTTCATCGTATTTTATACACTGAAAATTTTAATTACAAGTAGTTTCTTGTGGAGATTGATATACTTTGCCTGAATATACATACATATATATATATATATATATACATATATATGTATATATACATATATATATATACAGGCAAATATATATATACATACATATATATATGTATATATAGAGAGAAAGATGATATAAATGTAAAAGCATAGCAAACAATAATGAACATGTCAGATTGCAAAATTTAAAATTCTGCATAACAAAGAAAATGATCTACATAGTGCAAAGGGACTCTATGGATTAAAAGGTTATAATTGTAATTTATATATTCAATAAAGAATATAGAATTACCTCAAATAAACCATTTATAAGAAAAGAAATAACTGATGTTTTTTATAAAAATAAGCAAATTGTATTGCTCAGTTTGGATCTCATATTTGACAAAGGAGCCAAGAAGACTCAGTGGAGGAAAGACAACATATTTAGCAAATGGTATTGACAAAACTGGATCACCACTTGTAGAAGAATAAAATTAAACCCCTACCTCTTACCCTGTACAAAAATCAACCCCCAATGGATCAAAAACCTCAATGTGAAACCCAAAATTCTGAAAATGATAGAAGAAAATGTTAGCAGTAACCTACAAGACATCTTCATAGGAAAAAGACTTTCTAAATCAGCAGTCGCGCAGGAAATAAGGTGAACAATTGACAAGTGGGACCTTATTAAACTCAAAAGCTTCTGTACAGTGAAAGAAACAATAAAGTGAACATAAAACCCAGAGAGTGGGAGAAAACCTTCACCAGTGATATTTAGGAAATGCAAATTGAAACTACTTTAAGATTTCATCTCACTCTGGTAAGACTGGCTATGATCAAGAAAACAAAGGATACCAAATGCTGGAGAAGTTGTGGGGAAAGGTAAACACTCATCCACTTGTGGTGGGAATGCAAACTTGTACAACCCCTATGGAAAACACTGTGAAGAACTCTTTAAAGGCTCAAAATGATCTTACCACCTGATCCAGTCATAGGACTCCTGTGTATATACCCACAAGACACATCCTATTGCAGAGACACACGCACATCTATGTTTATTGCAGCTCTCTTCACAATAGTGAAGAGCTGGAAATAACCCATGTCCCTCAACAAATGAGTGGATAAAGAAAATGCTGTACATCTATGCAATGGAATTCTATGCAGTGGTAAGAAAGATGACCTCATGAACTTTGCAGATAAATGGATGGAAAAAAGCCATTATGCTAAATGAAGTAATACAGTCCCACAAAAACAAAGCATTTGCTATCCTTCATTTGTGGATCCTAACACCAAATCTCTATTTGTAAGGCAAACTGAGTAATTCTTTTTTTTTTCTTTTTTAGTAAATATAATACCTGATGTTACTCAACAACTTGCTATGTAATGTAGGAATGTTAAGTAATATTTTTCTTTTCCTGCATACAACCCTACTGTCAAAATGTGAATCTCTAAACATGTTTTATAATTAAGCTATAGTTTATTTTCAGATGTCATAATTTTGGTATATGTGTGGTGTGCATATATGCATGTTTTGAAGCAATACAAATTGGAAGGAACAACAAGAAAAACGACTGGATCAAAGAACTAAGTGAAACAGTAAGCTTCCGTCCCAAATAGTAAACTTTTGTATTGAAAAATAAAAAGAAAGACTGAGCATCAGATGAAAGTCATGTATGGCAGGATGCATGGGCTCTGGTTGGGTGACAGGTAAGGAACCAGGAATGGGGTCTAAATTTGACTAAGACATGTTGTACAAAATGCACAAAATTCAATAAATAATAAGCAAATTACTTGAATAAAAATTTCTCAAAAGCCATATAAATGGCTAACAGATGTATAAAAATAATTGATCAGTATCCTTTTTTAATTTTTTTTATTTATTTAATTTTATGTTATTCCAAAATATGCATATATACACTACACACATAAATCAAAATTTAAAATTCTGAAAACAAAGTATAGGTTGATTCCTAAGCACATTTAGAGATTCACATTTTAACATTAAATTTGCATGCAGGTATAAAGTCGTGTAACTTTACATTCCTTTTTAAGGATATGACTACATATCCTCCATCTATATATGGTAATTACAATGTGTGAGTATAAGTGGTAGGATAATTCTAGAGCCCATTTATAGATTCACATTGCTTTCAGATACAATGAAACATAATAATAAAGTTGCTCAGTTTGCCTACCAACTGGAGATTTGGTGTTAGCATCCACAAATGAGGGAAACCATTTGTCTTTTTTTTTCTGGGACTGTGTTACTTCACTTAGTATAATTGCTTCAAGTTCCATCCATTTACCAGCAAAGCTCATAATATCATCTTTCTTTACTGCTGCATAGAACTCCATTGTGTAGATGTACCACATTTTTATTATCTAATCATCAGTTGAGGGGCATTTGGGTTGGTTCCAGGTCTTTGCTGTTGTGAAGAGAGCTGCAATAAACATAGCTGGGCATGCATCTTTGCGGTAGAATGCGTCTTGTGGTTATACACCCAGGAGTGGTATGGCTGGTTCAGGTGGTAGGCTCATTTTGAGTTTTTTAAGCGTTCTCCACACTGCTTTCCACAGTGTTTGTACCAGTTTACATTCCCACCATCAGTGGATGAGTGTTCCCCTTTCCCCACAAACTCTCCAGCATTTGGTGTCTTTTGTTTTCTTGATCTTGGCTGGTCTTATTGGAGTGAGGTGATACCCTAGTGTGGTTTTAATTTGCATTAATTATTAATGATGTTGAACACTTTTTAAAAATATTTTTTAAATTTTATTTTATTTATTTATTTATTTGTATGAATGTACTCTCTGCATGTAGGTTTGTGCACCCGTGTCATGCAATGCCACGGAGGTCAGAAGAGGGTGTCTGATTCCCCTGAAACTGGAGTTCTACTGGAATTGGAGTTCAGACGGTTCTCAGCCACCATATGGGTGCTGGGGATCGAACCTGGGTCCTCTGCAAGAGCAGTCGGTGCTCTTAACTGCTAGGCCATCTCTCCAGCTCTGATGTTGAACACTTTTTAAGATGTTTTTCAGCCATCTTTACTTCCTTACTGGTGAAGCCTCTGTTCAGCTTTTTACTCCATCTTTTGAGTAGGTCATTTGATTTCTTACTTCTTTGTTTTTTAAGTAGCTTATATATTCTAGATGTTAATGCTTTGTCTGATATATCAGTGGTGAAGGTTTCCTCCCACTCTGTGGGTTCTCTCTTCACTTCTTTGTTTCTTTAGCTATACAAAAGCTTTTGAGTTCGATGAGGTCCCACTTGTCAGCTGATGTCCTTATTTCCTGTGCAGCTGCTGTTTGATTTAGAAAGTCTTTTCCTATAACTATCTCTTGTAGGTTGTTGCCGACTTTTTGTTCTATCACCTTCAGGGTTTCAGGTTTTAGGGTGAGATCTTTGATCCACTTGGAATTTATTTTTGTACAGGGTGAGAAGTAGGGGTTTAATTTTGTTCTTCTACAAATGGTGATCCAGTTTTGCCTACACCATTTTCTGAAGATGCTATCTTTCCTCCATTGAGCATTTTTGGCCCCTTTGTCAAATATGAGGTGGCTGAAGTTATATGAGCTCAAGTTTGGATCTTCAATTTTGTTCCATTGGTCAATGGGTCTGTTTTTCTTCGTGCTTAAAGTCTTAGAGGGAATTGGACTGGAGGGATCATTCCTCATTGTGATCAAAGCCATATACAAGAAACCCACAGCCAACATCATCCTAAATGGTGAAAAGTTGGAAGCATTCCCCTTAAAGGCAGGAACATGGCAAGGGTGTCCACTATCACCATTCCTCTTCAATGTATTGCTTGAAATGCTTGCTAGGGCAATAAGGCAAGAAAGAAAAATTAAAGGAGTACTAATTGGAAAAGAGGAAGTAAAACTATCCCTTTTTTACAGATGATATGATGGTTTACTTAAGGGATGTTAAAAACTCTACCAGGAAACTCTTAGAAATGATCAAAAGCTTCAGTAAAGTGGCAGGATACAAAATTAACCTAGAAAAATCAGTAGCCTTCCTTTACACCAACAATAAGCAACTAGAGAAGGACTATAAGGAGACCTTCCCAATCACAATAGCCTCAAAAGAAATAAAATACCTAGGAATAAACCTAACCAAAGACACCAAAGACCTCTACAGCAAAAAATTTTAAAACCCTGAAGAAGGAGATTGAAAATGACATCCAAAGATGGAAAGACATCCCATGCTCATGGATTGGAAAAATTAATATAGTAAAATGTCCATTCTACACAAATTGAAATACAGATTCAGTGGAATCCCAATCAAAATCCCCATGAGCTTTTGCACAGACTTAGAAAAAAAAGTCCTTAAATTCATATGGAAAAACAAAAGACCCTGAATAGCTAAAACAACCCTGAGTGAAAAGTGGAATACTGGGTGGATTACATTACCAGACTTCAAGCTATATTACAGGGCTATAGTCATAAAGATCAGCATCCTTAATCATCAAGGAAATGCAAGCTGAAACCCCAGTAGAATGTCAAAAGATACCAAGCTTGGGCGAGGATACAAAACAAAGGAAATCCTTGGTGGGAAGGTAAGTTGGTAGAGCTTGTCTGCAAAGCAGTACGGATGGGTGGGAGAGGGACACGGGTGTATATTCGATTAAGGCATATTTAATTGACGTGAGCTCAGCAAGTACCCAGTTTCGCCTAGACACTGTCTACAGGACACATGGTGTTTTAGGACTTAGTAAAAGTAAACATGTGTATATTAAACAACATTGGTTTACAGAATCTGATAAACACAGTAATGCATCTGAATTAAATGGAGATATAATTCGCTGTTGCCACATTTGTTTACATAAATCTGTAGAGCAAGAACTTTGGGATTGACACATAAATGTTCTCTATAATTTCTCTGTTGTTCAGTATCAACTTGTAGCATTCTCTTTAAGATTATTTAACTAAAAATTAATTTGCTTCCAAGTTAATCATTATAGTCACCCAAAACAACATGGGTGAATTTGTATGAAATCTGTGCCTTGACTCACCCTAAGTATAGTATAATACAACTGCTTCTGGAGACTCATACCTAAAAAAAAGGGGGGTGGGGGGATACAGAAAGACATGAAACCTTTCATCAAACCCTTGCAATTCAAATCTTAAAACTAACTATGGGAAAAGATTTGTTTGTTCCAACAGGACAAAACGTCACCAACTTCAGGCTGGACAGAGAAAGAAAGATACAGGTTTGATTGAGTAGGATGTACCAAAAAGTGGCAATGGAAAGGCTGAACTGTCTGAACTCAAAGGAAGAAAAGCCTCAGATTGCAAAAACATCAAACCCCTCTGTGGATCTACATGTAAAAACTAGTTATAATGAGTCCTAATGAAACTTACCTTCTAGGTGCCACAAAGGTTCTGATATTGAGAGACTTTCTTGCCTTCCCCCCCATAGAACAAGGAGAATATGACGATGATGAGGTCGTTCCCCAACTGTAAATTGGGACAACTATGTGTAGAGGTAATCTCTTATAAAACCGGTAAAACTGCCTTCTTTAATTGACTACTAGACATGGGAACTGTGGAAGGGTTACTCTCTGTTCAGAACCAAATATAATAAAGTCTAGGGCTATGCACTCAGGCAAAAATATATTAACAGGAGCTCTGACATGCAATGGATTGTTCTACCAGGTGGATGTTGGCCAGGGGATCCAAGGCCCCAAAAAGGTAAGGCTCCTTGCCTCTAGGTTGGGATACCTACAGGAGGAGAGGCAATAAGAGCCCTGCTGCCGAAGACCTGACGTTAACATGGGAGGGATGTATTGAGACCACACATGCAAGTTACAGATGGTCTCGAATGCCAGAGAGTGTTACCAAAGGCCACTAAACCAATAAAGCAAATACGGGTCTCCCTGAGTCAGCAAGACTCCACCGTCAACACAGCTACACCTCACCTTCCTGGAAATACTGTGCAGCAGGGCAGCCATATGCCTGTATATCCCAAATCTAATTGGCTATTGGCTCTCCCCTTGGAGAAATAACCCATGGCTGATGCCACAAGCTTACATCCTCTACAGGTTAGGAGATGTTATAAGCCACAGTAAGACCCTGTCATATTTAACAGGAAGGGAAAATTGTAATTCATGGATTACATATCCAAACATGTGTCTATCCTAAAGTAACCTACCATAACTATTAGTGCCTTTAAATCCTATATATCTAATTGTTTGTTCTTCATTAGTAGGATCGAAAGGTTATTCCTGGACAAACTGTCAGCCCATGAAAGGAAACAGCCAGAATTGACCAGAGTCCAAGTCAACAGCTCCAGAGAGAGTGGACTGTTTTACCTCTCATCCACCTGTGCCCCTTTTCTAAGCCTAGGGAACAACTGCGAGAGCGGAGTAGAGGGGGCTGAGTAATGTAAGGGCTGCGATTGGGGTGAATGGTGAGAACAATACAGCGATGTAGTCTGGACACTCATTTGTCAACTTGATTGAACAAACAACCTGTCACCCCCCACTGGATGGTGGGGCTGTAGGTGTTTGGGCACAACAGCCTGCAGATAGGTTTTGCATGAAGGATGCTTGTACTCATGGATTATCACTTATAGCTAAAAATGAAAAAAAAAAAAACTGGAGAAAGATGCAGGACAGTTATGGCAGAATGCATGTCTGGGATGGGGTGGGGGGTGGGGGGGGGGAAAGGGAAAAAGCCTGAACTGAATTGGAAAAATGTATGAAATGCAAAGCATCAATAAAAAACTAATTTAAAAAAAAAATAAATAAAATTTTGGAGCCAAAAAAAAAAAAAGAAAAGTCAAAGTATCGTGTGATCCAAAAGAAAGCATGTGCTTAAGGCTTATCCCCATCCCATGTTCCTTGTATTCATATTAACAGCAGCCAAGATATGGAAGCAACCTCAACACTGATGGTGGGATAAATGGACACATCTAATAAACATAAGCAGTGGGATCTTATTCAGTCCTAAACTGAAGAAAACCCTATCATTTGTGACATTTGAACAACTCTGGAGGATATTAAATGAGATAAACCAAGAATAAAAAAGGTAAATACAGCAATCCATACTTTAATGTAGGGCTTTAAACTTAAACTTTGAAAAGTAGAGAGTAGAATGGTAGTTTCCAGCTGCTAGGGTGATGGGAGTACTGGAAAGGAGTTTCAATGATAAAATAACGTTTTTTAGGAAGAAAAGTTCAGGAAATAAAATTTACAGCATGGTGGCTATATTTTAAAGCGGTCATGTTTTATGTACACAAAACTTGATAGTAGTAGACTTTAAATGTTTTAATTATTACACACCACAGACACCGCACATAATGCCGCCATGAAAGATGACGAGCGGATGAGAGGAGCGACGAGGACAGAGAGAGGGCGAGAGACGAGAGAGAGAGAGCGAGAGAGAGAGAGAGAGGGAGACATTTAGTTGAGAAATGGACTTATTCATTGTGGTTATTTAAATAAGGAGGCCCTCCATATGTTCCAAGTATTTGGACATTTTGTCACCAGTCAGTGGTGCTGTTTAGGGAGGACTTAGAAAGTGAGCCTTGCTGGAGGAAGCATATCACTTGGGGTGTGTTTAGAAGCTATTCTTCATGCTCCTGCTTGAAGATGTGAGCACTTAGCTTCTGCTCCTACTTTAGCCCCTCTCTGTCACCATATAACATTAACGTTGCTGCAGTTGTCTTACACTATGTTCCTTGTCTACCGTAGCATCCCCGATGGGGATATTATTTTCTTTTGTTTTTCTGGGATTGTTTACTATTAGCATAACAATCTAGTTCCTTCCATTTCCCTTTAAAATTTCCTTGATGTCATCTCTCTCTTTACCACTCCACAAGAACTCCATTGTTGTAGATTGTACCACATTTTTCTTATCCTTGTTGGTTGAGGGCACTTAGGTTGGTTCCCACTCTTTCTATTGTGAAGAGAGCCTGCAATAAAGGCACTGGTGACATGTATCTCTGTGGTGGAAGAGTCTGATGGTATATTACCAGAAATGGTAGGCTGCGGTGTCAGGTGGTTTGGTAGACTCATTTTGAGTCTTTTTTTTTTTTTTTTTTTTTTGGTCTTTTTGAATACAGGTCTCCCTGATAGCCCCAGCTGTCCTGGCGGAATCTCACTTTGTAGACAAGGCATGGCCTTGAACTCACAAAGATCCACCTGCCTTTGCCTCCCAAGGGCTAGGATTAAAGGCGTGCACCACCACACCCAGCTCATTTTGAGTCTTTTAAGGGTTCTTCATACTGCTTTCCATAGTGGTTGTACAAGTTTGCATTCCCACCAGCAGTGGCTGAGTGTTCCCCTTTCTCCACACCCTCTCCAGCATTTAATATCATTTGTTTTCTTGATCCTTGCCAGGTTTATTGGGGTGAGATGATATCTTAAAGTGGTTTTAATGTGCATTTCCTTAATTATTAGGGATGTTGAACACTTTTTAAGATGTTTCTCAACCATCTCTATTTCCTCACTTGTGAAGTCTCTGTTCAGCTCTTTATTCCATCTTTTGAGTGAGTCATTTGTTTTCTTCTTTGTTTTTTGAGTAGTTTATATATTCTGGAAGTTAATGCACTGTCCAGATGTATCAGTGGTGAAAGTTTCCTCCCACTCTGTGGGTTTTCTCTTCACTAAGCTTTCAATTAGTGAAAGTAGAAGTCCTTAAGGAATTGCTTTCTCCTAGAAAGCATTCATTTCAACATAAGAAAGCAGCTAATATGGTGAAAAAGATGAAGTATCCATCCTAAACTGGCAGCTGAATTTGGGATTGTTGTCCATTTGGTACTGGCTTTGGATACAGGAGATGCAAGAGTGACAAAAGTGACAGGGCTATGGTTTCTTCCTCTGCAGTTTCAGTGAGCCACTGAGACCTGACAGAGGGAGACAGGGTAATCTTTGTGTGAAGTCCCTGAGAGGGCAGTGGGCTCTGAAAACCTATTTCGTGAAACTGAGACAGTGAAATCTTGGTTTGAGTGAAGTCCCCAAGATGTTGGAAAGGCCAAGTTCATGAGTCATTTGATAAATAGAGCTGCATACAGGGAGTGGAGCCAGTCCAAGAGAGATGTATGATGCAGGCAGCAAATCTAGAGGGGCTGAGCCTTTAAAACTAAAGTTCTAGACACCAGACATGGACCACAGGATTGGGAATTCTCCCTGCTAGGTTTCTGTCCACCTTTGTTCAGGTAGTTCCTCATCATTCCCCAATTCCTTCTTCTTGAAATGGGAATTTATATTCTGTGACATGGTATGTTGGAAGTATGTAATTTGCTTTTAGATTTTACAGAGTGTCACAAATAAGAAATTGGCTGAGCTTCCAAAGAGACTTTGGATTTTTGAACAGTATTGAGTCTCTGAGAAACTTTAAGGGCTTTTAAGGTTGGACATATTTTCACTATGATATGATAATCAGCTTATGGTATCCACCAAGTGGGATGTAGTTGTTAGAATGAGAAATATCTCACATAGGCTCAAATATCTTGAACACTGGTCTCTGGTTGGCAGTCTTGTTTGTTGAGGTTATAGAACCTTTAGGAGGTAGAGCATTGCTGGAGGAAGTATGTCACCGGGTGGCGGGGGTGTCTCAGATTTTATAGTCTGGCCTTATTTTAGTCTATTCTCTGCTTTTCTGCATGTGATTGAATATGTGAGCTTTCAGCTTTTTGCTCTTGTTTTCTGCCAACATACTTCCCCAATCATTATAGATTCTTCTTCTGGAACCATAAATCCAAAGTCTTTCTCCCATATGTTGCTTTTGGTTGTTGTATTTGATCACAGCAATGAAAAGTCACTAATGTAAGAACAGTTGCAGTATCTTTGCATGTAAACCTTGTGGCTATCCTTTCTTGGGAGACAAGAACACTGTAGGGTATTATAATAGAATGTCTGTGTTTTTTATTGAGAGAATAGGATCTATAAATAACAAAATAGGATCTATAAATAGGATCTATAAATTGCCACTAATATTTAAGAACAACACTACCAGTGCTTTCAATTTTGGCTCAAATTTTATTGAGGAATATCTAGTTTCTGGTCATGGTACTTCCAATGACATAGTCTTAGATTGAAGTAGCTTCCTTATCAGTCACATTGCAATACTGAATTTAATATAATAAAACATGAAAGCTCTGAGAAAGATGTAATAAACATATCCTGTTTAATAATGTATATTGATAACAAATTTTACATAGTACCTTTTGCTTATCTATTAGCTAAAAAATACCAGAAATTCCTTCTTGTTATCATTTCCCTGGGAATGCCCCCCATAGGCTCTGAGTATTTGGGCATTTTGTCCTGATATGGTGGTGCTGATTTTGGAAGTCTTTGAAGGTGTGGGCAAACTATGAAGAGTTCCTAAGTTTTGCCAGATTTCCTTTGCTCTGCTTCCTGCGCCTGCTTGAGGAGGTGAGTACTCTGCTTTCTGATCCAGCCACCTTTTGGTATCATGCCTCCCTGCCACGACATACTCCAATCCCTCTGGAAACATAAGCTCAAATAAAATCTTTTTTTTTTTTTTTTTTTTTTTTTCTCTTAGTTCCTTTGGCCACAGTGTCTGATCACAGCAAGAGAAAAGTAACTAATTCAGCCCTGGACCTAACGACTTCTGGAGTGTGAAATCACCTTTTGTTCATCTTTCATCTCAAGCTAAGGACACTTGCAGCTGCACTCTACAGGATGCATTTTGCCTGCTAGAGTGTTATTTCTCTGACCTGTTCAGTTTCAACAATCCACTGAACTCTGCATTATCACATGACATTAACTTATGCCAACTTAAGCAAAGTAATTCGAATTATAATTCTAGAATCAACAGGGCCATAGAAGATTTTGCCCGACCTCCAGTCCACTGCCATTTCCCCATCTCTGCTAGTAATGAGCCCAGGTGGAACACTGTTGTCTTCCCTTTGAATGGCCCCATCAGGCGAGGCTCCAGTTTACTCCCAGTCATGGTTTCCTTTCTGTGCTGACATTAACTAGACTTCTTTTGTCTCTCCTGTGGGCAAAGGTAATACTTTTGTAGTAAATATCCTCACCTTGAAATTTGATGATCAAAGAGAAATAATTCATGCACTTTTATTATTATTTGTAGAAAGTGTTTTAATGGAATAATACATACTCTTCCAGAATATTTAAGTTTTTTTAGACCAACATGAATAGCATCAGTGAT
Source organism: Rhizomys pruinosus (assembly GCA_009823505.1). Taxonomy (NCBI): domain Eukaryota; kingdom Metazoa; phylum Chordata; class Mammalia; order Rodentia; family Spalacidae; genus Rhizomys; species Rhizomys pruinosus. The sequence goes on along the minus strand of VZQC01004665.1, from coordinate 493,517 downwards.
TTACATTGCATTAAGATAAACAGCAATGTTTTGATGACAAACATATGTATCAAGGCAAAACTTAAGGTGTCTTCTCTAGCTATATATTAAATTTATGTTTCAGTGTATGGCAGGGCTTGATAATCTTATACAGAATTTGGTGAATCATACAAAGTTAGGGTTTTCCAGCCTATTCCTTGGAATAGCCATTTGAAGCCAGTGAATTCCTTGAAATTACATATAACAATTTTTGAGACACACAGTCATTGAAAATGAAATTCAGATATTGGTCTCAAAATGGTCTATAAAATATATTACATAAGCCGGGTGTGGTGGCGCACGCCTTTAATCCTAGCACTTGGGAGGCAGAGGCAGGCGGATCTTTGTGAGTTCAAGGCCAGCCTGGTCTACAGAGTGAGTTCCAGGACAGCTGGGGCTACAGGGAGACTCTGTCTCAAAAAGACAAAAAAAAATATATTACATAAATGAAGTAACTTTACAAGTAAATGTTATATGTGATATATTAATAATTTGATAGTCTTTGGTCTTAAAAATTGGTTTTTTTAATAAAGAGATGGTGGAGTTTTCAAATGGGATGTTCATATGTGGCAGGAGGGTAAACTCCAAACTCAGGCTCTGTCAGATCTGGCTGTTTGATCTGCTAGAACACTGCACATCAGAGTTCTTTCAAAATATCTCAGGAAAGGCTAACACAGTAGGTGTGTTTATATCTCTTCAAAAGAACCAGATCTGGAGACCTGGAGATTAATGATCTGTGTTGTACAAGGCCAGGTATGAGCTCAGGTAGCGTCCTAGGCAGTCCTGCACATTGCCATGGTAATGGACTTCCTACCTGACCTACAGAGCAACTTCTGTGGAAGAAAGATAGATCCTGTGTGTGTATGGGAATGAAATGAAACATTTGATTTTGTGATTTCACTTACTGATTGTTTCTTACTCTAACATGTAATTGAGACAAACCTAGACCTTCTTTAAAGTGCATATATATGATTATATGGGGGGGGTGTTCCTATCAGTGTCTCGCACGAAATTAAATAGTGCCCATATGATTAACTCAATGTTAAGCATTGTTAAACTTCTCTGTAAGACCTTTGGTATTCCTTATCATGCTACAGTTTTATAACTATACTTCTTAAACTTTCATGTATACAATACTGATGTAAGAATCAGTTAAACTATAGATTGTTATTTAATAGTTCTGAAAGAGGGATGCTTCTGTCCTCTCATAAGCTCCCACACTTGGTAATGTTATGGGTCTCTAGATAACACAAGTAATGAAAATCTATGTGACATACCCAATGTATTGCTTTAAAATTTACATTTCAATTAAAATAGTTTCACTCCATAGAAAAAGATTTTTATATTAGAGAGTTTGTTTCTTCATACAGTCAAATTAAAAACAAATTAAGAATCTATAATAGAAACAGAACTTTATATTTGAAACATCATGCTAAAAGTAAACCATTTTAATTTACAACTTTTTACCATTTATGTCGTCTGATGCTTCTAAGACTTGCATGAAACAACTACATTTACAGATGAGCTGGCTCTTTCTTAATGGAAATCTTGATGCAGTTTATGAGATAAGAAAAATCATAAAATTACTGGTAATTTTGCTATTATTTCAGTGGTCAGATAGCTTCTGGGAGTATGATAATATAATGAAATTTTGAATGTAGACACACACACACACACACACACACACACACACACACAGAGGCACTTCATTCAAAACTCAGTGTTCATCTTTAACCTGCATGGAATGAACCAAGTTCAAATCCACAATCAGTGCCTATTTGACCTGCTGAGCACTGGCGAAGCTCTGGCCCACCATGTGGCTTGCTCCCTAATGTACAGTAAATTTCTTTTAAAATGAAGTTATGATACTGTTTTGACTTTGGCAGAAAGCATAAAACAGGAGCATAATGAACTATAAATTCTCATGTATTTATGAGTATTTATAGCTGAGAACAGTTTTACTTTCTATGTTTTTCATGCATTTTCTCTGAACTTGGCTCTGGCAGCAGATTATTTGACCTTCTTATAAAACAGCGACATCAGGTCCACATCAGCCAGCAAACATTTTCTTTTGTGGGAAGATGTATGGCATATGAAAGGCTAGACTGATTCTTAATAAAACACAGTGGTGGACTACCCTCAGGCAAAATTTAGGATTTATTTTGGCTTTGTTTTTAAGATAATAATAATAATGTCATTAATGAATACATAACTTTAAAGTTGCAGATGTGATCATTTTTTAGCATGCATTACTACTTTTCCATATAGGAGTTTTTGAATATGAAAGTCTTGAGTGCAATGGGGCAGATAACTGGGGCAGACTTGTGGCTATTCCTGTGATTATTTAAAAAATGCACAGATTTGAATCTCTAAACCTAATTGGCTTATAACTACTATGGGGATGATTGTTCTAGTTAACTGTGTTAGACTTACTACAAAGAAAAGAAAATTATATTGATTGACAATGACATCTCTGCCACTTCAATTGTGACCTGGTGCTTCATGTGGGATGTACCTCTGCTATTTTGGTTTATTTTCCTTCACACCATCCCCGCATGGCCACAGTGGGATAAGGGAAGGAAGGCGTGTGTATGAGGTCCACAGCAGGAGCAAGTCCTGCAGGCCCACTAGTGGGTGCAGACCTGCTGAGAAAGGTGTCAGGGAAAGGTCCACTCCAGGCACCAAGACTGTCACTCAAAGAGCCCCTACTAGGTGGCGGTGCTCAGGAGGGGGAGAGTACGCTGGAGCAAAATAGTGACCTCCATTCAATAGAATAAAAAGTGTTTACAACTGTATTCATCCAGTTAAGTATTTAAGGCCTCTTTTTTTTTTCTCCTTTCAACAATTTTTTTTTCCTTAATCACCTCATTAATTTACAGTTTGGCTTAAAATATTCAGCAGGCTGGAGCTGTATGACTCATTTATTCTACTTTACTTTATTTACTTTTTCAAAGCAAAATGGATAAAGTCAATTAATAAATTTAAGCCCATTTGCTATGATTTGGAAAGCTATTAAATAATACATTTTCCTTTTTCTGCAAACACACTATGAAGTAATTTGCCTCTGAGATTGAGGAAATGGCACACTGTCCCTATCCTGAAGGTGGAAGTTCAGCTCTTCCCAGAACTGTGCTGGGCCGAACAGCTTGCTCAGGCATTCTACCAAATTCCATTACAGAAATGCTTCACTGTCAGCTTGTGTCACTTGTATGAGAAATACAAACAACTAGGAAATCAATACTGTGAACCTCTTCCATCTTGGTGCTTCTCTATTTGTGAGAAAAATCAGCTTAATTGCAATGAAGTACTTGGACTTTAAATTAAATACTACAAAAAGGCAAAAACCATTTTTCAGCACCAGTTTGGAAAGCATATGATTGCTACTAGCAAACTCACAGTCTAAAGACTGAGAATAAATAACACACACACACACACACACACACACACACACACACAAATAAATTAGAAAGGGAACTGGGACTGTAGAATAAAACTGGAAAGGCCAAAAGGATGCCTGATTCTGCACAGGAGCAGCAGAAAGAAAGGGATCACTGAATGATCAGGGAAATAGGGTCTTTCTGGGGTAAGTAGATTTCTGACTACCAACACTAGGAAGGAAATCATAAATAGCTCTCCCATTATAAAAACAATATAAAAATACCTGAAAGTATGATTTTCAGCACAACACCACCAGCATCTGGTACTGGAAAAATCCTCAGTGGGTTCTGGATGCTCAGTGACTTATGTTAAGTAAAATTGCTTTGACCAAAGCCTTAGGCACAATCAGTTGTTTGATAAAAATTAAATATAACCACACACACACATACACAGACACACACACACACACACACACACACGTGTGTGCGCCCCCCCCCGTATACACAAATTTCATGAAAAGTCAAAACATAGCTATAAAATAGAGGTGAATGTTTGCATAAGGCTAGAAATGTTCTTTTTGTTGTTTTTGATTAGGTAGCTGTGTGCCCAATGTTGAAATCAGTGATGCAGAAACACATTGAGCAGAGCAAGATTTAGACTCCATCTTGCTATCCTTTCTGAACTTCCTATATTGCATATACACATGTACACATGTGTATGCATAAATAGATAAATTTATGATTGTTTTTAATTTAAGCAGAAATCTGCCCAAATATGCTTCATATGTCTATCATTAGCTGAGTTGAATACATAAAACTCTATAGGATGGCATCCTTCATAATATAAAAGCCTCATTTGGTTGATTATTTAAAAGTATATAGCTACATCATCAGTTAATTATGTATCCATATTTCATCTATTTGTCATCTGTATGTCTGTCAATCATTTGCTTATTGTTATTGAGGACTCCATTAAAATGTGGTTGATATAACAAACATCTAGTGAAAGATATTTTAGTTCTTCTCGAAAGTCTGTACTAATGACATGGCTGTACTCCATTATAGCCTTTGGAAAGCATGTGAAATGTTCTGACAGTGTGTCAACGATGTGTTAAGTACAGTGAGAGAGAAGCTAAGAATTGGCATCATAGTGTCACCAAATGTTAAAGATGGGAACCTTCAACCCACCTCATCTTGGAAGAGATGGGCTGAAGCCTAGGAGGAGGAAGTGTTTTGCTCAAGGTCACATAAGAAGAAGAATCTGGATCCCTTGGCTCCAGTTAGGGTTTCTGTTAGAATTTAATCTTGCTTCTAAATATTTTGTCCTGTACAACATAAAACATAGATCGTAGAAATTAAAGTGACAGGATTTTGGAATCTGAGTCATTTTAAATGTCATCTATCATTTATTAGTTAAACTACATTGCTGTCTGTCCTTAATCACTTATTTAAGTATTTATTTCACTTGTAACCCCTAGATAAATTAATTTTGTCTGACAATAAATAGTGAATTCTACTTTTTAATATAGTCATCCCTCACTTTAAAATCTCTTTCATTGAAGGCTGAAGGCTTTCCTTCCCTCTATTTCTATATTCTTGCTCTCCTGAAAAACTTGCAATTTCTTTTTAAAACATTTTATTATTTTTATTTTTTATGTGCATATGCATATTGTCTGCATGTTCTTTATTGCACCTGTGTCATGCAATACCTACATAGGTCAGAAGAGGGTGTCGGATTCCCTGGAACTGGAGTTGAAGATGGTTGTTAGCCACATGTAGGTGCTGGGAACTGAACCTGAGTCTTCTGCAAGAACAGCCAGTGTTCTTTACTGCTGAGCCATCTCTCTAGCCCTTAAGACTTCGTATTTCTTTTTGTACCTTAGGTCCTCACAGTCAAGCCAAATTTCAACATCCCCAGAAGAACAAACATATCCACAAAATGTTTCAAATGCACAAAATGCAAGCGAATGCTACTTTGTTTAATATTTTCAAAACTCCATGTTTCAGATCAGAAAATGGGTTTTAGTTATGATTTTCCAAATCAAATGCTCAAAACTTGGTCTTTCTCCTTTAATATGTATACCCATAATGCATTAAAACTTTTTACTGGATACTTAAAGGAAATAGTAAGATTTCAGGGTATATTAAAATTTATTCTCTAAAAAATTTTTTTCATAATGCTTTTATTGATGTTATGTGTATTTCGGATATCATTTCCCAGTTCAGTTTAGACATATTCCCCTTTCCCTTCCCCCCACCCCAACCCAGATCATGCATTCTGCCATAAATATCTTGCATCTTTCACTCCATCATTTTATGTTTAGGAATTCACATTTTCCTCCTTTAATTTTATATTACTCTAAAATATGAATATATACTTTTCACTCATATACAGTAATTACAGAGTCAGAAGGTAAGTGGTGGATTGATTCTAGAGCAGATTAAGAGATTTACATTGTAACGACATAGTTGTTTTCAGATAAACAGAGAGAAAAATAATATTGTTCAGCTTGCCTTTCATCTGGGGATTTGGTGTTAACATCCACAAATGAGGGAGACCATTTGACACTTGTTTTTCTGGGACTGTGTTACTTCACTTAGTGTAATGGAGTTCCATCCATTTACCTGCAAAGTTCATGACGTCTTCTTTCTTTATTGCTGAGTAGTACTACATTGTGTAGATGTACCACATTTTTGTCATCCACTCATCAGTTGAGGGGGATTTGGGTTGGTTCCAGCTCTTCACTATTGTGAAGAGAGCTGCAATAAACATGGATGTGCATGTATCTTTGCAGTAGGATGAGTCTTGTGGGTATATACCCAGGAGTGATATGGCTGGGTCAGGTGGTAGGCTCATTTTGAGTCTTTTAAGGGTAATCCACACTGCTTTCCATAATGGTTGTATAAGTTTACATTCCCACCAGTAGTGGATGAATGTTCCCCTTTCCCCATAACCTCTCCAGCATTTGGTGTCTTTTGTTTTCTTGATCTTGTCTAGTCTTATCAGAGTGAGATGATATCTTAGAATGCTTTTAATTTGCATTTCCTTAATTATTAATGATGTTGAACATTTTTTAAGATGTTTCTCAGCCATCTTTACTTCCTTACTGGTGAAGCCTCTGTTCAGCTCTTTACTCCATCTTTTGAATGAGTCATTTGTTTTCTTCTTTGTTTTTTGAGTAGTCTATATATTCTGTTATGATCTGTCAGATGAATCACTGGTGAAGATTTCTTCCCACTCTGTGGGTTTTAAATTCTCTAAAAAATTTTAAGTGTAGGGAGATCTCCCAAAACCACCTGAAGCACAGGTAGCAAGGTGGATTGTTGTTTGATTTAATTTAGTTGTCTCTGGCTTGATTGGCTTTTGTGACTGTAGGGGTGGAGTCATCCTCCCAGCTGGTATAAAAGGTGGGTTTGTGTGAGTCTTGAGATTGGAGACCATCCAAGACCACCTGAAGCACAGGTACTGGAGAATTGCCTCCCCCCCACCCCCCCCCCCACCCCCGCCAACTGGGATTACCAAAGGAAGTAATGTCCAAGTGGATTCTTTGGAGAACCTTCGGAACAGAAAGAGACGAGTGAGTTGGACTTCCAACAGAAAGCCTATTATTTCTACATCTTATCAAATTCGTATGTACCTGTACATAACATGTATCCATACCTATGTGCAGATATGTTTATGAGCATACCTCCATGTGTGCCTATATGTATATAGACAGAGTAACATTTTGTACTCTGGGAAATAAAGCTATCTTAATTTGTGATTTGTTAAAAAAAATAAAAAGAAAGCCTAAAGCTTAGAGAAGTCAACACTCCACAAGTGAGGAGTAAAGGAAAAAACAAAACAAAACAAATCAATCAAGCAAACAATGAAGGTATCTGAAGCAGGAAGCAAAGCAAGTCTTCAAACAGTGAGAGGCATTTGAGCCCACATTGGAATACAGGCAAGGAGAAGCCTAATGCCAGGGAACATGAAGAAGGACAACATGGGAAAGGGCCGATAATCCCACACCCAGCACTACCAACCCTGTGGAAGATTCCTACATGGGAACCCCTGGGGATGGCCCAGACACAGATATCAGAAGTACAATGTTGAACATAACTTAAAGAAGTACAAGATTATAAAAAGCAAATCAAAGAATTAAGAAAAGAGAATGAAGAACTCAAGAAGGACCTAGAGAGAGAGAATGCCAAACTCAGGAAGGAAGTGGAAACACTAAAAATATCCCATGCTGAAAAGGATAAGCAAAGCAAAAAGCTACAGGAAGAGATTGAGAAGCTCCAAAAGGAGGTGGAATACTAAAGAAAATCAGAAGGAAATGAAAACGGAAATCAAACACTCACTCATTCAATCAAGAGGAAGGAATGAAAAATCCTCAGAAGTAGAATGGAGGAAGAAGAACAAAGAATTTCAGACCTGGAAGATAACACAGAACAACTAAAAACCTCAAGTAAGATTATGAAAAATTCAAAAATACACAAAGTGGAACAACCAGGAACTGAGGGACACTATGAAAAGATCAAACCTCCACATCATAGGAATATGGGGAGGAAGAATCCAAGAGAATGGTATTGATAAGATCTTCAACACGAATAATAGATTGAAAATTCCCCAAAACTAAAAAAAATACAAACCAATACAAATACAATAAGCACATAGAACACTCCAAACAGACAAGAACGGAAAAGAAACTCTCCATGCACACTATCATAGTTAACATGCTAGACACCCAAAACAAAGACAAAACATTTAAGTCACAAGAGAGAAAAACAAGTGGACTATAAGGGGAAAACCTATCAGAATTACAACTGATTTCTCAGTGCAAAACTATGGAAAGCAAGAAGAACCTGGAGCAAAGCATCCCCAGTGTTAAACGGATAATAGATGCCAACCCAGATTACTATACCCAGCAAAATGTCGATTATAGTTGAAGGAGAGAGAGAAAAAAACTTCCATGTCAGAAAACCAACCCTTCAGAGAATACTTGAAGCTTCAAAGGACAGAAGAAAGGAAGCAACCATCCCCCGGACCTAGAAAGAGAAATCAATAAAACCTAGCTGCAGAAGTAGAAAACTACAACCAAAAACCACAAATGGATAATAAGGCAAAAGGAAGCAACACAAACCTATCAGTCATAACCTTAAATATTAATGGACTAAAATTCCCATCAAAAGACATAGATGGGAATGGATTAGGAATCAAAACCCGTCGATATGCTTTCTAGAGGAAACGCATCTTACCTTCAAGGACAGGCACCACCTTAAAGTGAAAGGATGGAAAAAACTATTCCCAAGCAAATGGTACCAAAAAGAAGCAGGTGCTGTATTTTAATATAAACAAAAAAGACTTCAAAGTAAAAGAAATCAGAAGAGACAAAGAGGCCATTACATTTTTAAAATTTTATTTATCTTTTATGTGTATGAATGTACTGTCTGCATACAGGTTGTGCACCCATGTCGTGCAATGCCACGGAGGTCAGAAGAGGAGTTATTGGCTTCCTCTGGAATGGAGTTCTCCTGGAATTGGAGTTACAGACGGTTTCAGCGCCATGTGGTTGCTGGGGATCGAACCTGGGTCCTCCGCAAGAGCAGTCACGCACTCTTAACCACTAGCACCACTCTCAGCCCAACCATTACATTTTTATCAAAGGAACAATTCACCAAGAAGATTTCACACATTAGCATATATGCCCCAAACTTGGTGCACCAAACTTTCTAAAGACCATTCTCCAGGACCACCAACGTCAAAGACTAACCCCAGTACATTCATAGCAGGGGATTTCAATACCCCATCTGAGCCCTTTGGACAAAATCAACAGGACAAAGAATAAGCAGAGAGACATCAGAACTGAACGATATGATACACCAAATGGATCTCATAAACATCTACTGACTATTCCACCCTATTACCAGAGAATACGCTTTCTACTCAGCACCCCATGGAACATTCTCCAAAACTGACCACATACTGGGACACAGAAGAAACCTCCACAAATACAAAAGATTGAAATAATTTCATGCATTATATCAGACCATAGTGCAATAAAGCTCAACATCAACACCAGGATAAGCCCTACTACCTACAAGAACACATGGAGACTAAACAACACACTCTTGAATAATGAGTTGTGTCCAGGAATAATAAGAAAAAATAAAAGCATTCTGGACTGAATGCAATTCACAATACAACACAACAAAACCTATGGGATACCTTTTAAAAGCAGTCTTACGAGGGACGTTCATATAGCCCTGCGGTTCCTACAGATTAAAAAACAGAAAAGAACAAAAAGTAATGATCTAACACTACAGTAAAAGCACTTGCAGAGGCACCACAGATGAACCCTAAATGCAACAGACAGGAAGAAATAACAAAAAATCGAGCAAAAATCAATGAAATAGAAACAAACGAAACAATACAAAAAATCAATGAATCCAAAAGTAGGGTCCTTTGAAGAGAATAAACAAGATAAGACCCTTTAGCACTCAGTCAACAAAAGAAAGAAGGAACAATGCCAAATCAATACAATCCATGATGAAAAAGGAAATATCAAAACAGATAAGGAAAAGACCCAGAAAATTGGGGGAATACTTCAAAAACCTACACTCTACCAATTTTGAAAACCTAGAATAAATGGATGAATATCTGAAATCCTGGGAATCAACAATGCTCAACCAAGAGAGATCAACAGCTTAAACAGACCCATAATACATGAAGAAATGACGATAATAAGAAAACCTCCCAACTAAAAAAGCCCGGCCCAGACGTTTCAAGGCAATAATCTATAAAACATTTCAAAAAGACTACACCATTATTACGGAAATTGTTTAGAGGATACCAACAGAGGGCATCTCCAAATTCCTTCCTATGAAGCCAGCATCAATCTATTGACTAAAACCAAGGCAAAGATACCACCAAAAAGGAGAATTATAGACCCATCACCATAGTGAACACAGATGCCAAAATTCTCAATCAGGATACTTGGCAAATCGCAAACAGGACTCCACATCAAGAAGATCATCTATCATGGTCCAATTGATTCATACCAGAGATGCAAGGGATGGTTCAAATAAAAAAATCAAATAAACATTCATCAAGCATATAATGGACAATGAAAGCAAACACCAAACACAAAAATAAAAAAGCCTTTGACAAAATCCAGCATCCCTTCGCTTAAGTCCTAGGGGAACTGATGGAGGGATCTTCCTCAATGTAATTTCAAAGCCATATACAGGAAACCCACAGCCAATATCACTCCTAATGAGGAAATCACAGAAAAATTCCCTTTAAAGTAGGAACTTGGCAAGGCTGCCCCCTGTCACCATTCCTCTTCAATTATAGTGCTTGAAACACTTGCTAGGGCATAAAGCAAGAAAAGAAATTAAAGGAGTTACTAATGGAAAGAGGAAGTCAAGTATCCCTATTTGCTGATTATATGATTGTTGACTTAAGAATGTAACACTCCACCGAAAACTCCTAGAAGAATAACAACGCTTAAACTTGAGCAAGTGGCAGGATACAAAATTAACCTAAAAAATCAGTAGGCTTTCTTTACACCAACAACAACAACAACTGGAGAAGAATTCAAGGAGACTTTCCACTCAACAATTGCTTCATAACAATAAATACCTAGGAACAAACTTAACCAAAGACACCAAAGATCTCTACAACAAAAAAATTTAAACCCTTAAAGAAGAAAATTGTGAGAAGAATCAGAAGATGAAAACCTCCCATGCTCATAATTGGAAAAATTTACATAGTAAAATGTCCATTCTACCAAACTATATATAGAATTTATACAATCCAATTAAAATCCCCAAGAATTTCTTCACAGGTTTGGAAAAAAAAAAAAAAAAAGAAAACAAAAGACCCCAAATAGCCCAAAACAACCCTGAGTGAAAGGCTACACAGGGGGGGATCTCTATACCAACTTCAAACTATACCACAGGGCTATAGTCATAAAAAACCGCCCGGACTGTCACAAAAACAGACCTGTTGACCAATGGAACAAAACCGAAGATCTAAACCTGAGCACATACAATTTCAACCATCTCATATTTGACATGGGGGCCAAGAAGACACAATGGAGAAAAGACAGCATCCTCAGCAAGTGGTGTTGGGAAAACTGGATCACCACTTGTAGAAGAATGAAATTAAATCCCTACCTCTCATCCTGTACAAAAGTCAACTCCAGATGGATCAAAGACCTCAATGTGAAACCCCAAACTCTGAAGGTGATAGAAAAAGTTGGCAGCAGACTACAAGACATAGGTGTAGGAAAAGACTTCCTAAATCAGACAGCAGCTGCTCAAGAATTAATGTTGGCAGTTGACAAATGGGACCTCATTAAACTCCAAAGCTTCTGTACATCAAAAGAAACAATCAAGGAAGTGAAGAGAAATCCCACAGAGTGGGAGGAAACTTTCACTGCAGAAACATCTGATAAAGCATCGATTTCCAGAATACATATTAACTACTTAAAAATCAAAGAAGAAAGAAAACAAATGACCCACTCAATAGATGGAGCAAAGACCTGAACAGAGACTTCACAAGTGAGGTATTAGAAATGGCTGAGAAACATCTTAAGAAGTGTTCAACATCACTAATCATTAAGGAAATGCAAATCAAAACCATTTTAAGATATCATCTTACTCCCATAAGACTGCCTAGGATCAAGAAAACAAATGATACCAAGTGCTGGAGAGGTTGTGGGGAAAGAGGAGCCCTTATCCACTGCTGGTCAGAATGTAAACTCTTTTTGGTCTTTTTGAGACAGGGTCTCCCTGTAGCCCCAGCTGTTCTGGAATTCACTCTGTAGATCAGGCTGGCCTTGAAATCACAGAGATCCGCCTGCCTCTGCCTCCCAAGTGCTAGGATTAAATGTGTGCCCCACCACGTCTGGCTGGAATGTTAACTCTTACAGCCACTATGGAAAGCAGTGTGGCGAACCCTTGGAAGACTTGGAATGAACTTGCCACCAGACCCAGCCATACCACTCCTGGGCATGTACCCACAAGACTCATCCCACTGAAGAGATACATGCACAGATATGTTTATTTCAGCTCTCTTCACAATAGCAAGGAGCTGGAACCAACTCAAATGTCCCACAGCTGATGAGTGTATAGAGAAAATGTGGTACATCTACACAATGGAGTTCTTTTTTTTTTTCTTGGTTACTTTCTTTTTTTATACTTCTTTAATTTTTTTTCATTTTAACAATAAGTAATAACTTATGAGTACAAACATCCTTCATGTAAAACCAATTTGCAAGCAGTTGTGCCCAAACTCACACAGCACAAGGGTCCCACCGTCCAGCTGGGGGCCTTGTATGTTCAATCAAGTTGATCAAACAAGTGTACAGTCTGTATTGCTGTAGTTTCACCATTCACTCCAATCACAGCCCTTACATTCTACCATGCCTCCTCTTCCACAGATTGTTTCCTAGGCTTAGAAAAGGGCCACAGGTGGACAAGAAGCAAAACGGTCTACTTTCTCTGGAGCTGTCATTTTGGACTCTGGTCAATTCTGACTGTTTCCTTTCATGGGCTGACAGTTTGTCCAGGAATAACCTTTCAGTCCTACTAATGAAGCACAGGCATTTAGATATATAGGTATTTAAACAGTACTAATTGTTATGGTAGGTTACTTTGGTATAGACATAGATATCTGGATGGTATGTTAATCTATGAATTACATTTTTTTCCTGTAAAATGTGACAGGGTCTTACTGTGGCACAATCAAGTTCTATGCAGCAGTAAAGAAAGATGACATCATGAGCTTTGCAGGAAAATGGCTGGATCTAGAGGACATCATGCTGAGTGAAGTAACACAGTCCCAGAAAAACAAATGACGAATGATATCCCTCATCTGTGGATGCTGGTGCCAATTACTTATTTGAAAGTATTTCTTGTGCTTGAGCTTTTGTCCAAGTAGTTGGGAGTGATGCATATTGGAAGCAACAACAACAACAACAACAACAACAACAAAAGAAAGATGGAATCATGAGCTTTGCAGGTAAATGGCTGGAGCTAAAAGATTTCATGCTGAGTGAAGTAACACAGTCCCAGAAAAACAAACGATGAATGGTATCCCTCATCTGTGGATGCTAGCACCATTTACCCAATTGTACGGCAAACTGAGCAACGTCAATGTGATCTGAAAACAATTGTGCTCTTATATTGTGAATTCCTTAAAAATAATAAACTAATAAAAAAAAAAAGAAATGGCAAAACCAAAAAAAATAATAATTTAAGTGTAAATATGTTGTTAACCATGGTCACAGTGATACAACATAGACTTAGTAATTTTATTCCTTTGTCTATCTGAAATGCATCCTTTGAGAAATGGTTCCCTCATTGCTTTTCCCCCATCCTGGTCATTAGAACTGCCTCATCTGTCCCAATGAATCTGACTTTCTTAGGTAGTGCATGTCTGTAAGTTTGTGCAGTATTTGTCTCCCGTCCCTTATTTATTTCACTTAGCTTAATTTATTCCAGCAACATGTACATTGTTAAAGTCTAAATAATATTCCATTGCTCATTTTTGTGTTGCATATATCTTCCATCCTTTCTTCTATTGATTGACAATTTTTAATCATTATTGCTCATAATGCTACAGTGAAGAAGGAATGAAGGTATGTATTTGACAAGCAGTATGAGAATTTCCATTCCAAGATTTGTCACTAATGTCTTTTAACAACATTAACATATGATTCAGTATTCCTTGAGGGAAAAGCTAAATTAAATATGTAAAAATTGTTTTCTGAGCCAGGTGTGGTGGCGCACACCTTTAACCCTAGCACTCGGGAGGCAGAGACAGGCAGATCTTTTTGAGTTCAATGCCAGCCTGATCTACAGAGTGAATTCCAGGACAGCTGGGGCTACAGGGAGACCCTGTCTCAAAAAGACCAAAAAAATATTGTTTTGTGAGCACCTATATTTACAGAATTTTAAGCTTATAATCTTTTTACCAGTCTTTAATTTAGATCCATTTTCAAGATTTCCATCACCTTCACAGTGTTTTTCTATTTGCCTTTTCTGTTTACTGTTTAGAGTTCACTGGTGCCAAATGTTACAGTGGAAGCCATCATGGAGCTTGTGGCCAGTCTCAGAGCAGGAGTAAGATTATCTGGCTTGTATAATGGCTTACAATAGACCGTTACAGAAGTCATTTATACCCAGGACTCTTAGTACCTTAGTGCAACTTCATAAAAAGAAGTTGTGAGACCATATAATCAACAAAGTCAACAAGGTCTTTCGAGATATCTTATAGGTACATGATTTATAATGTATTCTTCTTCCATGTTGATTTTATTCCATTAAATTTTCATTGAATCAAGGGTATTTCTTAAAGTAGACACTGATGTGAAATCAGATATGAAATCAGAGCAATTCTACAATTATTAAACATGTATATGTCCAGGAACAACAATTGAAATCTCTGGGAAATTTCTATCATGCCTTTAAAAATTTTGTTATTTTTCTTTTATGTGTGTGAGTGTATTGTTTGCATGTGCATAAGTGCACCCATATCCTACAGTGCCCATGGAGGTGAGATGAGAACATTAGATTCCTTGGAACTAGAGTTACAATGGTTGATAGCCACATTGGAGGCTGGGAACCAAACCCAGGTCCTCTGCAACAGTGGCCAGTGTTCTTAACTACAAGGCAGTGTCTCCAGCCTGCTCTGAGGCTACAGTGTCTCCATATAGCCTCATCTGGTTTGGTATTAGCTGTGTAGATTAGGCTAGTTTTGATCTCATAGATATCTGCCTCCCTCTGCCTCCCCAGTGTTAGGATTAAAGGTGTGTACCATCATACCTGGCACATTAAATTAACTACTTTCCTTAATAAAAATGATTCTTGTATTCTTAAAATAGAATTGTTTGTGATAATAAACTTATTATTAAATTTATATAGTCAAGCATACTAGTTCAAATGATACCACAATTTGGTTGAGGTATAAAGATTAAAATTGATACCTTGAGACCATATACCACATTAACATTTTACTATATTTATAATCAACTTTATGACATACCAGAATGTAACAAGTTGTTTAGGAACACTATAAATTTTGTGCAGATTACATATGCAGTTATTATATTCCCTATTATACTCCCTATTCATGTTTCTCAGTTTATATATTTCAAAGCTCAGAATGTGCTACAGATTTTAATTTTCTTCTTTCTTTTTCACTTTTCTTTTTGTAGTGCTGAGAATTGAACTTAGGGACTCATAATCTCTACCACTGAGCTATATTCCCAGCCATGTTTTTTTTTTTAATCTTAAAGGCCAATAAATATTCATAGCACATTTTTCTTATCAAAACTGTTGAATAATTTCATTCTTTTGTTGACTGCTTAAAATCTCTAGCATAAAGTTAACATGAAGTCATATTTAGCATATTGTAAGTATTTCCAGAGGAGAGATGTCTGTTAGATTTAAATCAGAAAATGCATAATGCTCATGGCATCTTATGTGCTTGGCATAAAAGATTTTTAGACCGCATTGCTCAGAAAATCAGAACCACTAAAAATGAATGGTCATTTAGTCTAGGTATTTCCATGAAGTGATTTTGTAGATGTGATGAACAACTACTATTATTTGACTTTTTTTCAGCAAAGATGATGGGACTTGTGAGGTAGGTATGCTTCATTGAGTCAATATAAGACCTTGAGAGCAAGACAGGAGACTTCTCAGACAAAACAGTCTGTCTCAAATCTACAGTATGGAAAATGTAGTGAGGGGTGGTGGCTCACACCTCTAACCCTCGCACTTGGAAGGCTAAAAAAAATCCAGTTCTAAGCTATGTGCCAAGACCCTGTTTCAAAATAACCAAAGTGAAAGGCCAAAGACTCCCCTCCAAAAAACATAAAAGAATAAAACAACATAGCAGATTTTTAAGACTATAGCATTTCATCCTGAACTGAGCTTGTCTTCTATCTTTCTCTGTCTCTCTTTTTCTTTCTCTCTTCCCAACTATTTCTCTCTCCCTTTCCCTCTGTCCCTTTCTTTTCTCTCTCTCTCTCTCTCTCTCTCTCTCTCTCTCTCTCTCTCTCTCTCTCTCTCTCCTCTTTCTTCCTTATAAATGTTGAAACATTTATGCATTGGTTATTTCACTAAAATCACTTCAGCTCGATTTCATATTATTGTAATGGCCTTTAGCTAGACACCCTGATAACTAGACTCTTGTCTGTCCAACTTTGTATGCTTTTTCAGTGACAAGATTTATCTTTCTATAAGCCAGCTATTAGGCTTTTCCTTTACTTGAAATACTCAGTTTGTCTCTGGATTACAGATTACAAACTATCACACAACATACCACAGCATTCAATGGTGCCTATTATGCAGCAGTTAGTTGAGATCCTTTCAACTGTCACTTCACCTTCCTCTCACAAGGATCTTACCATGTTCTTATTCTTTTCTATTTTCCCCTTAGGTAATCTTCTGCTTTCCAAACAGAATCCAGTTTGTGTGTAAGCTTAAACTTCTGAGTGTAGTTGATGTAAATTCTATCTTAAGATTTTGCCTCCTTTGGGAATAGAGCCAGAGACTTCTAATTTGACACTGTAGTTTTTAATTATACCATAAAGTTGTGAATTTTTCTTCTGTTTCTTTGATGGTCTTTTTGAATAGATACCATTCCATAGGTAGAAAGAACATATATATTAAATTCATCTTTACCTAAACCATCAGGTGGAGTATGGATAGCTCCATCTTTCTGCCTCTATTACCATGGGAGGGAAAGACCCCCAGTGTGGAGCACAAGGGCAGGATTGATCGTTGTTTGGGCTTGCCAAGGAGGAACATCTGAGCACTTCCTTAAGGAAAACATGACATCTTTTAGCAAAAAATAAAAATCCTCCAATTCAGGTGATATGGGTATGTATTTATGTACATATTTATGAATATGTATATATATATATATAAGTATGTATACATATATGTATATATATGGAAGCAATACAAGTTAGAGAGAACAGCAACAACAAAAGAACTGGAAAAAAAGCTCTGGAAAGACTCAGAAAAAGATGCAAGACATGTATGGCATAGTGCAGGGGCTCAGGTAGGATGGGGAGCATGGAAAGGGAGGTGACTCTAAATTCAATTGAGAAATGATGCTTGATTTATGGATGAAGTTCAATAACAATAAAAAATAAATAATAAAAAAGAAGAAAAAACAAAATATATAATTTCATTGCATTATAAACATCATTTTCTTAGTTTTATAGTGTCCTTCTCAATTCATTGAATTATAAACCTAAAAAGGTAGAAATGCTGCCTAATATGCTAATTGCGTTTTTTACTTCCAGTGTAGAGATGAGGCCCAGTGGAGAGTAGAGTATTCAATGTTAGGGTTTCAATTGGATGGCTACCATAATATCATGATCATCATCATCACCATCCTCATCATCATCCTTGTTCACCATGTTTTTTTTTTATTAATTTTATTTATTTCTGTATGTGTATGAATGTACTGTCTGCATGCAAGTCTGTGTACCCGTGTCGTGCAATGCCACGGAGGTCAGAAGAGGGTCTCGGATTCCCCTGGAACTGGAGTTCTCCTGGAACTGGAGCTTCAGACGGTTCTCAGCCGCCATGTGGGTGCTGGGGATCGAGCCCGGGTCCTCTGTAAGAGCGGTCGGCACTCTTAACCGCTAGGCCATCTCTCCAGCCCCGTTCACCATGTTTTAATGCTGCCTATAACTACTATTTAATATTTTCATTAAAGAGGGTTTATTTCTCCTTTTATTTTCCTTAATAGTTATTGGTGATTGATGATACACAAAAATGTACCACAATAAATACTACAGGGTTACCTGAAGTTACCTGATTACATGGGGTTACAAGAGTCTGGAACTGGATTCAAAGCTTATTTCATGGAATTTTCCCCATAGACACTACATGGTCACCCCTCATTGCTACTAATGCAGTCAGAGACTGTCAGCTGCCTCTGGGCTCTTCATGCCACATATATTTACTTTTTTCACAGCAATTTTTAATTATTTTCTATTCCCCTTCAAACCCCATAAAATAATAATATGTCACATTTTAATAGTGCCTCAGAGGAAATGATTTCTTACACATGAACATTTAACAAAGTCAATTTCAAGGCATGTGTGTGACAACAGATGATGTTAACAGGGTTCTACAAAGAAGTCTAATTGATTCCATAAAAAGATTGCTTCCCGGCCATTAACCCTCTTTCCTACTCAGTCTTCCTTCATAAGGAACATTTCCAGTCCTCTAATAGACCATTTACTCTTATATTCTACAACAATGTAAGTGTACTTTGAAGTATTAAGGGTTTAATATTCTTAGCTATGCCATAACTTTAAAAGTTTATTCTATGCACTTTTTCCCTGTGCAAGAGTTGAGGTAGAAGTAGCAAGAACAAGTCTGGCTGTCACTAGCTCATAGGCACTGGCCATTCCTGTCAAGATCTGGCACATAACCAAAACTTACAATACTTCTTATTCTATGAGCTAGAATGTTAATGCACAGAACAGTAGAAAAATATTAGTAACTTCGATTTTCTCCCCTAAGCTTTCAATATTCAGCAAAATTGACGATCCTGTGCAAAGTCTGTCCTCATAGTTTAAATCTTTTGTTGCAAAAGGAAGGTTGGCCATTTGGAAAACTGGAATAATTTAATGTATATAAATAACTTTTCTGTAAAAACCTGATTCCTATAAAAATCATCTGTGTTGCTAAAATTTTAAAAACAACTGCTAATTCTCCTTACCAACTGTCTCCAAGTGTAGATGTACCTATAGGATGAAAGGAGAAAAAAGCAGTAATTGGCTATCACATGGTGACCCCATCTTACCTTATAACTCTTTAAAAATTTGGTTGATGATCTTTTTTAGGTTCATAAGTGGGATGATTGGGTGTTCACATGTGTTCACCTTTGCATGACATGTGCTGCCCTCAAACCTTGTTACCCATTGGCACATTACCCTTCTGACAATGAACTCAAGGGATCACACACACAAAAAAATGGTTGATAGCTTCTAGAAGAGAGTTTTGTTATATTAGCAAGAATTTTACTTCTCTCTTAGGTATACTTGATTGAATATTGAATAATATTTTATTGTCCCCTTTTCATGAAAAATTTGTTTCTTACATCATAAAATTACAGTGCCGAAATTCACGATTTTCCACTTTTATGTGCCATTCCTATTAGTCTTTGTAATTTCTGTACAAATATAGATTTAGAATGTTGTGACTGAAAGTCCTAGGAGGAATTTTGTGAGACACAAGAGCAGAATGCAGTTGACACTCGTTCTGTGATACCCTAGGGCTATAGTTTTGATCATGGTCTGAGTAGATTTGTTTCTGTCAGGACAGTGAATCTTATACTCATGTCATAGGTAAATTTTACAACCCATTTCCCTTTTTCTAGTAAGAGTGAAGTAAGAATAAATTCAACAATGAAGCATTTCAACTAAAATCTAAAGAAAATAATCACAAAATAGGTATACAAGCTAAACCTGACTCCTTTCAAGTCTAGTTATCTCTCACTCACTCTCTATAGATACATATATAAAATGCCAATTGATATATATATATATATATATGCACATATGTGTGTATACATATATATTGGTACATGGACTCTTTGTATTACCTCTAATACATTGTGATAAAAAAAATCTCAATAGGGTTCTATGTTTTTCAACTGTTCCATTATTGTAATAAAGAAGAGAGGTTTTTTAAATTTAAACTCATAAACAGTGTGACTCATTATAGACCACCTTTCAGACAAACATCTTTAAATCTTTATTTTCTTTTGCAAAGATATTAGACAATGGTGAATGTTGCTTTGAATTTCTTTAAAAAGTACATTCTGATCATAGGTTCCCAAGAAGGTTAAATATAAATTAGTCATAAAGCCAATGAAAAAGACAGGAAATGATTAGGCTGCCTGATTATTTCTAAATTTATAGTGTTTTAATACTACTAGTGTTTAATTAAGGAGAAAGGGTGCCAATCTTGTTTTATGTGATTATTTAAGACCTCAAAAATTAATGTTCTCCTTGCTCTGTTATGCTGTAGTTCTAAAGCAATGTTGAAGACAACAAAGTCCTATTTGATAGCCTAGCCTTTCAGCCAACAGCTCTTCTTCCTGTCTTTGATGTAGGAATGGTTTATTTAATCAATTATTAATCAAAGTTATGGCATTCTTCTTATATATTTACGTAAAACTAAAAGACGACTTTATCGTGCCTTATTGCTTAAATAAAAGTTTAAATAGACTGAAAACATTTGACTTTGACATAGCAGTTATTGGAGTGATTTAAGTCTTAGAGAGCCACTGGTCTCAACTGGGAGCTTAGATGAAAAGATGTGTATGAGTGACTGTGTGTGTGTGTGTGTCTGTGTGTCCATGTGCGTGTGCGTGTGCCGGTAGATGTAATTTTTTTCAGCAGTGGATGATAAGTCTGGGCCAAAGTATCCTGAACACTTTTGATAACCTTCCCTCTGATAACAAAAGCCAGTACAGATAATTTGATTAGTGTTTTCTTAGCACAGGTGTTAAAGTTGACAGGAAACAGCTGAAAGGCAGAGCATAGTGGTGCAAGCTGGGCAGCTGGACACATTGTGCATGGAGAATCTTGAGCAGTTGGTAACATTTGGCAGCTTAACATAGAAAAAAATGACTGCTAGCAAAAATCTCAACTGCTACTAATTAGCAGCAATGAATTGTGGGTAGGACAGTTCATTTTAATGTGAGAAGATTTTTACAGTAACCACCACGCTAAGGGGGGAAATAGAAAGAAATGCTCCCTAGCTGACCCTAGTGGCAATCCAAGCTGCAGATTGCAATAATCCTGTAAATTACTATGCTTTCTTATAGAGGAACTTGGAGTTAATTAGTAATTTAACATTCCTGAACACTATTAAATGTCTTTCTTGCATTATATTATGTTGTTTCATGGGCTTACCTTAAACACTAATGGGGTTTTGTTATATTTTCTCAAAACAGTAACAGTAAAATAAAACTGAGCTAGAAAATTAATTAGTTATCTTTTACATTTGATTTACCTGTTATTAAAAATTAAGTGGTGGTACACATTTTTTAAAGTGGTTTTGGAGGTTGTGTGGAGATGAATAGACTTACAGAATATATTACTGAGCAAGTGTGAATAAAAATGAGTAGTGTATATGCTTCAAGCCATGATGCTTTGCAGACTGCAAGGCAAATGCAGTCATATTTCTGATCTAAGTAAGTGGAGTAATTGTTTTCAGAATGGGGGGAGGGAAGAAATAATGAATATATGCCTATTTATCTACATTCTCTTGTTTAAGAGTATATCTAGTTAATAAATTAGGCATGCCACTCGGGTTTATGTTACAAACATGTAGCCATGTTAGATTCAGACACTAGACTGAACCACATAGGGGGAAATGTGCAGCTTTGGGCTTTCTAAATAGCAGAACTTTCTGTAGGGGAAAGTGCTACTCAAAATTTCTGATAATGTGAATTAATGCATGTAGTATTATTTTTCACATAGGTAAAAGTAACCCGAGCAATTATGGCAAATGAAATTAATCTAATTACTTAAAAATAATTTAAGGGCTGAAAAGATGGCCTAGTGGTTAAGAGCACCGACTGCTCTTGCAGAGGACCTGGGTTTGATCCCCAGCACCCACATGGTGGATGAGAACCTTCTTTAACTCCAGTTCCGGGGAAATCCAACACCCTCTTCTGACCTCCGCCGCAAGATTGCAGGACACAGGTGCACAAACCTACATGCGGACAGTACATTCATACACATAAAAAAATTTTTAAAGGTTAAATTTATTAGTTTTGGTGTCTTTACTGGCCACCAATTTTTGGTACTGTGATTTTAATTTTAGCACTGAATAGGCTGACTAATCAAGCAATGCCACATGCATGTTCTTTTAAAAACTTGTCCTTATGGTTCAAAATGCAACTATATTTTATATATTAAAGATAAAGGAAATGATTTTATTTGGTATCTCAAAAATCAGTGTGAACTAAACTGTGGAATGATTTAGTCAAAGCTAAGCTTCAGAAGAAAAGCTACGGATGTTTCCTAGAAAGGAAGAGCTTCAACAGAAAATATTTCCAAATGATTTTATCTCTTGGGGCTCCCTCTAAGAGTGTCTGCTACCATTTAAAACCCCATCCTTTGCAGCTAGATTTGAACATTCCATAAAAAATTCATCCGTGCTTTAAGAGATTTCTGCTTTTCTGTCCCCTCCATTGTTAGACAAATTGAAGTGTGCACTCAGAAGGAGAGTGCCGGTGAACTGCGAATTTATTTACTCATTCGATTCTAATATTGAGAGAATCTACTCGCTCCGTTCAAAGGGTAGAGCAACAATGCGGGTGACATCAGGTCACCCGGCACTTCATAGCTACCTGTGAGATAGAATTGTTCTCCTTGCAGATAGGAAGTGACTGAAACCTCTCTTCTCATCAATGTCTATTATGATTGATGGCTCTATGGTCACATTGAATATGCCCTTTTTAAATAATTCACAATGTCATCACCATAGTACTAGTTTATAACTAGCCTGTTATTTTTACCTTTGTTCATTCAGTATGAGAAGGTTAGATAAATTAAGCACCGTGGATTTTGGTAGCATTATAACTAACCAAAAGAGAGTGTTTATAGCTTAACAACAACAAAGCATTTGTTTTATATTTTTTCTCAGCCTTTTGAATGTTTCTCTCTCAATAAATCCTAAGGAAATTCTGATAAAGCAGGGGCACTTGTAGCACTTAACCTGAAAGGACACTGGTATCAAGTCCTCATAAGATTTTCAGTGTAAAGAGCAGCCACACTGCACGGACACAGAAGAAATAGTACACAAATTCCACGTTTCAAAATAAAATAGTCTATTTGTTTACTGTCTTCATAATGTTGAAGTTTATAATTCATTTCCGAATAGGTGATATCTGACTTGCTTAAGTACAAATGATCAAGAAAATCACACATTAAAAATATAATGCTTAATATTGGGAACACTCTATGAGAAACCATATAAAATGTTATTTTCTAAATTGATTAGCAATTAGAGATTATTACTTAAATCTATGAATGTAAATTCTGACTCTTAACCCTCCATTATTTTATGACACATTTTAAATGGCTATGGAGCAGGTTTTTTTTTTTTTTAATTGTAACAGTGTTTGCCAGTATGTCACTAAAGTTAGTAAACTTCTGTTTTAATGGAAATTCTATTGAATTACACATTAATTATGGGTGTGACCCATTTATTAAATAAAATTTCATATAATCAAAGGAATTTATATTTCTTTAAATAATAGCTTTCTTTAGTTATTATTGTTAACATTGTATTTAATAATAACATAAGATTTTATTTGTGCAACTTTAGTCACAGAGTACAAATGGTTCAAGTCTTAAGTTAGGAACACTTACTTTCTTGAAAATTTTAGTACCATTTACATATTTAATCTAAAATTTATCATTTTAAAGAAAAACATTATGGTCAATAGAATGTGTTGCATCAATGTTTTTATCTTCAGGATTATATTTCAGGATTTGAATTACTCATTTTACTGCTTATTGATTATTTACTGAATATTGTTATAAATGTAACAGTGTTAAGTGGACGAAACTTGATTGAACTTAAAGTCTTTGATGAGTCCTCATTGTAAAAAGCACTGGAATGGATAGGAGGGATGGGTCTGCTAAGAGGAATAGAGCAACTAAAAACACCACTTTAGTCACTGCTTCACTCAATAAAATTGAACTACTCACTTAGATATTCAGCCCTTTCCATGGAATATTATTCTATTAAGGAAAACAGCCAAGAAAAATATTTTTAAATGAAAGTAACTTCAGATGGCAGCAAATGCCCTGAAGAAACAAACCGAGGTGATGCACTAGAGAAAGAATAGGCAAAGCAGGTCTCAGGGGCTTTATTTAGCCTGGGTGGCTAGGGGGACTCTTCCTGTGTGGGCGATAAGATGCTGAGGAAAATAATGAACAGGCAACAGTCCTGCCCAGATTGTGGGCCAGATGAGACGGTATCAGAAATTCCTAGGTGTGGGAGAAACAAATGTGGCATTTCAGAATGACGGGGGTGGTGAGGGGAAGGCTGAAGAGATTAGGTCGGAGAGGCAGGTCTGTGCCTGGCCTAGCACAATGTGTGAGGGTTGGGAGCTTGTAAATGCCACGGGAGGCCATGGAAGTAGTTGAGCAGACAAGGGACATCCTTCGGCTTTCATAATTCCAAAACCTCCTTGTAGAACTCAACAAACCTTGGAAGCCTTGCTACCAGCCAGTTGAATGCTCTTTAACTTTTAGAAGCCTCAACTGCCCTGATGCCAGAAGGTGGTTGGAGGCAACAGAAAAATGAATAAATGGATATGTAACATAGCTAGTGAAACAGAGTAAATATTCAAGAAATTTAACATCTCTTCCTTTTTTTTAAAAATTTTATTTTATGTATATGTGTGTATTGCTCCATGTGTGTTAAGTACACTCATGGTCATGCAATGGCAGAGGAGGTAAGAAGAGAGTGTCAGATGCCTGTAACTAGAGTTATAGACAGTTGTTAGCTGCCATGTGCATGCTGGGAATTGAATCCCTGTCCTCTGCAAGAACAGCCAGTGCTCTTAACCACTGAGAAATCTCTTCAGTCCCCTCCTTTCTTTAACATAAAGTTTCAAAGCTACCAAACACCAAGGTTTGACGACTTTGTCACCACTGCTGGAAATTAACTCTCATGCTATCTTAATATTTCATTATGTATAAAACTGAGTCCAAGAAACCAAAGGTAGTCACCTGTTTTAAATATTAAAATAATCTGTCATCAAGTCAGCTCCAGAAGGGATTGATCAGTAGGCTCTGAAAACAAAACAAAACAAAACAAAACAGGATGTAGAGATGTAAAATGCATGTGGTCCTTTCTAGAAGGCTTCAGAGATGTCCCTGACAAGTAAGTATGTGCAAGCATTATTGCCCTCTCTCCTTGAAATTTTTTTTTAAATTTGTGGGTTACTAATAATACTATGTACATGTTTTTGCATCTTATGGGTTTACTTAGTAACAGGCTGAACTTGGGATAAAATAAGTTTACTAGAACACTACATTTACCTGGAGGTGCCCACCTGGGGGAAGGCAGTGGGAGGAATGATGCAGGGAGGAGGAGGAATATGCAGCCCAGGCCTGCCGGTCTACAGACAGCTACTGCTCAGAGCAAGCTGCTCTTCCTCTGGAGTGTGCTCTAGCTGCACCTGCCTGATGAAATAAATGTGGCCACTTGCTTTGTGATTGTGTCCCCCTGTGAACTCTCTGACTCTGAAACACAAGAACTGAGACTGGTGCTGGTTAGGGCCAGAGGTAACCCAAGACTGCCCATAAAATATTTATTCTGCAATCTTAGCATGAGTAAGGTACATTCTAATATCTTTGCATGCATTAGCTTATTTTCCTCTATAAAGCGCCTGTACATGAGTATCCCATTTTACAGATGTTTACACACAGGTCCAAGGAGCCTACTGAAATTTTCTAGGTCATTGTAAAGAGGTAGGATAAATAAGTAGCTGATCTTTTTACAAAGTGAATGTGTTTTGAATATTCAGGGTTCAGATGTTTAAAGTATTTAAAAATCATGGCTTAATGTGATTAATAAACACTGCTTAAGTTTTGTTTGACTTGAAACATACCTAAAAACTCCATTTGTTTTTAGATTTGCATCTTCTTACAAACCAAACAGGCTTTAAAAATATATTTCTAGGGTTGGAGAGATGGCCTAGCAGTTTAGAGCGCCAATTGCTCTTGCAGAGGACCTGGGTTCGATGCCAGCACCCTCATGGCTGAGAACTGTCTTTAACTCCAGTTCCAGGGGAATCTGATGCCCTCTTCTGACCTCCACGGCATTGCACAACACAAGTGCACAAACCTACATGCCGACAGTACATTCATACACATAAAAAATAAATAAAATTTTTAAAAATTAAAAAAAGAAAAAAGTTTAAAAAATATATTTCTAAAATAAAAGAAGTACTGAATTTTAAAAGGAATTATCCCTTGGTAATTTCAGACTCAGATCCTGTTTTTTAATAAAGTAACTTAATTTAAGAAATTTGTGGGAGGTGGAGAGTTGGCAGATTGGGGCAGGAGGTAAAAGTGGTGACAAATCTGATGACCTGCATTCAGTCATAGTGACCCACATGACAGAAGAGAGAACTGGCTCTGCCAGTTGTCCTCTGGCCTCCATGAGCAGTGGAATGGACACCTACATACACATATGCAAATACATAGATATACATACAAATATACATGAACACACACAGGAGCATACACATACAAATTAATGTAATAAAATAAAATATACTTTTAGAGATTGCATGTTGGTAATTAATTGAACTTTTAAAATAGCTTTACAAATAAATATTTTCCTTACATATAATTGTTTATTCTTTAATGTTTACCTAAATATAACATAAAAATAAATGAAATGTTTAAAAAAGTAAATAGAAAAAAGTTAAACAATTAAAGAATAATATTTATTCAAACAAGCTTTGTTTTCTTATACTATAATGGCAACTCAATTTTAGGATTTCAAAATGGAAATTAGTGTTTTAAATATATTTCATTTCTTATTTTAGAAAAACCTCTGAAGAGAGTTAGCTTTCTTTTTTTTTTTTGTCATTTTTTTTTTGAGACAGGTTCTCCTTGTAGGCCCCAGCTGTCCTGTAACTCACAACTTCCTACATAGATCAGGCTGGCCTTGAACTCACAAAGATCTGCTTGCCTCTGCCTCCTGAATGCTGGGATTAAAGGCGTGTGCCACCACCACACCCAGCTAAGAGAGTTAACCTTTAAGATTTAAAAGATCTATTGATCCCTTGATACATTCATACTGTTCATTTTGATCATATTCAGATCCCCCTTCCCATATCCACCCTCACGTTATTACTGCCTCTCCCTGGTGTCGTGTCCGCCATTACATTTTTTTTCTATTACTGTAATTTTTAGAGACCTATGGAGTCTAATTCGTGTTCTTCATGTGCTCTTTGCTGTGGGCCCATCCCCTGGTGCCTGGTCTACCCACTGGCATCATGTCCTCTAAGAAAACAGACATGGCCTTCTATTTGACCAGCTTTTAATATGCCACTTTCCCAGGCTTTTCCCAATTTTGAAACATTCACTCATCCTCCTCCTCCTCTTCCTCCTCCTCTCATCATCATCGTCCTCATCATCAACACTGCCTATGCTTAAAGAGTGTAGACCTGGGCTGGAGAGATGGTCTAGTGGTTAAGAGCAAGGCCTGCTCTTGCAGAGGACCCAGGTTCCATCCCCAGCACCCACATGGAGGCTGAGAACCATCTTTAACTCCAGTTCCGGGGGAATCTGACACCCTCTTCTGACCTCCGTGGCATTACACAACACGGGTGCACATAAAAAATAAAATTAAAAAAAAAGGAGTGTAGACCTAAACAGGAGATATGAAGGAAAGCTACACTATCCTGACATCTGTCTGTGCATTCTGTACTTGACTTGCAAAGCTAGTCAGTTTACATTCTGCAATGTGAGACTGAAGATAGAGTTGCCATTTTTATTTTCAGGAAGAATTTCGGTATCATTATGTGATCATGTAAAAAGTTAGCCTTGCTGTAACTTCTTCTATGAGAGAATATCCTAGATTCGTAAACATTTCACATTTTCCAGATGACTAAATCTCAGTCACTTAGGGCATATCACTATTATTCTACACATCTGGCAGAAATAACTCCAATGTCTCTGTCTCATGAAGTAAATATTTATTTCTCTAAGTTTCAGAGGGGTCAAACTTGATAAATAGAAAGAAGCAACCAGCTATGCACACATAGAAACAATCCAAAACAATGAAATAAATTAGAAAATAGCACCACCAATAACTAGAATATAGGGAACTTACACTAAACGCATGGTGCAGTAATATTAGGATTAATAGGCAGGTTAAAGGTGAGGGCATAAAGGTTGTAGCTGTCACAATGGGAATAGGAACAAACAGGTAAAAATACAAAGTTCTAGGTACACTATAGAAAAAGGAGTGGGATGATGAAGTATTTTTGAGGAAGACAGATGGAGGCAGGAAATAGGAAAACTGTCATGTTCTTTTAAGTCTATTTTATGACTATAATGGAAAAAGTGAAAAGAGACATTAGAATACTTAAAATATGTTTTCAATTTATATAACTAATAAACGAGAAAAGCCAAGAATTTACATATTTACATGATAACTAGAAACATATTTTCCTTGCTTGTGCTTATTGACATTGTACCTTGAGCCTTCCCTCAAGGACTATCTGGGGCCTAAAAAATGGTGGACATAATGGTGAAATTTTCAAAAGACAATGTTAACAGTCCTAACATATCAAAATGTGTTACTTCTTACGAGAGTCATAAGCCAAGTATCAAATGAAGCCACAAATGGTGATCCAGATTCTAATAGCACTAAAAAGATGAGAAGATTTGTAAAGCAAAAATGAGGATTTTGTATAACACCTTGTCGGCATCAGACATGCATTTGACACAGACAACCTAAGTTTAGTTCCCAGCACCCAGTGGAAGCTAATAACTGACCATAACTCCAGTTCTAGAAGGACCCATCACCCTCTTCGGATCCCTGCAGGCAATGCATGACATGGGTGCACCTACTTACTTGGAAGCAATATACTTATACACATTGAATAAAAATAATAAATATTTTAAAATATGAAGAAACCTAGAGAATTTAAAAACTTTTATAATATTTTATCTTTCAAGATCTCTTTTACTCAATGGAAAATCAAAATCATTTCAAGTCTTCTGAGTCCCATTTCCCTAATTTTGCTCATAATTTGGTTCATGCAAGCCAGAAAACTTCTGTTATTCTTCCAATTTGCTATTCATTGATAAATGTTTTAAAGTGACATTTGTATATGACAAATTCATTAGTGAATATGCAAAAATTATAATTGTTCAGGCGTATAATATTTATTTCCTTTTATCCTCAAGTGGAAATATAGGTATAATAGAATAACTGTCCCGTTTTAGTTTTCATATGAGGGCAAGAAGAAAGAACTTAAGAGAACTTCATGGTCTACTGATGTTCAGTATGACAATTAAATAAAGATCTTATTCATATTATTAAGTTACATGCAGAACAATTGAGCTAAGTTGGTCAATGAGAGCTTTCCAAACAAAACCTCAATTAAAATACAAAATTTTGCGATGTTAATGCAATATACATTTCCTTGAGCTTTACAAACTTTGAGAGCAAGTTAAAGGTAATTAGCACTTCAGATTTGTA
This sequence comes from Rhizomys pruinosus, assembly GCA_009823505.1. NCBI lineage: Eukaryota > Metazoa > Chordata > Mammalia > Rodentia > Spalacidae > Rhizomys > Rhizomys pruinosus. The sequence goes on along the minus strand of VZQC01004665.1, from coordinate 463,836 downwards.
AGTTATTTGCACTGACTTTGGAAAGGCAGCCATCTACAAAACAACTCCTCCAAATATTTCCGTGTGGTGCCAGGCTTTGTCTTGACACATTCTGTTGAAAGTGGTTTTAAGTTTTAAACACATGTTCATCACAGTATTTAATTTTGTATTGATTCCAAAACTTTGTACAATGTATTTTGATCACATTCAGACTTGTTCTCCACTGTCCAGCTCCTCTACACTATTCTCTATAATTTTATTTATTTATTTATTTATTTATTTATTTATTTATTTATTTATTTATTATGTTTTCTTTAAGGTCCATCTATTCCAATCTGTCTGGTCAACTCTGGGATAAATTATCTCTTCTTTGAAATGGGCTCATCACCCGGAGCAGCTGAATATTTATTTGAAGGGAGGAGCTAAGTTCTCAGCCCAGCAGTGCAGTAAATTCTCTGCTGGACTGACAGTTCTGTGACGCTGGCACTCTCATGGAAAGGACATGGGACTATGGAATTCTGGGACTTTGGGAGGGCTGAAGATATATAAAAAGCCTACCACATGACGCTGGACTCTCAAACCACATACCAACTCAGGCAGAGGGCTCAGAGTGGTTGGGCTGGAGATACCAGCCATGCTGCTCTGGGTACCAGCCATGCTGCTCTGGGGATCCAGCCTCTTGGACCTCTAGTGAGCGTTACCTTCCCAAATGTTACTTTGTAGCGGATCTCAAATTTTAGTCTAGTCTGAGATTGGAGAGTTCTCTACTTGCATTGCCTTAATTACCTGGGAATCCTGGAAACAGCAGGGGTGAGGCAAGGTTGAGTGGCACCGTCCACGTGTTTGCTAGGCTGTGGGTTCCTGTCCTGAGAGGAAAATTCCTCTGGGACATAAACCTACCAGGCACCACACCAGTAAGGAAAAGTAACTTCCCCAGCATTCGTCAGCTGCTAATCTATTATTAGCTAAGGCTGGGCTTCTTGCCCATTTCCCCAATTCATCATGGTCACCTGTCTACATCTATCGGAGGGTTAGTATTAGAATACATGAAGAGCTTCTGACCTCCGCGGCATCGCACGACACGGGTGCGCAGACCTGCATGCAGACAATACATTCATACACATAAAAATAAATAAATAAATAAAAATTTAAAAAAAAATTAGGGCAAGGCACTAAACAGAGTTTTAATATTTTAATCTGGGTTTAGTGAAACACAGATGTTCAACGTCTTTAGCCAACTAGTATGTAAATTAAAACAACTCTGTGATTTTATCCTGCCCCAATCAAAATGATGAACATCAAAAACCCACAGGATGACAACTGCTGATGAGGATTTGGGAAAGCAGGGCACTTATTCCCTGCTGATAGGAATGCAAACTATTCCAGCCACTGTGGAAATCAGAATGGATATTCCTCAAAAAGTTAAAAATATATCTCCTACATACCACTCTGGGGTATATACTGAAAGGATTCTGTATCCTAATACAGAGATACCTGTTCATCCATGCTCATTGCTGCTCTATTCACAATAGCCAGGAAATTGAAAGAATCTAGACATCCATCAAATGATGGATGGATAATGAAGACGTGGTATATTTATACAATGGGTTATTCAGCTGTTAAGAAAACAACATGGAATTCACATGTAAATGGTTAGAATTGGAAACAATCATCCTAAATGAGATAACCCAGACTCAGAAAGAAAATTGTCGCACACCCTCTCTCATAAGTGGATGCTTTAAAGCTTTAAATCTTTAGATAGGTGTGTTTAAATAGGAAAATCCTTAGAGGTTACAAAACTATTCAGCCCCTAGGAGGGGTTTCACAGGAGGGAGAGTGAAAGTTTTCTAACCCCAATTCTTGCCTAATCTGTTCAGGCATTTCTTGTCTTCTAATGTTCATTCAGATATCTCACTTCTCCTGCCATAGTTTGCTCGATTCTGGCAGGCATTGAAGTTATGTCCATGGTACAATCAGGCAGGATATTAATATCTGCAAGATCCTGATGGTATCCATAAGAGCACCATTTTCACTTCTGAGGCTCCTGGTAGCTTTGCTTTCTGGCAGAGAACTGTTCTCTTTCAAGACCAAAGGTGACTTTGCAACCATGATCTATATTCTTCCATGTGCTACACTGTCTTAGTGATGTCCCTTACATGGTAATCAGTAATTCCAAAGTTATAGAGATAAAACTCTTAAATTCCTTGCAACACTATTGCAAGAATTATATTACAGAATTTGACTCTTTTTGGACATCCAGAAAAATAGAGATCAATTGGATTATTATTAGCTCCTGGTTGATGGACTATGTTTCAAATCAAGGTCTTCAAGAATCTTAGAAACAAAATGTGAAAAAGCCTCTTGTTCTCTTCCTATTGGCTAGTTGTGAGTTTTTGTGTTAATCACTATCTAATGCATAAGGAAATTTCTTTGTTGAAAGTTGAGAGATGCTAATCTATGGGTATAACAATATTATATATTATACCAATTAGGAGTTTGTTTAATATTATATTTATTTAGTGGAAAACTAGTATTAGGATACCTCCTCCGTGTCCTTTGACCTCTCTAGACTCAGGTTCCTATGCCTGATATCAATTTCAAGTATGGGCTCCAACCCTTGAAACAGGCCTAAAATCCAATTACAAAGTGATTTTCTTAGTCCTATAATATCCATACCAATATTGCATCAGCTGGCATATCTGGACAGGCCAGTTATTGTTGTAGCTATCAGGATTCATGGCTTGGTAAGTGTTCTAATTTGTCTTCCATTGCTGTGACAAAACACTCTGACTGACACCAACTTGGGGAGGAAAGGGTTTATTCAGCTTACATCTCCTGGGTCACAGTTCATCACTTAGGGAGCCCAAGGCAGGAACTCAGGGCAGGAACCTGGAGGCAGGAGCTGAAACACAGGCCATGGAGGAATGCTGTTCACTGGCTTGCTCCCCTGGCTCATGCCCAGCCTGCCTTCTTATACCGTACACAACAACCCGCCCAGGGTGGCACCACTCATTGTGGGCTGGGCCCTCCCATATTGCTTGACAATCAAGACAATACTCCACAGATGTGGCCACAGGCCAATCCAATGGAGCCAATTCCCCAATTGAGGCTCCCTCAACCCAGGTGTGTCAAGTTGACACTAAAGCTATCCAGCACAGTAAGGTTAATAATAATTTTCTCTTAAGGTAGCATGCATTATACCTTCCATCACTATGAATAGTAGGCAGTAGAGATGAGGCTTGGAAGTCAGCACCAGCTTGATTTCCCTTTGTTTATTCTGTATAGCTCATATACATAATGTCTTCAACAAAAGGGTCAAATGCCAAAGTTCCAGTGGGTAACAAAGTGCAAGAGCAATGGCCAGTAATTTTTGAGGGTATATGGGATTCCTGGTCAACAGCTTCAAAAGAAGTCCATTCATGGCATTGTGCTTTTACTTAGCTTATGGTTTCTAGTAGAGGCAATGTGTCCCTGTTATAAGATGTTATATTTCCTTTTAATCTCTTTATAATGTATATTTATATACTTCATAAAGCTTCTACAGTGGCAGGTTTTCCAATGTCCTTCAATGTTGGTTATCTTTCTCCATACTCCATCAACTTCTATTCCTTGCCTCATTTAACCCTTCCTACCTTATCATATATACGTGTTTATATATATATATATATATAAAATAGCACATTAATTTGGGTATGGGTAGTAAGGGGAGATGTCAATGGGGGATATAAATATGATCAAAATGTATCATAAAAAATGTAAAAGTTCAATAAAGGAAAAAAGTAAACAAAAATAATACTTTTAAAGTAGAAAATTAAAAGCCAGCCATCACTAGTAATTCATAAAAATTTATTTCTAAATACCGAGATAAAGACCAAAAATATCAATACTTTGTCATCAACCTTTCTTCTTCTACTTAATTTTCTAGTGACATGTAAATTATCAGTTTACTGATAAGATACTTACCTACTTAAAGACATTGATCTTTCACATTTCAAGCTAATTTCAGGCTTATAGCTACACAAAATATTACTCTACTCCGCTGGTGTAGAAAGAAGATCAGCACTGGCTTTATGTTCCCCTACTTTTTTTTAGTATATGATGCATAGATGTTTTAATTTTACTGAGAGATCAGAAATTTTCAGGATAGAACACTAGGAATGTGACATTGCTAATTACATAAACATAAAATCCCAAAAAAACCTTTGAACAACTAACAGACTAACTTTATCATTGATATTAGCTAATGATTAGTGTTCAAAATTCAGAAAGAATCTTCATCTAAGCAATAAGGTCTGACTAGGATTATCCAATGAGTCTTCAGAATGTGGTTGGAGTGTGACCATTCCACATTTGATTGTACATATATTTTAAAAGATTGATCTTCCACAAAAACAAAATAGAAATAAATTACCTTTATCCATATGGAGCACATTATAAGTAAGATTGGTTTTCCAAAATTCAGGTTAGATGGGATTGTAGTGTCTGAATGGAAGTCTTTACTTTATGGAAATTATAATTATTTCAATTTTTGTCCACAATCAGCTTGAAATGTTGCAAAACTCTGCAGGTGCTCGCTGTTATAACAAAACCATGGGAACAGATGGTGCAAGGTACAGGCCAGCTCAAGGGATTAAATGTGAAGCTTTTGAAATTTAAAATTAAAGCTGGGTGATCTTGGGAAAACCTGCCTGCCAAACAAGCTTGCTTAAAAAAATAAGAATAAAAAAGTTATCCAAATTCTCTTGACAAGCTTATTTATATTCAAATAACTAGGAAATATTAAGTAGTTACAAAGTACACTTAGTGGGGGACAGGTCGCCTGACCAAATTAAAATGTGAACTGCTCATTCCCATTATGGTGCTAAATCTTTGCATGCAGTGACCCTTCTTACATTTGGTTCTTAATGGGAACTAGTTTCTTTATCAAGAAAGTACATTTCTAGGTGCTGAAATAAGGATGTCCTAACATTCATTGTCTTGTTTAAACAGATGGAATGAAATACTTTAGTTGGGGCTATGATGATTATTAATAGTCATTGTCTTGTTTAAATGGATGGACTGAAATACTTAGCTTGGGGCACTGATGATGATTAACAGGGACGTTGCATCAATTTGTAGGGACAAATGAAACAGTTTCAAGATTGCATGATCAACTAGACTTCATCGTTTTAACTAGATTCAAGTGAAAAATACAGGAAGAGAAACATTTAAAGTGTCAACATTGCTATATTTTGGCATTCTTAGTATATATAATAAAATGATTCAATACAACACATATTAGTGAATTTGAAAAGATATATAACATCACATAAATATTTTCACTATATTCCTCCCAATGTCTTGGTAAGGTAGAAACTATTATGTATAAGTGTGGTTATAGAAACATTCTACTTGTTGATAAGTAACAAAAGATGACAAGTTTGACTTCAAAGTTCATTTCAGTTTTCATCTTGCTAGATATATTTAACTGTCATCTCAATATTCTTATGTCAAGGGCTGATTTATACATGAAAATAACAGAATTTTTCAGAGCCTTAGAAAGTAATTTAACATATCTGTGATATAGTACAGGTATGTTGCATGGATTCATTGAGCTCCAATTTAGCATTAGATCAATTGAATGATTGGTTCATTATGACATCCTTATAGTGATATCAAGACATTTAAAGACACAGGTATGCATGCATAAATTAGCTCTTGTCTAATAGCTTATTATATTTCTTCTTTTCAGTTATTGTATTAATCATGATTATGCTAGTAATTATTCACATTTTCTTTGGAAGTTCATGGGAGCTCCAAGAAGTTGAATGCATTAGACATACATATAGCTGATTAGTCTATGCAGTAAACACATCAGAGTAAATAAATCACAGATTTTAAATTTGGAATGGCTGCAAAATAAAGTGCATACTATCTCAGACAATATGTTAAGTCATTCTCATATTACTTAATCTTCATTAAAATATATTGAATAAATATGGCTGTTTCTATTTTAACTATGAAGAAACCAAGGCTCCAGGAAATGGTAATTCATTTGTGTAAAACCACAAAGTTGAAATGTGCAGAAAATGGAAGTCATACTTGAGTTCATTTGACTAAAATAATTGCAGTATTCTAACCCACAAAGACAAAGTACACAAAATAAAAATATAATGAGGGAAGTAAGACAAAATATAACTGGTATCTAAATGAAGTAATTAACCATTCTGTTTGGAACACACTGTTATAGGTGGTCATGGCTAAGTTGAGTCTCTTTAGAAGGAAGATAGATGTTTTCTTGAGAATGAGTGGAGTATAAATGAGGGTAGGGGAACCATGAAGCATGAGAGTTCCTGAGGCAGAGAGGAAAGTGGGAGATAACTCTGGATATAGTAATGGTAAGAAATAATTAATATAATATATTCATTTATATTGGGCCAAATTGAGGAGGGAGAGAGTCAAGGTCTCCTAGTTTTCTTGGGTCCTAGAAAATACAATTACTAAAGTAAAAGATAGAAATGGAGATACCGCAAGATGCACCAAATTTCCTCGGGTATATCTCTCTTAGTGACCAGTAAAATATTTCTCAAGGTATCCTGGATTACATAGAAGGTTTGGAAATGATCAGGAAAAAAGGTGAGTGTTTTGGGTAAAATGTGTTATTTTCTTTTTACGTTCCTACATTTTCTTTGCTATTGTCTTAGATATTTTATCAAGGAAATCCCTGAGGCAGTTCCCCAAGAAGTTTAGTCTTAGCTCCAGTACTAAAAGAAGTAAACGCTGTACTTACTTGTGTTTTGAGGGACAAGGAATGAATTATCAAAGAAGTCAATTATATTTTGTAGTCTTTTGAGGAAGGTTTGTTCAGCATAGAAGCATGAATTTTATCAATTCATTATTAACAGGTGAATTTATTTAATAATATGCACATGTTGTATCTATGAGTGGTATTAAAATAAGAAAATGTGGAAGAAGCTACTTTTTGAAAATATCTACAGATAGAACACCTGCTCAGATTTATAACCTTTTCACTGCCTCTGTCTACCACATGAGTATTTCAAATATACCTCACATTTATGGCTTTTTCTTCAAATAATATACCAAATTGAATTTGCTAAATTTGGGGTTATTATACAATTAAAATATTGAGTAATAGTAAAAGAACCTAGTGTAAGCTGGGCGTGGTGGCGCACACCTTTAATCCTAGCACTTGGGAGGCAGAGGCAGGCGGATCTTTGTTAGTTCAAAGCCAGCCTGATCTATAGGGCGAGTTCCAGGACAGCTGGGGCTACAGGGAGACCCTGTCTTAAAAAAAAAAAAAAAAAAAAAAAAAGAACCTAGTGTAATTAGAAAAATAAAACGTTATATTAAATTGCTGGGTCATTTGTTATATTCTATTTACCTTCAGACCTACAATAAAATGATAATGAAATATCATGTGTTATACATCTACATTTTGGCAGATTCAACTGTTTATATCCTTATGAGAAGAAAATCAGCATTTTCTATATTCACTACAATGCTAAAAACATCTTCAAAAGGAGTTTCAGGAAAATGGACTCAATGGGGGTGAGACAGAAACCTAACTCAGATTATGTTTCAGGAGTTTTATTAGCATGTGTAAAGACTGTCCTATAATTAGGGAATGTTGGGCACATAAGTTCTGAGAAATGGTGAAAGTCCACATCAAATCACAGGGTTTTAAAAAAATTATTGAGCTTTTGTAATTTCAAGCAACAGTTCTTGACCAACAACTTTCTTATCATAAGATAAACATGTATCCTTATATTTATAGACAAGCATACTGTATATGACTCTCCAAGAAAGCTCTTTTTGCAGCAGATGGAGGCTACTGCAGATTTCCACAACTGGTCAGACACAGAGAATATATACCTATTATATGCCCAGTCATAGGTCACACACCTACAGTTAAACCTCTATACCTAAGGCTCATGGAACAAAGAGGAACAAGGGGTAGAGAGAAAAATAATGCATCCCTCCACCAGTGAAACTCCCTCATACAACAGAGTGTGGTGCACAAAGAAAACCACAACTGACCAAGTTTTAAAGAATAAGATACTATAGAGTATGTATCCCTGGATAGGACTCTTATGTTGAAACTTGAATCACAGCTTTTAAGAATATATATGCCCAAGGAAGAAGCCAATCACTTTACCTTACCATAAGGTTTATGACTAGTTATTCAAGTCTAATCAGATTAATAATTATTTCAAAACTAATCTTGACAGTTTTATTCATATACAAAATGTTCCTGGATAATATGATCATTTATTTCATATGCTTTAATCACTTTCCTTTGCTTTCCTTCTGTAAGAGTGTGTTTATTAAGATTGTTGGACTTGAAAGACCCTGGAAGGCACTGTAAATTTATTGTACAATTGAACTTCAAGGTCTTAGAGAGCAATGTGTTCTGACTTAAGTAAACCAGCAGCTGATCTGATGGTACCTCATGCCAAAGGCCTAGGAGAATGTGACAGTGGCAGAGAAAGGAGGTTGATGAGGTTTTGTGCCACTGAAAGCCAATTTGGTCATGATAATGGACTGAATTTTCCTTCTCCTTTCATGTAGCTGACCTATCTTGTCTAAGTAAAGGTTTTATAGTCTTTAATTAGGTAGCATGGTTAGAGAGACGGCACAGAACAAAAGTCTGCCAGATCAGACCAAGCTTTCTGCTTTGTACAGGAGACATTTCATTGGGATGTTTTATTTGGCAGGTACAGGATGGCAAGCAGAACTGATCAAAATTAACTAGAAGGGATAAAATTAAGTTCAGAGAGCAATCTAAATCTTAAGAAGGAATTCACAGTGAAAGATTTCTCTTCCTCCCTGTACTGTCACTGGAGTGCATACCAGTCTACATGAATCTGGCCACACACAACAGGGCCAGTGTTTATTCTGGACAAAACGAAACAATATGAATTGCAAAGTCCAAGTAGAGTTAGTGTGTTGAAACAATGCAATAAATGCTATATAGTCCTTAGAGTGTTCTTCAAAAATTTGCTTCCTATGGAGATTTCGATTTGTTAAGCAAAGAAGGTTGTCATTCAACCTTTATTATTCATCAATATAAAGACAATTGCTTCATTAAAATATGTATTGAGGCAAAGTGTCATTAATACTATAACCAGGAAAAATATGTATAGTAGTATACCAAAGCATAGCAGAATTATGGTTTCTAGCATTTTGATACATGGTGATGATTTTGGCCTGGGAGAAAATGTTACTCTAAGCAATGAAATTACTTTGGTTGTATTAAAACTTATTGTGTTTTTCATTTTAAATTATCCATCTTTTCTTTCACCTTACAGAATGTGGTTCAGTAGTGTCCTATTTTTGCAATATTTTAAGATTTAAAATATCACCTGTTTTGTAATGTAAATTAGCACACATTGGTAGGAGGGAATTGGATTATGGGCCAAATCTCTAATATCCAAACCATATGGTTTTAATCCAAATTAGAATATTCTATTTTAGTGGAAATAATTGGATTTACTAAGAATTGTGGAGCCAAATATATTTTAGAGTTTTCAGGGAATTTAAAAATGTGCTAGTTTAGGAAACAGTTTAAGTCATTTGTTTTATGTATGTTAATGAAAGAGAAAGCTATCATATAGTCTATTACAAAACAGAAGAAGAAAATCTCCCCTAAATTATTTAGAATGCCTGCCTCTGTGCAGAGGTCATGTGCAGAATCATTAGGGAGAACAAAATTTATGCCTCAGGTATGAGCTATGAACTATTTTCTATAACAAGTAATCCCAGAATAATATTAAATATTTCTTATCATGAGTAGAGGGAATATTTGAAAATTTTCTTCGGTTCTTGATAGTCACTAATTTTCTTTCAAGTTACTTTCCCCACAAACATTTAAATATTCATTTTAAAATATGTTAGAACTGGAGAATTAGAGCATTTTCTGATGCATTATTATTTATTTTTATTTTATTTATTTATTTTCTATGTGTATGAATGTATTGTCTGCATGCAGGTTTGTGCACACATGTTGTGCAATGCCGCGGAGGTCAGAAGAGGGTGCCGGGTTCCCCTGGAACTGGAGTTATCCTGGAATTGGAGTCAAAGACGGTTCTCAGCCGCCATGTGAGTGCTGAGGATCGAACCCGGGTCCTCTGCAAGAGCGGTCGGTGCTCTTAACCGCTAGGCCAACTCTCCAGCCCTATTATTATTATTATTTGGTACATACTATTCCACAATTTGTGTTCTTCGTGATAAGGAATGGGGTTGAAGTAGTCAACATTTTTGGGTGAAGAAGGTTAAAAGAAGTATTTCTTTAATGTCAGTAACAGCTGTCAGGCTGGTGGTTCAGCTGTAGCCATTTGGCCCCTGGCCAGTCCTGTCTTCCAGTGCATAGCTCCAACCTTCACTCACTAATATAAAGGATTTCTTCTAAAAGGGAAAAAAGATCCTCTTGGTAGGTGTAACCAAAAAACAAGATCCAGAAGCTTGTCTTCTTTCTTTCCTGCACGGGGGAGATGACTGCAGTGTCCCTCTACGACTTATCAAGTTTGCTGGACATCAGGAAAGCCAGAGTCCTGTGAGATGTCATGGGAAGGAACACGTGATGGATTTCAGCAAGTGGCAGAGCAGAGTTATCCTAAAAGTGTGGCTCACACAAAAGGGCTCATCAAACAAGCTAGCCGATGTGTGTGCTGGCAATGGTAGTCAGAATGAATCTTGGCATGAAAAAGAAGCAGGGATCTCAGGATGAATTTCACAAGGAACAATGTTTTCACAAGCATTATGACAGTGAAGCAAGTTGGTAGAGAGAAACTGAAGTCGGAAGAAGTTGGTTCTGCACAGTGTGAAAACTAAAGTAAAATGCTGAGTTCAAAGGAGCATTCCCAGCACGCTGAAACAGCCTGTCCTGAAGAATTCATCAAGAAAATGGACAAGAAAGAGAAAAGGAACATAAGATCTGGAGAGTTATATTTGGAAATAGTGGTATAACACAAGGAAACATTAAGAAGAAAAATATAAGAAAGGACAAAGGACACTGGCACGCAAAAGAAACAATCTAGAAAAATATTAATGTAAGTTAGAGAAAAATGGCAGCTATGTGTATTTCTAGGCCAGAATGAGTCAAAATACCTGCCTCCAAGCCTGGTCATCTGAGTTCAATCCCTGGGACCCACATGATAGGAGAGTACTGATTCCAGAAAACTGTCTTCTGACCCACGTTACATGCCATCTTGTGCAGATACATGTGTACACACAGTGTAAGGTGGACATTCTTCCAAATGGACTGGCCCTGGACATCAAATGGAATGTGACTTTGGCTCTTCTGAAGGAAAGTGGGAGCCAGGATCCAAACAAACATCTTGTGCAGAGGTGAGGGCAAACATGGGGGTGCACCCCAAAATCCTGCAGTGACCTCCTCACCCAGACGCTATTTTAACAAGCCCATTAAACTCACTAGATTCCCCTAAACTGCAGTTTGGAGAGATTTCCTTGGTTTGTCTTTTGGATGCACCGAGCAGCACATGTGTTTCTCCTGGAAGGAAATTTTAGCAACACACACACACACACACACACACACACACACACACACACACATACACGTGAGCATACACATGTATGAATGAGTAAATAAATGCAATTAAATTTTTTCTGTGACTTAGGAAAAGATAAATGAAAGCTGGAATGAAGGAATTTGCTTTGAAAAATACAAAACAGGGGCCAAAAGCCTCAGAAAGAGAGGATTTGAAACTAAAGGTACTCTTGGGTTGTCAGTAGCCATGAAATGGACAGAGTGCAGGGCTGTGAAAACAGTCAAAACAGGCTTATATCTTGGGAAAACATCACTTACAAGCTAAACAGGAATCAACAGTCCGAGTTAAAATGTAAATAAATATGAATTTTAAAGTTTATAAAAATGTATATATTGATATATTTGCATATGAATATTCAGATTCATCATTGGAGAAAACTGATGGTTCATAGTTGATACTTGCTCCCATAAAAAAAAACAAGGATAAAAATTGTTGCCAACTATTTTCAGAGATTATAAAAACCTATCATAGTTTAAAAGTCATATCTTATTATAAAGATACCAAATAATATTGAGTCATTGGATTGTGAAATTTCGGAGCAGCACCAAATATCTTAAGGCATAGCACACTGCCTTGAAATGAGCAGGAAGCATTTCTTGATCAACTATTGGAACAATCACAAGACCTGAATAATTAAAAAAAATTCTTATTATTAATTTTATTTATTTCTGTATGTGTATGAATGTACTGTCTGCATGCAAGTCTGTGCACTCATGTTGTGCAATGCCACGGAGGTCAGAAGAGGGTGTCGGATTCCCCTGGAACTGGAGTTCTCCTGGAATTGGAGTTTCAGACGGTTCTCAGCCACCATGTGGGTGCTGGGGATCGAACCCGGGTCCTCTGCAAGAGCAGTCGGCACTCTTAACTGCTAGGCCAATAATTTTAAGCATCCAAGAGGTAATATAAACATATGTCAGAACTGCACAGTCAACCAAAAAAGTGGCCAACAAAAAATACCCAAATATTTATATTTAATAAAAGATATGAATAAAAGGTTAAGGAACTCTGTATTAAATAAAACTCAAATTTACAAAAAGTGAAAGAATGTAAAAGAACTCCAGAGTCTGGGGATTTAACTAAGTGGTAAAGAATGTTTTTTCCTGCTTGTACTGAGGTCCTGAGTTCTTTTCTTGCCACCAGTGTTTACAGCTCACAACTGTCTGTAACTCTAGCTTCTGGAGATTTGCTGCCCTCCTTGGGCCTCTACAGGCACTCTACCACACGTGTATATGCATATAACACACACAGGTACAGACAAAGACACACACACACACACACACACACACACAAACACACACAAATACACACAATAAAAGAGATCTTAAAAAAATAACAAAATGATATACTAGACAATAATTCACACAATGAATGACAATTTTCCTTCCAATAAACCTGTATATTTAACTGACTTAATTAAAAAGAAACTGGAAAAAGCTTCATATGTGAAAACCATATGAGAGATATTTCAGTAGAATGATAGTAGAATTAATATAAATGTGAACTCAGAAAAACTAAATAAGACATAGAGAATGGACTAAAGAAAAAGCTTCATCAAACTTAGTGGCAGCCAAGTTAGTTTTCCAGGAGAAATACACAAAACGTTGAAGAGTCCAACTGAGATGATCTGGACAATAATGGGGGGATCAAATTCTTATGTCATAATGTTGACAAAGTTGACCTGAACAAAAGCAATAAACAAAAGAACATTTTAAGAATTTTTGTATGTGAATATTTATATAAACCCCCTCAGCAAAAATATTAACAAATGGAAGCAAATGACACCCTTAAGATCTTGCCTTTTAAAATTTATTATTTTTATTTTATGTGTATGAGTACATGGCCTGCATATACCTAAGTGTACCTGTGTCATACAATGCCTGATGAGGTCAGAAGAGGGTGTGGGATCTCCAGAAACTGGAATTAAGGACATTTATTGGTTGTCATGCAGGTGTTGAGAACTGAAGCCAGGTCTTCTGCAAGAGAAACTAGTGCTGTCAACCACTGAGCCATCTCTGGAGCCCCACATCTTTAAGATCTTAAGATATATCTTAAACTGTACCACATCTTATCAAACAAATAGACCCAAATCTATAAAAGTGTTATAAGATAATATTATCTGATTATTAATAATAATCTTATAATGGTTATTTGACTCATGTGAAATGAATCTCAGAAAACAGAAAGGATAACTTTACTATCCTTTAAATATATAAACTAACTTTATTTTATTTTATTTTGGTATTTTTGAGACAGGATCTCCCTGTAGGCCTAGCTGGCCTAGAACACTCTGTATAGACCAGCTTGGTCTTGAACTCACAAAGATCCTCTTGCCTCTGCCTCCTGGTTGCTGGGATTAAAGGCATGGGCTAACAGCCAGTCTAACTTTAAATACATAAACAGTAACACTGGAGAGATTGCTCAATGGTTGAGAGCACTGGCTGCTCTTGCAGAGGACCCAGATTTGACTCGAAGCACCCACATGGGGGTTTAACAATCATCTGTAACTTCAGTTCCCAGGGATGTGATGCCTCTTTTGACGTCCATGGGCATTGCACTTACACACATGCAGAAAATATACTCATACACATAACATAAAAATAACGAATAAATTATTTAAAAAATAAGTACACAAATAGTTGGAAAACTGGTGAAGAGATATATGATAGTCAGATGAAAGTGTTGAAACTTAAATGATACACAAGAGCCTATGCATCCTTACTATTAAAAGAAGTCACAGAATATCAATCAAGAGAAGATAAACAAAAACAAAATACATGCAGCACCAACATCAAAATAAATGATCACATAAAACTTTAAAAAGTATTATTATAAAAATTATAAAATAACGCTAGGAGACTAATTTTTCACCTCTGACGTCCAAAGGTCAGATACGGAAGGTTCCAATCATGTTTATGTGTATCTTTAAAAAAATCTTAGTGTAGCAGTATATGTGGTATGTGTTTGTGTCTGTATGTGTGTGTGCAAATAAACATACACATGTATGTGAATGCATATGCCGCCAGAAGTTGCTATTAGTGGGTTTTCTTCTATCACTCTTCTGATTAATTTTTGGACAGTTTCACTCACTGAACCTGCACCTCACCAGTTAGTCTAAGACTTGCAGGGCAGCAACCTCAGTACTGGGCTCAGACAAGAGCCATGCTTTCATCCCTGGCTATTATTACATGAGTGCCGTGATTTGAACTCATGTTCTCATGTGTGGGGCTTCCCTTCCCTCCCGTATCTTCATGACTGTATTCAAACCCTTGCTCACCTGCCTCAGCTGAGTTGGGTCAGGCAGGGAAGGAGGAAGTGAAGGCGGGCATTTAAATGTAAGCCAGTTTTAAATCTGAGCTGTGGTGAGCACAATGGGAATGGACACCCTGAAGATTGTATCAGAAGATAGATCATTTAATAAGGAAAGGGAAACATTTTTTAGCCAGTTAGGGGAGAGGAGGGCCTTGCTCAATTATGTGAAGGGAAGAATAACCTGGCAGTTAGGGAAGGGGTGGGCTGGGGGTAGTGTGGGCTGCTGCAGGGTCATGTGATTTCTGGAAAGCATGGCTGGAATGAGGAAACAGAAACTTATTACTACTTGCAGGAACTTAATGCCTAAGGCTGTGAGTGAAGGGGCGTGGAGGACAGAGGTCCCCTCCAAGGTCAAAATGGCCAAACTCCTGCTGACCTCACAAAGAGGCTTCCGGTGTCTCAGGCCATGCTCATTGTCCTGGACAGTCATCAAGCCCCACGTAAGTCCCACACTCATGCCTGCCCATCAAGCTCTTCAGCCATTGAACAGACTTCCTGAGCCCGTACCTCTTTAAAGGGCCCTTACACTTCAAACTTTCAATGGATATACCCTTTGACCAATTGCACTAGTTAGAATTTATCCTAAGACGATAGCCACACATTTAAAAACACCATCTCTGAGGTCAGTGCACCATCTGTTATAATAGTTGAGGGATGTCTCTTCAGTGAAACCATTTTCTCCCATTTTCCTTATTATCATCTGAAAGGATGTTGTGGTGTTATTGTCTGATTAGACTGTCCTAGAAACTGTGAAGCAGAAAAAAGGATTGCTCTTGGAATCAGTATCTCTGGGGGTGTGAGGAAAATGGGATTGGGCAGAGAGACGTTGCAGAATAACTCAAAATAGCAGGTCTCATCACTTGATTTCTCCAGATGCTTTGAATCATATATGATCTTTCAGATGGTCCTAATTTGGTGCAAGAATCTTTCTAGACCAGTCTCTGCTAGTCATTAGATGTATGGTGCACTCAGCAAGGTGAAGCACCACTTACAACTTCTACCTGCAAACCCTCTCAGCAGCTGTCAGAAAACAAGCTGTGCCTCCGTTTTGCATGGGGAATGCATGGGGAGATGGAAATCAAATGCATTGTAAGATCTACTGCACAGGCACATCACAGGGAGGTAGTTTTCTTGTTATCATGAACTCATTTGCATCTTTTCAATATTGTATTGGTATCTCAATGTGCTTGGCTGATGTTTAGCTCTGAAGTGTGTAGCAAAGGCCCATATCCTAAAGGCTTGATTCCCCTGAGAGATGGGACTGGGAAGTACTTCAAAGTAGGGGGAGAGGTCTAGTAGGATGACTTCCCTATTAGTGGGATTTCAGGACCCAGACCATCTCTTCTTGTCCTTGTCCTCTTACTTGTCCTTGTTCTCTCCCTCCTTGTCCTCCTCTTCCTCCTCATCCTCTTCCTTTCTCTCCCTCTCTTATTTATTTATTTATTTATTTATTTATTTATTTATTTATTTATTTAGTCTTTTTGAGACAGGGTCTCCCCTTAGCCTCAGCTATCCTGGAACTCACTCTGCAGACCAGGCTGGCCTTGAACTAAAAAAAGATCCGCCTGTCTCTGCCTCCTGAGTGCAAGGATTAAAGGCGTGCTCCACCACGCCTGGCTTCCCTCTCTCTTTTAAACACATGCACAGGTACACACACATCCTTTCTAATCATTAGGTGTTTGGAATGCTCTGACACAAGCACCTACCTTGATATACCATCCAGCTATTGGGATTAATTGGTCATGAATTGAACCCTGCACAACAAAGAGCCAAAATAAGCCTTTTCTATTTATAAGTTAATTTATCACAAATATCTGTTAGAGTATGGAAAGCTAATACAATTTGTACACAACACTACTTATTCAAAAATAAACTGTAAACAGCAACTAAAAATGTATTGGGGAACAGAAATATTTGAGAGCTTGGATAAAAGGTTTAGTGAAAATAATCTGCAAAGCACCATTTTCTTTAAATTGTTACCCAGGTCTAGTCTATGCTCTAGCATATGCAAAATCATGGCGGAAAGAATGGTAGGATGGTATTTGATAGTAAGCAGAAAAATATCCAACAATATGCTCTTCTCCAAATAATCTATTTATTTCATCAAGCTTTTGACAGTTGCTGGACAGCACCCAAGACAGGCCTATAATCTGAAGGACAATAATTTGACCTTGCCTCCGACATTTGTCATCTGCCAGAACATGCACCCTTGCAATTAGCAATCATCTTCTCATGTGTCTCTCTGATATTCACTATTTACTCCTTTATTCATTGCTTATATTCATTTCAGTATTTTCTCTGGATTTTTCAGACTTCTTTGTTTATTGTAGGAAAATTCTCTTCATTCTCAATCTTCTCAAGAAAAATTTATTTCATCTATAGAATTCTAATCTTTCAGTTACTGCACTTCCAAAGTTACTGCTCCTCTTCCTCCCTAAGGAACATAGCAGGGTGGGGCCAATTATGCAGTCAGGTATTCATTTAGAATAGAATAAAAGCCCTTTCTCTTCCCAGCTCCTAAGGATAAAGGAGTATAGATGACTTGTTTGCTCACCTGCATAAACACCCCCTTCTTACTTTTTGGTTGTTATCCTTAGCCTTTAAAGGCTATGCGATCCCTCCAGCCACCCCGCCAAAAAAAAAAACCCTCTTATGTGTGTTTCAAGTCATTTAGTTTCAAGATCCACTACTCACAATCTTTTTTCCAAAATTCTACATACCCTGAGTGTTAATAGAACACTGTTACCATACTGCTCTTCTTCAGAGAAAGAATAGGCCGAGGATATTTTATATTTTCTGTACAGTCCTTTCTATTCAACCATATTCCTTCTACCTACTTATCTTAACTTCATGAAACATTCATATACACATGCACTGTACAGGTCAGATGTACAGTTGTTCAGACCCTACTTTTATTTCTTAGAGAAGGGAAGAATATTACAGTATAAACATGCTAACTGCTTTGGAGGGAAAGTAACTGTTGTCCTAATTTTCTCCTTTTATACTGAGTAAGTATATGCATGTTTTTAGTCTCAGGATTTGATCATTAACAATCCCTTAAGAGAGCATGTTTGGTGAGTGTAGAACCCAGAATTAGTAGTCAGAAACCAGTTCTTTCTCCTTCTGCTAATTATTTGTATCATCCTACAGAAGTCATTTAATTTCCAAATACTTTGAAATCCCCCTTTGGAAGATGAATTACCACAGTAATTAGAAAGATTAACTAAGACATAAAACAGAATTGACATACAATCAAAATAATGCACATGGTAGAAAATCACTTAGTCTTATTGGACTTTATGTATTGGATACTTTGTCTTCATATTATTATTTTAAAGTTGTGATGTCCTTAAAATAAAACTTAGTGCTATACCTCTTAAATAAGCATTTATCGTTCATTATCAGAACTTAAAAGAATCATTAGGTATTATTAAGAATTAGAAGTCAGCTGGAAGTATGCTTTAACTTGCAATAGCAAAAATCAAGATTAAGTAATAAGATTACAGAATACAAACACTACAATAGTATGACTGCCAAGTAAACTCCGCTTAGGTATTACTTTAATTACTAACAGGAACTAAATTATAACATATTAATAAGCTATGATTTATTTAAAAGTGTCATCTAAGGCATATATGGTATTCTCTTAGTTCAAATATTCTTTTCCTCTGACTTCTTAAAAAATTATTACCTAAAGAAAATGAAGAGACATATGTATACATACTTTATAACATAGAAAATGATTATGCCACTTTTAACAACATGAAAATTTTGGTTTCCATTTTTTTTTTTGAACATGCATAATTTTTTGCCCATGTCCTTTCAAACTCCAAAGATCCATGTTGGTAATGCAAGTATGCATTTAAAAAATATTAGCAATAATTTTACTTGAATTTATTGAAATTATTAATGATCTTCCAAAGCTTCATTATTCATCAAACATGGAGTAGTTAACATTTAAGCTTTAACAATGGTTTCCAGGTTGCTGTAGATGTTTTATTCAGTAAGAAGAACTGGATTGTGTATAATCCTATGAAAAGATACTCTAATTAATTGGCAAATTGCTATGGCATTGATAAGTATTTTAAATCTTAATTACTTTTTTCCTTTTGCTTTCTGCTTCAAATGATCAGTTTGGTACACACACTAAAAAGGTAAAGAGCCTTTAGTTCGAGAACCAAATGTTAATACTGATTTTTTTTTTAATTTTATAGGCATTCAAAGCCCAAACTGTCTTTTTCTTTATAAAGTTTTAAATTAATGGATAAAAAAGGCTTAATTTGAATAAAAGAAATCTCAAATGCAAGGAACTTATTCTTTTAAGCTCCAGAGAAATGTAGTGCATTTATCAGCTCTGAGTGGATATCATTGTGTTTATAACAGAGTGTAGGCACCATGCAATTTTGCTCCTGAAATTGGTTTATATAGATGACTGGTTGCTGTGAAGTGTGTGTCAGAGTTCCATGCAGCTGTTATGAAGTAGTACAATTGTCATCGCTTCTTACATGGTTGTTGAGAAGAGCTTGAGAGCCCAGCTCAGTCAGCTGTTGAATAGATAACCCAACACAGTTAACGTGGCATACATTGTAAAGAATTACATGCCTGCTACAATGAGCTTTGGGCCTTTGGTCTAGATAATAATCCTGGTGGGTGTACCACGTGTAGTGGCTGTCTGATCACTCAGATATAACTGACGAAACATAAAGAAAAATGTCAGTCGACTGAAGAAAAATGATGCTGCAAGTTTGTTTAAGGTTCATGTAAACGGCTATGTGTATTTTTTAACCCCAACTATCCCAAGATCTTGACTGGCCTACTCAAAGTCTGACAAAAAATAAGATCTGGAAATAAAAACCTATTTAGGGCAGCATTTAATTATGTTGGTGTGCATAAAAGCACCTATTATCTGGATGTTCTGGTTATAAAACCCAGGCTTTTTGCTTCACAAAATTAAGCCTTTTTGAAAAATCAACCTACAAATACAATGTTTAAATAAAGTGAAACTAGAAAACACAATTATTGGCAATTCCTGGGTGATGGTGGTTTTGCATTTTCATTTTGAATTGAAGTATGGATGGCAATGTAGACATTTTGGGTGATTATTAATTAAAATGAAATTAAAACACAGGAGGAAACACCACTATTTTCTACTTAAGCATAGACACAAGCACTGGGATAGTTAACATGCTATAATAATGTCCAGGAAGCCCAGAGGATGTAGAAACCACTGATGTTATAGGATTTCTAACTTAAAGCATCTATTCTCCATCCTCTGACTTACTGCTCTGAACTTGTCGCAGCCCATATGGCATGTCACACACATGGCCTGAACTAGGACTACTTTGATTCCTATACACAGTGGGGGGATTTATGGATACAACATCTGTTTAAACTGAGGGAATTTTATATCTTCAAAACTAATCATTTCATTTCCATTGGTTCCATGAATTGTGTTTATTTATAACATAATATAAATAAAGAGGAAGAGTACTGGTCTTAATGAACCATGTGATAGGAACAATTTTTCATTGCATGAGCTAATTTTTTCTTAATATTTGCGACTAGATTTTACAAATATGTGTTTAGCATTTACCTTAAAATAACACTTAATTAGGAAAATTTAAATGTTAATAGTATACTCTGAAAACCAGAAAACTGATGTAGTTGTGCCTCTAAATCTCCTGTTCTTAGAGCTAGGAATAACTTTATATTTTATTTGAAATGTTTCAAAAACCTGAATTAGCTTTAAATTTGAAGACTCATGTCTCTGATGATCACAAGAGATTCAATTATCTCAGAAATCCTTTTAGCAATATACCTTGTAGCAGTTAAAATATACTTATTTTAACTAGTTTTTTTTTTCTTATAATTCTGGGACCTATATTTGGACAGACAAGCTTAAATTGGTGTTTCTCAAAATATACTCTAAGTAGCTCAAACTTAAGTTACAAAGGCTTAGGTGTAATAAATTGTATCACTTTTTCAGGTTCCAACCACAAGAATTATCTTTATATTATATGTAGATGTTTTAAAATCCATATTTCTGTGATGATTATTTTGAAAACTGATTTTTTCAATTTATTCTCAATCCTTTTCCAAAGATGATTAACATCTGCTCAAATAAAAACCTAGATAATGCCTTTTAGTTTTACCCTACTCCCCAAATATTCTCCTTTCAATAAATGTACATTTCAACTGCCATCTATATTCTTTTCTTAAAAAAAATTTATTATTTTTATTTTATGGATATGTATATATTGCCTGCATGTATGCAAGTTCACCCATATCATGAAATGGTTGTGGAGGTTAGAAGAGGGCATTGGATTCCCCTGGAACTGGAGTTATGGACAGTTGTTAGCCACCAAGTGGGTGCTGGGGATCCAAGCCAGGTCCTCTCTGCAAGAGAAGCCAGTACTCTTAACCACTGAGCTACCTCTTTAGTCCCAACCATCTATGTTCTTATAGTGACAAGAGCTACATAGAGAGTAAATCACACTCATTTCTAGTCCATTTTCTCATGGTATTGTTCAGGTCCAAAATAAAATTATTGAACATTTTCTATTTAAAAAGAAAGAAGATTAACATGTCAACATTTCCATAAATCCTTTTCCATTCTTCCCTTCAGCAACTAAATATATTCTCCCATAGTTTGAGGCTGGGCTGGGCTTTAAACTGATTTAGCTAATGGAATCCATAGAAAGTTTCTTTGAAGGACTTTGAGCCCAAGCCTCCACATCTTTACTATGTCTAGGCTGAAACTCCAGGAATATAACTGTCACTTTGTATGAAACCCACCATGGCTTGGTACCAGTGTTATGTGGATGACATCTTGGCATTGCTCTTGCCTAGTCAAGTTCTCCAGCAGACTTGTAAATAAGGTCATCTGACAGAGCCCTCAGAGGATAAGTTCCTACCAGACCAAAGCAGAAATAGCCTTCGATCCAGCTGAGCCAGCCAGCATGCATGTATGAACACATAAATGGTTGTTATTTTAGCCACTAGGGTTTGATGTGGTTGGCTACATGCAGAATATAAGTGAAACAGATGATATTTATTCTGATGATTTTTTGAGAAATATTTTTACATAAAATAACACCACAGTAATAACAATTTCCTGTCTCAAGATATTAACTTGTTTTTTTAACAAATTTGATTCTAAATATAATAAAATTAAGCAGAGTGTGTACATATGGAAGAAACAGAATCCTGAACATCTATCTGTCTCTCTTTTATCAAATAAACCATCTGAACAATGAAAATTGTATTCCACTGACTGTTGAAATAGTATTTGTTTTTGTTTTGTCTAAATGAAAATTAATTAATGTTTCCTACTATCTTGATTAACTTTTAAAATCTGTTGCCTCTATGTAGTTGTTTCAGGCAAGGGAACCCATCTTCCTTTTGATGTTAATAGGATCATGTACTTAGTCAATTTAGGATTGGTTCCTAACAAAGCTGTAATCTGGGTTGTATCTAAGATAGTTTCAACTATACAATTAGAACAACATAGCATCCTAATGCATTTTCATTTTCAAAGATTAGTGTTAGTGGCATGGTTTGGCTGACCTTGAGGCTAGTTAACAAATGTTTATTAAAACATGCCACTTGGTACTAAACAGACAGATTTTTGACAGTGATTTTTATAGGGATATTTCATCTGTTCAAGCCTGGCTGCTTTTTTGAAGAGTAAGGATAGGTTATAGTTTAAAAATATATTACATTTCTGTCTTGTTTTTTTTTTTTATTTTTTGAAACAGCTATATTGGACATTTATGAGTTGGAAGCACTTGTCTCTCTGTTTTGCCCACCATTTCCTTTGAAGACAGAGCACATTAACCGGAGGTCTCCCTTTGAGAGGCTGACCTGGAATCATGGTCAGAGGTTCCTTTCAGCAGGAAATGTTAGCAGCACATTGTTCACGGTACACATTCTGCCAGAGAAGCCAAGTTCATATTTGGGAGACTATAGCTTTTTTAGAGTAGTTTCATGATAACTCATTTCTCACAAGAGGAGCAAATGTGAAGGCAATTTTAGAAAATGAGTGCACAAACAATGAAATACAATAATGAATTACTTGGAAGACCTGTGGCCACCTACAAGCAGGTGATGAGAACAAAATGAAACAGTGGACATGATCATTGTCAGAGTCATGGTTGTTTTTTTTTTTGTTGTTGTTATGTTTGGAGAATTTGTTAATTATTCATCTTTAACAATATATAAATTCTGAAACACAAACCCACTATAGCACATTGTATACCTAACAAGCAAAATATATCATTTCCAAGGGTGAAAACCACAATTCTTTGTTTGCCTGGCCTAGCATTATACAACTGCAGAAGTCATCTATGTTCCTGAGAGGATGTGTTAAAACTTTAAAATTAGAATAAATCACAAGTTAGATATAGAAGATTATTGCCTACCAGATCAATTTCCAAACACCAGTTAATTTCAAAGCCCTCATTCCTGTTTTGTGAAATCTGCAGCCTCCTCACTCTCAATGCAGGCCCTGCTGTGCTGCCAGCAGGAAGCCCAAGTTCAGCAGAGCATTCAGGACACAGCTCTAAGCTGAGCTGAAGCTAGTGATTGTTTAAATATAAAAACCTCTTTCTGGAAAGAAGGATTTTTTGAAGTATATGTGCATGTTGTCTATATTTTGCTTTCTTTTTTTAATGTGTATGAGTTTACTGTCTGCATGTAGGTTGGTACACCTGTGTCATGCAATGCCGCGGAAGTCAGAAGAGGGCGTTGGAGTCCCCTGGAACTGGAGTTAAAGATGGTTCTTAGCCTCTATGTGGGTGCTGGGAATCGAACCCGGGTCCTCTGTAAGAGCAGTCGGTGCCCTTAACCACTGAGCCATCTCTCCGGCCCCTATATTTTGCTTTCTTATAGAACATTATCATAAGTAGTGCTCAGAGCTCTTCCCAACTCAGCTTTGTAAGTTACTGATTTAGGCAAAAGAAGAAAATACTGTGAATGACATAGTCATTTTAGGCAGTTATGTTCTCAAATTTAAATTAAGAATTAGCCTCATATTATGGATATACTGAAGGATATTAGTTAAAGTATTTCAATGTTTCATAGATGTTCATTTGTAATTTTGTTTGTTATTAAGTCACAGAGACAACATTTCTTCACTAGTCAACGAAAGTATATTGAGCAACTTCTTCACCCCATTTGCTATTGAAAGCCAAGGAGTCCAGAGAGATCAAAGCCTAACAGCCACACTGTTATGAAGCTTGTATGCAAGTAGGAGAAACAGCCAATAAAGCAAATGTTACCACATGCACACTCACACTCAAGAGAACAGGGACTGGAGACCTGGGGAACATTTTATCATGAACCTCAAAAATATAAAAAGCCAACCAAATATCAGAGGATGTGATGATATTTCAGGAAAATGATAGGTAAGTGGCAAAACTGCATCCTTTTTTAAAACGTTTGTTTAGTTTTGTCAATTTCCTCGTTTTGAAGAATATTCCCATTTGCATTTTATCCAACTAGGTCAGAATTTCCCGTCTTGTTCTCAGAGTTGTCCCATGCAGTACTCTTTTCTGTCACTTACATCTTCTGCCCACCTCCAGACTCTGCCCTGCCAACCCAGTAGTTAGTTCATCTCAACATCTACTCATCCGCCCTACTAGCGCCATTTTCCATAAGTACATTGGGTGTGGTCAGTCAATACAGCTCTTCGAATCTGATTCTCCCAGTCTCCACAATTTCACTACAATTTGTTTCTTTCCTTTGACCTCTGGACATATTATCCTGAAAATTCTATTGCTATCTCTTTGCTCTTTCTTCTGGATCTCTCTTTGTTCTCTCTCTCTCTCTCTCTCTCTCTCTCTCTCTCTCTCTCTTTCTCTCTCATTTTGTAAGTATCAGAATTCCATTCTTTTTCTAATTTCCTAAATGTCCCGAGTCCTTGCTTTGCAGACTGTTTACATTGTCCCTGTCAGGGTTTTCTTTAGTCATATCAACTAACAAAATGTTAACTGTTAGGCTTGATCTTCAGGGTTGACAACATTATACTGAAATCTCTCTCTGAATATCACACTTCTCTACATTTCATGCATGAGCAGGTGTATGACATCAGCAGAAAAAGAATCCGCCAGATTCTTAAAAATGTAGAGTCTGGGACCACCAATGTCTTATTCAAACCCATTTACCATTTTTCAGTCTCTCGAATATTTATACTATATTACTTGTTAAGAAGCATTAGAGCTTATGTTCTCACTGCAAATTTCTTCCTAATCCTAATTCTAAAGATCTTTAAAAATTATCTCCAGTTGATAAATTGTGGGTGATTCTTCTGAGACCAGAGACATAGTATGAGCTAACACCACATTTGCATTACAATTAAACCAAACTTGATTACCTTTGATGTGTATTCAGATGGCCACAATCACATTGATTGCATGAAACTGATACTATTTTTCCACTGATGTATACTGTGACTTTTATGTTAAGTAATTCAAGTTGTCTACTAGTAAATGTGGCTTCCAAAAACATGGTCTTCTACAGGCATGAGGGTTTCATGTTGAGGAGCAGGTCTAGTCATAGCAGTCAACATTTTTAAATGGATGGAACTAGAAGCTGTTATGCTAAGTGAAGTAACACAGTCCCAGAAAAGAAAACTATTTATATTATTCCTCATTTGTGGATCCTAGCACAAAATCCTTAAATGTAAGTCAAAATGGGCAATTGGTCAGTAAAGATACCATATTGACTGGTTGATTTGCTCAGTTCTAAGATTTATGAGAAAGAATAAATCTTTTTAAGTGCATTAGAACATACATCAACCTGCTATTTAATTTAGGAATATATAAAGTTATATTTCTTTTTACTTGCATGCAAGTTTACAGTTAAACTATGAATCCCTAAATGCATTCTGGAATTAACCTACAGTTTATTTTCAGACTTTGTAAATTTGGTATATGTATAGAGTGTTAAAAAAAAAAAACTAAGAGTAGAATCATTAACATCTGAGGCTGGGATAGAAGGAATATGTGTACTAAACTGATCAACGAATACCAAGCTACAGTTAGTTATATACAGCATGATGGTTTGGTGTATGAATTTACAGTAGCATGAATATAGATGTAATGTTGCATGCATCCAAAAGCCTCAAAGAAAGAATTGTGGAAGTTTTAACCACAAAGAAACTATACATGTTTAAAGACATAGACATGCTCAGGGGTTTTAAGCTTTAAACAATGTATACATGCATGAAACATTATGTGACTCTTGTAATATGTGCAACTTTATATTTGTATATGTTAGACAAAATAAATTTAATTTAAAAATAAATAAAAAGTAATTTTTATTTATGAATTTATGAAAAAATTCTCCACACTGCTCGATTATTGCCATAATACATATCCATTATGAAATCTAGTACTCAATTTCAGATATCTTGTTAAAAGAATATCCTCAAATGCTGCATTTTGTTTAACAGTTTAAAATAAAACACAAAAATATCTCCTCCACTTAAAGTACACTAACTCTATTATAAAGGAGAAAGAAGACTATTACTTACATATACTCATCTCAACATAGCAGTGGTATCTTCAAATGCAGGTGTATGCAGAAGCTGGAGCTGGAGATTCAAGGAAATCATGGGTCATTCCAGCCAGGTTTTATATAAGCACAAAAATCTTTTCTTGCTAAACATAGTACTTGACATTTTGAATAGATTAGATAATAATCAAGACATTGTATTGAAAATTAAAATCCGGTTAAATTAAAAATATTTTAGTTGACTTTACTGAGGGAAGCACTAAATTTGAAGCAAAATTAGTGCAGAAATTTTCCATATAACCACACACTAATTTTCTGTACTATGTTTATCTTATATAATAAGGTATAATTGCTTTAATAAATGAACCAAGTACTACTGGTATAATATTGTTAACTAAATCAATTAGTTATTAACATTTCCCAAGTTTATTCAATGTTCTTACTGGCTGAGCATCTCACCAACTGGAAAATTTTCACTGAATCAGGTCCCTAGAGCTTCTTTTTTGCTTTGACAGTTTCTTAAATATTCTTTCAAATGACTGAAAGTTTGGTGTTTTGCCACTCTATAGAGTTTCATCTATTACAATTTAAATGTTATTTTTCTCACTGCTAATTAAGGTTTGGAATTTTTACATAAGATTAAGTATCATATCAAAACCATATACGATCAGGGGCTGGAGAGATGTTTCAGAGGTTAAGACCACTGGCTGTTGTTGCAGACGAACCCGAGTTCCATTGCCAGTACCCACATAGCAGCTAATTCCAGTTCCAAGGTTCCAATATTCTCTTCTGACCTCCAAGGGCATTGAATGAACCAAGATAAGGGAGCCAAGCATTCTTACTGATGGTCTAGAGTAGAATTGCTTCCAAGCCCTGCTCGCCATGCCCACAGACACAAACACACGCACAAGCACACCCACATGTGCACAGACTCACACTCAGATGTACATACATTCACACACCCGCTCACACACACTCACACACATACACATTCACATAGATACACACTCACACTCAGCCTTCATCATTTATATATCTGATGATAATATAGATATATTTTCTCAATGTATTTTACATTTAATTTCATGTAGCAATAATTTCATATGTCAGAAATTAAATCCTAGTCATATTTCTTCCATTCTTAAAATTTTTCATTAGAATACCATTGGTAATTAATAACAAATTTCTATTGTTGTTTTCCTATTGTTATAAATCTAGATTTTACTTCTGACTACTAAATGAATGAAGAAATTACTAAATTTGATCACTTTGAATATTTTTTGGTATGGATTTCTCCATTTTTTTGTGAATTTCATACAATATCTTTTTGAGCATGTTTAAGACTTCTCCTATATTTCTGTACCACCACTCAATTTTTGTACTCTAGTCAGGTTTGAGTCTGCAAATGTTCTTTGGTGTGGGTTCCTCCACTGGAACCTGATCAACCTGCTAAGAGTTTCACTGTTAAACAAAACTGAATTTGTCCTTCTCAGGAGATCAGACGATCTCTTTTTACCTCCATGGTCATTCCATGACATGGGTGCACTTATACACTTGCAGGTAATACACTCATACACATAAAATAAAAATAATAAAATAAAATATGAAAAAAGAAGTAATATAATTACTTTGAAGACTTTGTAGCAGTGGAGAATGTGGAAAGGGAGAGAGTAGCAAACTCTTATTATAGGAATAGTCACATATTTCAAAACCACACTTTAAGAAAGCAAATAGAAAGTATTGGAAAAGTATTGGAATAACTACACTGATTTAATTCTCAAACTAAAAATGAATGTAATTAGACCTTAAAATATAAATGTAAAATTATATGTGTCCACTACAATTTTTGAACATTGTTTACTGACCAAACTGTACTATCACACTTATTACCCTTCTGAGTTGGTAATAAAGTATTATCTTTGCTTTGGATATATTTCACACAGTACTTAAAAATGCTCTGCCCTTTCCCTGATCCACCTCAGAGTTTCCTGTTTGTTTTCCTATACTTCTTCACATGGGGATAGCTAATTATTCTCTAGTCATTATAGCACTTACCCATTGTTAAAATAATGGTACATAATAAACAAACCCAGAATTCTGATGCAATAAGAGCAAAGCAAATGCTGATCTCTGCTAGACTTGTTCATGTATTCAAATGTCATTTGATAATTTGGTGTCAGGCGAGAAGACTGACACAATTCTTCTCAGCTACGTTTTGTTCCTCCTTCTGTAGGCTAGCCTGAGGACATCCTTGGGATAACAGCAAAGGTACAAAGGAGGACAATGGAGACTCAATCTCTTGAGACTCAGGTTCAGAAACAGCACACTGCCAGAAAAGTCAGATGACAGGAGGAACTATATTGTATTTTCATTAGGAAACCATTTGGGTCACATGGATTCAGTGAAAGTGCAGAAATTGAGTGAGTTATAGTCTTTATGTTGTACCTTAATAGAGTATTTCCCATATTTCATCAAAATTAATTTCACATGACTTGATATTATGTATGCTTTGACTTTGAAACCATGTGTTACTGAGATCCGTGCTCCAGAGGTGTGTAACTAATATTCCTTAACAGGTGTTTATTGAATAGAAAGATATTATAATGCTATTTAAATATTTAAATATATGACATCCAGTATATATTTAATCTATATTTAATATACACACATTGAAATACATGTGATTTTTAGAAGAACACAATTAAACCCCTATGTCTCGCCTTGTACAAAAATAAACTCCAAGCTGATCAAAGATCTCAACTTGAAACCTGAAACCCTGAGGTGATAGAAGAAAAAGTCTGCAGCAACCTACAAGACATAGGCATAGGAAAAAACCTCCTAAATCAAACAGCAGCTGCACAGGAAATAAGGAGAACAGCTGACAAGTGGGACCTCATCAAACTCAAAAGCTTTTGTACAGCTAAAGAAACAGTCAAGGAAGTGAAGAAAAAATCCACAGAGTGGGAGGAAACCTCCATCACTGATAACATCTGACAGAGCATTAACATTCAGAATATATCAACGACTTAAAAAACAAAGAAGTAAGAAAGCAAATGACCTACTCATACATGGAGTAAAGAGATGAACAGAGACTTCACCAGTAAGGAAGTTAAGATGTCTGAGAAACATCTTAAAAAGTGTTCAGCATCATTAATAATTAAGGAAATGCAAATTAAAACCACACTATGGTATCATCTCACTCCAATAAGACTAGCCAAGATCAAGAAAACAAAAGACACCAAATGCTAGAGAGGTTGTGGGGAGTGGGGAACACTTATCCACTGCTGGTGGGAATGTAAACTGGTACAACCACTGTGGAAAGCAGTGTGGAGAACCCTTAAAAAACTCAAAATGATTGTTACAGTTAGGATCCACAGAGATGTTTGATACCTGTAGCAGTCTGAGGCTTTTCTTCCTTTTAATGTTTAGCTGGGCTAACTTTTCTGCATTAAATTTACTCAAGCTGTTTATCATTACCTGTATGTTGTTAGTTTGGGAAGCCAACTTAATTCCTTTAGTTAAATTATCCTACTGGTAGAAGAAAATGTTACAAGTTGATACTGTACAACACAAACATTGTAGAGAATATTTGTATCTATTAACCCCAAAGTTGTTATACAAATTATAAGTGAAGCAGATGTGGGCTACAATTTATATTTCCAATTATCTTAAATGTATTACCTTTATACATTTAGTCTCTGCTCAGCTCTTTACTCCATCTTTTGGGCAAGTCATTTGTTTTCTTCTTTGTTTTATGAATAGTTTATATATTCTGGAGTTTAATGCTGTGTCAGATGTATCAGCAGTGAAGGTTTCCTCCCACTCTGTGGGTTTTCTCTTCACTTCCCTGACTGTTTCTTTTGTTGTACAGAAACTTTTAAGTTTAATAAGGTCCCACTTATCAATTGTCAAACTTATTTCCTGAGCAGCTGCTGACTGTAACAACTATTTATAATGTGTCCTAATGAACTTTACCTTTCAGGTGCCACAAAGTTTTTATATAAGAGACTTCCTTACCTCCTTTTCATAGAACAAAGAAAAACATGATGGTAATGAAGTCATTCCCTAACTGAATTAGAGCTGACTGTTATAGAGGTAATCTCTTAAAAAAGCGATATAGTTGCCTTCTTCAATTGACTGATAGTCATAGGAAATGTGAAAGGATAATTCTCTATTCAGAGCCAAATATAATACTAAAGTCTATATAAGCTGGGTAAATGAGCAAAATATATTAATACAGGAGAGCTCTGTTATCAGAAATGGATTATTCAGCCAAGGAGATGTTAGCTAGGGGATCCAACCCCCCCAGAAGATAAATGCTTTTTGCCAGAAAACCAGTATCCCTTCAAGAAGAGAGATGGTAAGGCCCTGCTGTCGAAAACCTGGTGTAAGCATGGGAAAGATATATCGAGACCACACTTGCAAGTGTACAGTCGGCCTCTGGAATGCCATAGAGTGTTACCAAAGGCCACTAAATAAACAAAGCAAATATTGGTCTCCTTGATTCAAGCAAGACTCCTCCATCAGCATCAGCTACACCTCACCTTCCTGGAAATACTGTGCAGCAGTGGCGGCCAAATGTCTGTATATCCCAAATCTAATTGGCTATTAGCTCTCTCCTTGGAGGAATAATTCAGGGCTGATTCCACAAGCTTAAGTCCGCTAGTGGTTAGGAGATGTTATAAGACACAGTATGATCTTGTCAGCTTTTATTGAAAAGATATAGTCCATGGATTAGCATACCATCCAAACATCTGTATCTATACCAATGTAACCTACCATAATAATCAGTACTGTTTAAATGCCTGTATATCTAACTGCTTGTGCTTCATCAGTAGGAGTAAAAGGTTACTCCTGGATAAACTGCCAACCCATGAAAGGAAACAGCCTGAACTGATCAGAGTCCAAAACGACATTTCCAGAGAAAGTAGACTGCTTGGCTTCTCACCCACTTGTGTCCCTTTTCTAAAGCCTAGGGAACAATCTGCAGAAAAGGGTGCGTGGTAGAATGTAAGGGCTGCGATTGGGGTGAACTACGAAACTACAGAAACATAGACTGGACTCTTATTTGATCAACATGATAGTACATATAAGCTCCCCCAGCTGGACAACGGGGGCCTCGGGCTGCAGAAGTTTGGGCATAGGTACTTGCAAATTGGTTTTACATGAAGGATGCCTGTATTCATTACTTATGTCCTATTATTAAAAAATAAAAATTAAAAAAACTCAAAATGAGCCTATCACCTGACCTAGCCATACCACTGCTGGGTATATAGCCACAAGATGCATCCTACCACAAAGACACATGCACAGCTATGTTTATTGTAGCTGTCTTCACAATAGCAAAGAGCTAGAACCAACCCAAATGCCCCTCAACTGATAACTGGATAACAAAAAATGTGGTACATCTACACAGTGGAGTTCTCTGCAGTGGTAAAGAAAGATAACATCATGAGCTTTGCTGGTAAATGGTTGGAACTTGAAGCCATTATGATAAATGAAATGATACAGTCCCAGGAAAAAAAAGGCAAATGGTTTCCCTCATTTTCGGATGCTAACATCAAATCCCCAGTTGGCAGGCAAACTGAGCAACTTTATTATTATATTTCATTGTATCTGAAAGCAACTGTGCTATTCCAATGTGAATCTCTTAATGGGCTCTAGAATTGTCCTACCATTTGTATTCACACATTGTAATTACCATATATGAATGGAAGATATGTATTCATATTATATTCATATTCTTTTTTTACCAGCATGCAACTTTACTGTTAAAATGTGAAACTCTAAATGTGTTTAGGAATTAACCTATAGTTTATTTTCAGAATTTGTAATTTTGATTTATGTGTGGAGTGTATATATGTGTATATTGGAATAATATAAAATTAAAGGGTACAAAAAAAGAGAGAGAGAAAGACATATTCAAAAAAACTGACCAAAACAGTAAACTTGTGCATCAAAAAGATTATAAAAGAATGAGAAAAAGATGCAAGATAGGACTTAACATGTATGACAGAATCCATGAGCTCTGGTGGGGGGCAGGGGGCAGGGAGATGTAAGGAGTGGGCATGGATTGAGGAATGAGTCTAAATTTGATTAAGAAATGGTGTATGAACTGCACTCAATAAAAATTAACTTAGAAATATATGTGATTTTGAGCCGGGTGTGGTGGCGCATACCTTTAATCCTAACACTCGGGAGGCAGAGGCAGGCAGATCTTTGTGAGTTCAAGGCCAGCCTGGTCTACAGAGCGAGGTCCAGGACAGCTGGGGCTACAGGGAGACCCTGTCTTGAAAAGAACAACAACAAAAAAAGAAATATATGTGATTTTATAATTTTCAAAATATAGTTAAGTACAAATGTATTCAGTATCCAATGAGTGACAAAAGCTAGGTTTTTCTTTATAGAAAAACTATAAATATAAACCAAAAGTATATAACATTTTAGAAACTAATCAACAACATGACTATTAATATGTCCAAAGAGATTGTTGCTTTTTAGTTTGGAAAAGTAATTCTGTTTTCATTTTAAGATGCTATTGAAAATCAGATCATTCATTTGGATTTTTTTTTCATTGCATTTAGAATAGTTGACCAAATGCTGGACTTGGTAGTGCACCCCTTTAATCCCAGCACTCTGGACACAGAGGCAGGTCAATTGCTGTGAGATGGAGGCCAGTCTGCTCTACATAGTGAGTTCCAGGTGGGCTGGGGTTTGAGAGATCCTGTTAAACAAACAAACAAAAAAGAACAAACAAACAAAATGATCAGTCACATATGAAAATTTCTTGACCTATCGCACTTTCTAATTAGTCCATGCATGAAAAGTATAGGTCAGAATAAAGTGTACATTTTATAGAGGCAAAAATTTCCCTTGATAATCAGAACATTTAGCATATATGAAACTTATTAAAGTTTCCTTCCCTTCTCAGCTATCAGATAAAATGATGAAAGATTAAATGTATTCTAGAATGTGTGATGGCCTAGCGGTTAAGAGCGCCGACCGCTCTTACAGAGGACCCGGGATCGATCCCCAGCACCCACATGGCGGCCGAGAACCGTCCAAAACTCCAATTCCAGGAGAACTCCAGTTCCAGGGGAATCCGACGCCCTCTTCTGACCTCCGCGGCACTGCACGACACGGGTGCACAGACCTGCATGCAGACAGTACATTGATACACATACAGAAATAAATAAAATTTAAAAAAAAATTAAAAAAAAATTTAAAAAAAATTAAAGTATAGGTCAGAATAAAGTGTACATTTTATAGAGGCAAAAATTTCCCTTGATAATCAGAACATTTAGCATATATGAAACTTAAGTTATTAAAGTTTCCTTCCCTTCTCAGCTATCAGATAAAATGATGAAAGATTAAATATATTCTAGAATGTGTTCTCAAGAATATCACATACTAAATACAAGACCCTTCCATGGTCTGGAGCAGATGTAATTATTGGTTTGAATTTAGAGATAACTTTACTTAGAAAAATAAGTCACTGCTTAAAGAAATTTATCTTCCACATATTTTGAGCTTTTGAAAGGCACACATTGAAGATGATATTGAAATACCTGAAAGTTCTTTGGTCACATTTCTGTCTTTCCATACTATTAATCCCATTTCTCTTTAAAGCTAAATGAATGAAAATACTCCAGAAATGTGCTCATAATTACAAAGCAAAGATAGAGATTACATTGGAATGCAGAAGAAGCATTTTTAGATCTTTGTGGAGAGAGAGAGAGAGAGAGAGAGAGAGAGAGAGAGAGAGAGCAGTTAGAAGTTGCTGACCACTGTTTAAAGTCTATCTTGGGAAAGGTATGGGAAATTAGAACTCTGTACTGGTAAGAATGCATGGTTTTTAAGCTTTAAAAAATTAAAGTGATAATCCATTTAATTGTGGAAAATGCCAACTGTTTGTAAATATATTTAGAGCACCTTATTGCATAAATAAAAAAAAAATATTTTTTTGGTTTTATCTTCTTGCTGTGACCCAGAAGAGAAATCATCAAGAATATTATTAAAAAGAGTTACTTTTTGAGTAACTGTTTATACATTGATCCATGAATATAAGCTTTCAGTGATGGTCAAGTGAGAATCTGTGGCATAGCTTTTCAAACAGGTTTCAAAGCAAAACATATATGATAGCTTAATTTAAACATTTTGTTTATATTGATTTTGTGTATACAATGGTACATGTGGACAGATCTCACAGACTTACTGTGTTTAGTTATTTCATGGAAGAGAACTCACACTGCAGTATAAGGTGGTGGCCTGTATTTTATACTTTCCTTTAACTATCTTCAGTATTGATTAACTTATTTATTTAACCTCAAAAACTTTTTACTTCAAAATAATAAACTAAAAATGACTCTATAAAGTGGAAATATCTCTATTTTAGAATGCTCTTTGTTAGTAGATATCATCAAATAATTGGCTAGACAGCTGGAAGCCAAGAAACATTATGAAGTGTAATATTGAAGAATAGATTTTGACTTATTACATAACAACTGGATAGATATGGCACCTTCTAACTCTTTAGTAATAGGTTTCTTTATCTTTGCATTCCAATGCTCTTCTTTCTTGTTTTATGATATAATTTTGAGCCATTATTATTATTATTATTATTATTATTATTATTTTACATTTTTAGTTTCTGGGAACTCGTCATCACGGTGATGAAGCATCATGGTAATGGAGACATTGTTGTAAACAGGCATCATGGTGGTATAGCCATCATAGTGACACAACCATCCTAGTGATACATCCACTGCAGTGATACAGGCATCATGGTGATATAGCCCTCCTAGTGATACATTCCTTAACAGTGGTACAGGCATTATGGTGATGCAGGCATCATGATGATGTCTCTCATAGTACAGCAAGTGTCCTGTGATGTAAGACATGACTTTCTGCCCTCCATCCTCTACATTGTGTTCTCCATAGCACCTCTTATATTTTCAGTATGATCCAATGCACATCAAAGAACTCTGGGAGTTATTCTGCATTTTCTATTAGTTTTATAAAAACCTCTGTGAACATTATACATCAGTATAGTCTTTGCACCATTTCCACCCCTCCCAGTCTTCCATCAAAACCTATGTCCCCCATTTCTTCTCAATTTCCTATCTCCTTTCTTGATTATTATTACATATACATGTAGTTATAGATACACATACATGTATGTATACAAACACAAACACAAACACAAACACACACACACACACACACACACACACACACTACACGAGTCGATTCAGTTTAGGGCTGACTACTTGGAGTTTGATAACCTCTCACGGGGAACTAGGCCCTGGTGAAAACTGACTCTTCCTTCTCAATATCCATTGATTGCCTATAGTTCTTCAACCTGAAGAGGAACCTTATGACATTTTCCCCATCTACCTTGCTACATAAACTTGTTTTGTTACTATATGCAGATCTTGTTAGAGTGCCATACTGTGGAGATTTCACTGGTACATCTCCCCTGTCATGTTCAGAATCCATTAACTAGCAATAAATGTCTTCTCTGTCTTTCTGAATGGTTTCCTGAGCCTTTAATATAAAGGTTGCATTAAAGATGTGTCACTTAGGGCTGGTCATTTCACAGTCATTTGTCCTCTGAGTTTGACCAGTTGGGGAATTTTATGATCATCTCTATCTGTTGCAAAAAGAAGCTTATCTAATGAGTGGTGAGAGGTGGACTGGTCTGTAAATATAAAGGTATGAGCGCCGCCGGCGCAGCCGGTTCGAGGCCACGGCGGATGGGCCGTCAGGTCGGACAACGAGGACAACTTTGATGGCGATGACTTTGATGATGCGGAGGAGGATGAAGGGCTTGATGACTTGGAAAATGCTGAAGAGGAGGGTCAGGAGAACGTTGAGATGCTCCCCTCTGGGGAGCAACCGCAGGCCAACCAGAAGGGAATCACAACTCCGTATATGACCAAGTACGAGCGAGCACGAGTGCTGGGAACTGGAGCGCTCCAGATCGCAATGTGTGCCCCTGTGATGGTGGAGCTGGGGGGACAGGCAGAGCCTTTGCTCATCTCCTTGAAGGAACTTAAGGCCGGAAAGATCCCCATCATCATTCGCTGCTACCTGCCAGACGTGAGCTACGAAGACTGGGGGGTGGANGCTCTTAACCGCTAGGCCATCTCTCATAAGCTTTTTAACTGTTATTTTGTACTGAAGATTTTATACTCATTAACTTATTTAGTATTCAAATAACCTTATGAAATTGGCACAATTGTTATCAACTCTACTCAGAAAACTGCAGCTAATTAATGAATCTACAATTAATGTGTTAAAGACATGGAATATGAACTCAGAAAAGCTGGCTATTGAATCCCAGCTCTGGGGTACTAAGCCAAGAAAGCCCTTCTCTCCCCTCCTCTGTAACTCATTCTTCAGAACTCTGTGTGCTTTACAATTGGTGACCATAAATTTCTGACTACTCAAGCCCCTTTTCTCCTGTACAGTACACTTTGAAGTAGGTGGTGGCCACCTGATTGAATATATTCACATTCAGAAAGGGAGTATTATGTTGTAACTCCTCCCAAAGGCATTTCCATTTTAAATAGAATGCTTAACAGAATAAAAACAAAACCACAAGATAAAACAAAACAATCCCCCAGATCAATCCTGGATCAATAAACTGCTCAAGTGTGTAAAATCAGCCAGGGAAATAACTTAGGAATAGGTAGGAAAACACATGCAATTGGAAGTTGCGACCTAGTAAACAATTTTCTTCTAGGTTCCTAAATAACTCTTGTTGCACATTTGATTGTGCATGCTCAGCCTCATATTTTTGCATTGTGGCTCATTGTGTTCTTATTACTGTTCTCAAATAGAGTAAAGGGGAGATCTCTGAGAAATGAAAGGAAATGGAGAAGGCAAGGAAAACACAGTGGGAGAAAAAAAAACTACTTAAGGGTATTATACACAAAAATTCAGGAGTACTGTGTGGAAATAAAATTAATAGAAAAATATAGCTTTATTAATTGGATTTTATTGAACATTAATTTTTATAATAACATGTATTATTTTAATTCTAGGATACATATTAGTGGAAAATCATTAAGTATGTGCATTTTTTTTGAAGTCGTCAAAAATGGCAAAACACAATGTACAGACTATTTTAAATTTATAAGTTCAATTAAAAACATACACTGTACTAAATTGCTTAACATATTGAAAGAAATTAATACTACATGGCTGAAATACTTTATTTTTAGGCTCATATTTACTTCTGCATATACATTCCATCAGTGCACCTAAATATAATCCTTGAAATCTATTTTTGGTATTTTTTATTGAAATTTTGTGTATTTCATACAGGACATCTTTTATTTTTAATTATTATTATTTATTTTTAAGGGATTCTACAATATAAGAACACAGTTGTTTTCAGATAACATTTATGTTGCTCAGTTTGCTGTACAGTTAGGTAATTGGTGCGTTTTGCAAGTATCTATGTCCAAATTTTGAACAACCCAATGTTCCCATAGTCCAGTTGGAGAAGCTTGTATGCACAGGCATGTTGAGCAATTAGGAGTCCAGACTATATTGCTGTAGTCTCATGATTCACCCCTATCTCTCCACAGCCCTTACATTCTACCACGCCTCCTCTTCTGCAATTTGTTCCCTGGGCTTTGGAAAAGGGGCACAAGTGGGTGAGAAGAAAACAGTCTACTTTCTTTGGAGTTGTCATTTTGGACTCTAGTCTGTTCAGGTTGTTTCCCTTCATGGATTGACAGCTTTTCCAGTGATATCTTTTTAGTCATACAAACAAAGCACAAGCAATTGGATGTACAGGAATTTAAGCAGTACTAATTATTATGTCATGCTAAGCTGTGAGCATAGACACAGATCCCTGGATGGTATGCTAATCCACAAACTGTGGTTTCTCTGTAAAGGGTGACTGATCCCTGCCTATAACTATGTGTACTACAACTGCCTTTTTGGGACTCATGGGTAAAATAAAATAAAATAAAAATAAAAAACTGGGGGATACAGTTACATATTAAACCTTTTTGTCAAAAACTTTCAATTTAATCTTAAGACTAACTATGGGAAAAGATTTGTATGTTCCCACAGGTCAAAACGTCACCAACTCAAAGGCTGAGAAAGAAAGGATACAGTCTTCCATCATGTAGGTTGTACCAAGAAATACCAGCAGAGAAGTTGACCTATCTTAACACTAAAATGAAGAAAAGCTTCAGACTGCTACAGGCATCAAACATCTCTGAGGACCATAGGTGTAACATCTATTTACAGTGAGTCCTAATGAACTTTACCTTCTAGGTGCAGCACAGTTTCAATATGAGAGACCTCCTTACCTCTTTTTCATAGAACAAAGAAAAACATGGTGGTAATGAAGTCATCCTCTAACTGTAAATTAGAGCTGACTGTTATAGAAGTAATCTCTTATAAAACTGGTAAAACTGCTTTCTTTAATTGACTAATAGACATAGGAACTGTAAAAAGGATTATTCTCTATTCAGAACCAAATATAATACTAAAGTCTCTTTAAGTGGTGCATATAAGAAAAAAATATTAATACAGGAGAGCACTGATAGCAGCAATGGATTATTCTGCCAAGGAGATGTTGGCCAGGGGACCCAACCACCCCCCAAAAGGTAAAGGCTTATTGCCTATAAACTGAGATATCTGCAAGAAGAGAGGCAGTAAGGCCTGCCCTGCTGTCAATGACCTGATGTAAGCATGGGAATATTGTGTTGAGATCGCACTTACAAGTATACAGTTGGTCTCTGAAATACCAGAGTGTTACCAAAGGCCACTGAACCAATAAAGCAAACGTTGGTCTTCTTGAGTCAAGCAAGACTCCTCCACCAACATCAGCTACACCTCACCTGCTTGGAGATACTGTGCAGCAGTAGCAGCCATATGTCTGTATATCCCAAATTTATTTGATTATTAGCTCTCTCCTTAGAGGAATAACTCGTGGATGTTGCCACAAGCTTATACCCTCTAGTGATTAGGAGATGTTATACACCACAGTAAGACCTTGTCATCTTTCTCAGGAAAAAAAAAGGAATCCAGGGATTAACACACCATCCAAACATCTGTGTCTATACCAAAGTAACCTACCATAGTAACTAGCAATGTTTAAATACGTATATATCTAATCACTTGTGCTTCATTAGTAGTATTGAAAGCTTATCCCTGGACAAACGGTCAGCCCATGAAAGGAAACAGCCAGAACTGATCAGAGTCCAAAACGACAGCTCCAGACAAAGTAGACTGTTCTGCTTCTTGTTCACCTGTGCCCCGTTTTTAAGCCTAAGGGACAATATGCTGAAGAGGGGGTGTGGTAGAATGTAGGGGCTGTGATTGGGGTGAATGGTAAAAACTATGACAATATAGTCTGGACACTTATTTGATCAACTTGATTGAACATTCAAGCCCCTCCAGCTGGATGGTAGGAGCCTTGGGCTGTGGGGGCTGGGGCACAACTGCTTGCAAATTGGTTTTATATGAAGGATGCTTGTGCTAAAAAAAAAGGAGCTAGATACTGAAAAGTCCTTAAAACAAGTTTTCATGCCAGGCCTGAAGAAGGCCAAGAGCTTGGAGGAAGATAGTCATTAAAATCCACTCTGTAAGATTTGCAGTTTAAAACGGTATGCTTAAAAAAAAAAACATATTTATATAGAGAGGTATTTCAGTAGAGATTTATACACAAATACAAAATAAACCATATAGAACATCTTAATTATGGTTCTATCTCCTTCCTCATTGGCACCTCCCATATAGCACCCCCACAGGAATTTATGCATTCTATTGTTGGCAAGGCCGATTCAGTTAAGTTAGTGTCTCCAGATGTCTTTCAGTTAAAGTTCATCCACTGAGGTCTAGTCAGCCCATCTAGAAGAGTCCCTCCCTTTTAGAAGGATCAGCTCCAAGGCCAGCCTGGTCTACAGAGTGAGTTCCAGGTCAGCTGGGGCTACAGGAAGACCCCGTCTGGAAAAGACCAAAAAAACAAAAAAACAAAAAAAAAAAAGAAAGAAAGATAAAAGAAGGATCAGCTCTTCCTCTCCCAGCAAGTCAACTGGCCAATAGTTCTTCAGCTAAGATTGGGGTTTTCTGCCCATTTCCACAGTTCTGTGCTGGGTGTTTGTCTGTTTGAGTTTACATGAGTCTTGGGTATGCTGAGACCATTGCTTTAGGTTCATATGAGCCAGGTCCAAGGAGCCTGTAGGAGTTTATTTCCATAGGGTTATGAACTTTCTCCCTGGCTCTTACAATTTTTTCACCCCCTCTTCTGCAATGATCCCTGAGCCCTTGGTGGGTCAGGTTTAATACAGGATTCCTATCCAAGGACCCACACTCTATAGAATCTCATTCCTTACCTTTTGGAAATTTGTATCCTTCCTTGGTGCTCATGCACCTCTGTTGCATGAGGTACCATCAATGATGAGAGTTGAGAGATGAATTAGTGTTCTCTCAGTGTGTTCCATTGAGCCTCAGGTGTAGAGGTTGCATTGTAGGTGTACCACTTAGCCTTCGGCAATGAAATTTAATGTTTATATATATAAATAAAAACCCAAAATCACAGTGTTGGCAAAATTTATTGAGGAATCCTTTAAACTCTGTGAAATGGGTTAAAAATAAATTTGAAAAAGATCTTTCCATTTTTCCCTTTTCCTGAAAAGTTCTAGTCAATAAAAGTTATAAATCCATAGAAATTTTAGCAGCATCAAGTTTACTGAAATTTGCTGAACATGAAAGATACAGTATCCAAACTTAATTAATTCAGAGTAGCATGCATGCCAAACTCTAGGGAACACCAGACCAGCATTTTGTCTTTTCTGTACCTGTGTATAGCAGCCTACACTGAGAGTGTCCTTCAGAGTGTGAAATTGTCCTAAGGTGTCAAACAAGTCAGGGATACTTTATGGATGTGGTCACTTATCCTGACCGCTTGCTTCATCTGATGGACACTTGAATGTAGAAAGAATTCACCATTACTATGTTACACTATATTGGATGAAGTAGATTTTGAGCACAATTATGAAACTGAAAATATAAATGAGAACGAATGGATCAGAATATAATTCAGGATTCAGTGATTTTGTTTGTCATGTGAACATTGTGCCAGACCTTTATTTATAAGGCTAATTTCATCCATGGTTTGCCCCTTATATGTAAGAAAAATACCAACCTAACCCCTTCTTAGTTGTTCTTTTGTTTCCACAATTTTAGACACTTGCATCCTTGAATTAAGAATCCCCTGAAATGTGTAATTGCAAAAACATTCTGAAAATTAAAATGCTTATATTCTTTTACCCATCCATTACTACTGAGGTGTTAAAATAATTTATTCTATTATAGTAACAACTGCTTGATGCATCAAAAGATAATTTGCCATGTAATTTTGTTAAACCTGAAACTGTAGCATATTTTCTTGATAATACAATTAATATATCAAGAGTAAATAAAATGTTTAGTGGTAGGCACATTAATTATCGCCTTCATCTATCGGTGTTTAAAACTTAGAAATAATTAAATGTGCTTTAATAAGATATGGTTCTGAGAAAGCAGGATCGTTTATGAATTGCTAGAGGTGCGTGGAGCTGTGTTTCCCCTGAGAGACGGAATTTATGCCTAACACCCCGCTGATTGTTCAGGAGGTAAAGAACCAATAGCTGCATGTACAGAGGTTTAATTTAAAGTGTGTTTCTCACTAGGCTGCTCACAACACTTAATTAAACTCTGCTGTTTTGGCAATGACAAATGCTGTGCTGCAAAAGGAGCCCGAGTCGCGGTGACTGAGACGCTTTTGTAATTTCTTTCATGTGCACTGGCAGTCTGATCCAGGTCAGAAAAGAAAGCAAGAATAAAAAAAGACGTATTTAAGGTGTTTGGACAAAGTTGTTAGTTTTAAGAATCCAGTGCCCAAAAGTGCTGCATTATTTAAAGGATTTAATCATGTGGTCTTTGTGGAAAATAATGACATGTGACTGGGGCAAATCATTTAAAGTCCATTTCTAAGTCATTGTGAATTTTGAAAAAATATTTCTTTTCCATTAGCCATTTGAAAAC
The DNA here is from genome assembly GCA_009823505.1 of Rhizomys pruinosus. Lineage (NCBI taxonomy): Eukaryota > Metazoa > Chordata > Mammalia > Rodentia > Spalacidae > Rhizomys > Rhizomys pruinosus. Next base: position 421,411 of record VZQC01004665.1, on the reverse strand, counting down.
ATTAAATAATATAATTTAGATAAATATGCAGTGATTTTATTTCTAGATAAATCTTTAATCTATATTTTGCATTGTAGTTTATACAGTTATATATAGTTTATAATCTATATATACTATAGACTTATTTCTGATTATTTTCAGAATTAAGAAAGTCTATTATACAAATCAAAATAAAAACAATCCAAAATTTTTATATATGTGAAATTAATTATAAAATGAAGGAGATAAAACATTTTTAAAAATTCTTTTTCTTGAAATAGTTCATTTAAAAGATATCTAGAAACTTTTTCTGTGTAAAACTCTCATCTCTCATGTACAGGCTCTATACTTATAGTACCGCTTTTAGTAGGCAGTGATGTTATAGAGTTCTCATTCCATAATGACATCACAGGTAAAACCAGGGAACTATTGAAATATTTGATGAAAGGAGCCAGGTTTACTGAACTTTAACTATGTTGCAAGAAACATTTCAGCCTTTAGACATGTGCAACTCACCTGTTTCCCAGTACAATGTATGCATTCAATACTTAACAGTTTCCACTGTACAGAGTGGAAAACTAGGACTGGGAGAAATTAAGAAACATAAAGATTGCACATCTAGTTCTTACGAAAGCAAGGATTCAGATCCAGGTGGTCCATCTTCAAAAATTAGATTCAGTCCAACATACTGACCAGTCAAAATACTTCGAACAGTAAGCCCAGAAATCAAATCAAAGGGAAATGAACTATACATAGCAGTGATTTTCTCACTCATCACAAAGGCTTTTACTCTACTTGAACAATTATCTCACTGGATTAATCTTGGAAATCCTTTGACTCCTGTTAAGTACAGTAAGTGAGGGCCAGAAGAGACAAGGAAATGCACAATGTTGGAGATCTAATGAATTGTTCTGCTAGAAATATGCTGAGGCTGCCTGTGGCCAGTGAATACACTTCCCTGAATACCACCTGTGCTGGATAGCTTTAGTGTCAACTTGACACACCTGGGTTGAGGGAGCCTCAATTGGGGAATTGGCTCCATTGGATTGGCCTGTGGCCACATCTGTGGAGTATTGTTTTAATTGTCAAGCAGTGTGGGAGGGCCCAGCCCACAATGAGTGGTGCCACCCTGGGCAGGTTGTTGTGTACCTTATAAGAAGGCAGGCTGGGCATGAGCCAGGGAAGCAAGCCAGTGAACAGCATTCTTCCATGGCCTGTGCTTCAGCTCCTGCCTCCAGGTTCCTGTCCTGAGTTCCTGCCTTGGGCTTCCTAAGTGATGAACTGTGACCCAGGAGATGTAAGCTGAATAAACCCTTTCCTTCCCAAGCTGGTGTCGGTCAGAGTGTTTTGTCACAGCAATGGAAGACAAACTAGGACACCCCCTTCCAGTTCTTGATTGTCAGGTCACTTCTCAGAAGCTAACTTAACTGGACAAGCTGTTACAGATCATAGGTTTAGTTCAGCATTATTGTATGCAACATTAATATGTTAGAATATCACAAAACCAGGACAAATGTTTTTTCTTTAATTGAATGAAAACATTCTATAAACCTGGTAGTCCAAAGTATCCCAAAATATTTTCCCTATATGTTTGCCTGAGCTCATTATTCCTTTTACTAACTGGTATAATTTTAAATGCATTCATTGTACACTATAGGACGATGTGAAGAATTTCATAACACTTTAATAATAATAATAATCTTTAGGGATATATGTGGTAGACTATTTCCTGACACTCATGAGATGCTGCATTTAATCCGTAGTACTAAATAAATAAGCAAATGAATGCATAAAAAGGAAAGGCCTTTATTTGTGTGTCGATGAGAATTCATCCCTTTCTAATATCCATCATAGAAAAACTCACTTTTTAAGACAACGATTTTATCTTTGCACATTTCTGGTAAGAACTACCTTTATAGTTTTTTTTCTCCTAATGAATCTCTCACATTTGTTACTGTTCAGGACTTGATATTAGAGTATGAGGAAACTTTCTACAAAAACATGAGAATACAATAAAAATTGAAAATATAATTAGGGATCAAATTCGGAGCAGTCCTGGGATATGTTGCATTTAAAACGTTCCAATAAAGGTCCCTATAATTAAATAACACCAGATATTAAGAGTTTAATGTACACAGAAAAAAAAACATTGAGCTAAAATAATGACTATTTTCCTTGGTTTTGAGCAATTCAGGGAAAATAGTTTAAGAGGTAAAGAGACACAATTCTCCTTCTTTGTTAAATAAATTGCATATTCAACCTAACCAATTCTTTGATACAACATAATACAATATAAAAAGCCATGACTTTTCAGCATACCTGAAAAGTCATGGCTAGGACATGTCAAAAATATCTAGAATGAAAATAAAATATAAAGCTTTCAAATGAAACAAATTTTTGTTGCATTCAGTGACAGAAAAAGTTATTTGCTTTTGTTTTCATTAGTTTGAAAAGAAGTACAATCAACATAACTTCCATTTTCTCCCTGTTTCCATTTTGGCAAATTTATATTAACAGAATTTATATCTTCATTCATAATGTCTCAATGAGCATCTTGATGACGTGGTCTCAGTTTCCATAATAGGCTTCTCAAACTTTTCTATCATGTCTATGCAATTTCAATATTTGAAAGTCACTTATATTCACATTGAAACTTGCTTTCTATATTGTAAAGGCTACATTTATTGCTCAGGTGAATATATTTCATTTTGGCTCTCATGCCACCTTCTTACAGATGTATTATTTGACTAGCCTATCAGAATTATTCTCTCTACCTTTTTCGCTGCACAGCTAAGTTTTCTTCATAGCACTTGTCATATTCTAAAATGTCAAAAATCTTTGTCATTCTCCACTAAATCCTCAGCATTGATACAGTGGATGGCATTTAAGTTGCTTAGTAAGTTCTTACTGAAAGATCAAATGAATGAATGAATGAATGAATAAATAAATAAACATGGTTAAACTACATATATGTTTGTTTTTTGCCTATTATATATTTTATTCATTATTTTCTGCCACTATGGAAAAGTTTTTGCCTTTTTAGCATATTTATCTACTTAGCTCAAACTTACTCTCTGCATTCACTTGAAGAAATTCATGTCCCAAAATAGGAAGTTGCCAACCACAGGCATCTCATAATTTTAGAGGTATTTCTCTGCAACAGTATACAGATGTAGAGATCATATTTCTTCTCTTTTCCTTTTGCTAGTTTCATATTTGTTTATTGTTATTGAATTTTTGTATATTCCATAGGGTCTGGCACTAGGGCATGGGAATACCTGCAGATGGTCCCAAAGCAGGGATGGGCACTGGGGATTTGGGAAGCTCACTCTACGAAGGCCAAGTTCACATTTCTTTTTTATATTATTTCTTTAACTATTTTATTTCTTTATTTATTTTCAGGGAGGGCTCATGTAAGTGCCATGTCTCACATGTGGCAGTCAGAGGATGACTTGTGGAATCACGCCTATCCTTTGACCACATGGGTCTCATCCAAGAAATAGAACTTGTCATTAGATTTTTCATCAATTATCATTATCTACTGAGACATCTCAACAGCCACAAGTGTTCTCATGTTAATTTTGGTAACTGCTCATGAGATATTTCACTGCCAGTCTACCCTCTCTGAGGCTACAATAGCTTAATGACTAATATGTTAAGAGATTATGGTTTCCAATAATTAGTTCCTACAACAAAATAATCTTTTAGTTTGTTTTAGCTTTTCCTGTTTTCTGTTATAGTCATTTACATTTGCTCAAATGTTCCGAGTGATCTTTCTGTCTTCTCTACAGTGCATTTGAGCAAATATAGGAACCAAAAAACTAGCTGAGGCACTGTGGTAGCTATAGCTTATTATCCCTATCAGAAACTAAACAGATTTTTTTGTCTTCAGCCTTCCCACATTTTCAGGAAGATCTCTTTGATTTCTACAAGCTGTTCAGCTTTCAGGAAGATCCAAGAGATCTTCCTGAAAGCTGAACAGCTTGTAGAAATCAAAGCAGCTGTCTTCCATATTCTCCCCGTGTCTTCTACAATGCTTGAAATGAATTTAAGCTGTAAAGGGACTTAGTGGATTTCACCTCTCTGGATACACTGGTCTCTTTGCTCACACACCATCACCTAACATGAGGTGGTCACAGAATGTACTTGAGTGGTTAAGACTGAACTTCATGTCCCCAACATTTAAAGAAGCAATTCAAAGCAGATAGTGAGCAATTCAGCCAGGGCCTATTTACCCTTGTCATTTATTTTAAAACCCTAACACTAAAACCAGACCATTTTAAATGGTAGATAAAAGGCAGTGAAATTGATGAATGCCTTTTGGCAAGTACAGTTGAGTTTCCATGGGGTTTATACATTATTGACACTGTCAGTGATTTCAGTGATTGTGGCTACAGCTGGGATATTATTATTACCATGTTGCTGTACTTCTATTGGGAGGCTATTCCGTGGTCACAGCTGGAAGTGTTAGCGGCATTTGATGTTCATGACCTGCAGTAATTGTACCATTTTATAAGAAGAGTTCACGAAATCCATAGTCAAGAATTAAGCTGTACCCGACCAAGTGACTTACACTGGTAGGCAAGAGAATGAACAGGAGTGGCCTCAGTCAGAATTCAATAGTTGCCACGAGAGACTGAGCAGGTCGTTGTGAGGGTAATGTTATTGTACAATGGCACTAATCTACACAGAAGTCTGGGGTTGCTGTGTTGGCACTGATACATTTGCTTCAAAGCTGTCTTTGGGGAGGGAATTTTGTATGCCTTTAAGGCCAAGTGAATTCTATTCCACAAATGTATTGTTCGATGAATAACCCTTTTACTCTCTCTAAATTTATTTCTCAGATTATAAAAGAAATACATGTTCATTATGGATAAAGTGAACAATACCACAAAGGATCAAAAATAAATTTAAAATCACATTTAATCTCAGTGCTTAGAGGTGAGCATTTTTAATATTTCCTTGGATATTTTTCCAAATATATACATATATAATTTTCACAAAATTGAATTAAAACTGAATATGAAATTTTTTTAATTCTGTTCTTTCACTCTTTAGAGTAGGTTGTGCATAATGAACTTGTTTATATAAAACACAAGAACTAAGAAAATTTTGTTAATATTTCAATATAAAGGCTAGATTTATTTATCACAAAAATACTAATTTAAAAATAGTCATAAAATGTGAATGTTTCATTGGGTAGGTTAAGGTCAAACTCACCACAGTGAGGAGCATACTTCATTAAGTCAAACCTTGACTCATCCTCCATAGTACCATGGGCACTGAGAGGAGTCTCCAGGATCCTTGGCTGCCAAATAATTTCCTTATATATAGCTTTTGGTTATCTAAATTCAACATTATAGATACAGAGTTTGGAATACAGTAATCTTTAATTGAAGAGTAAATGTTGGTGAATAAGTTAACAACATGACCTGGTTTGCCAGTATCTTTTGAGGTTCTCCCTGGAAAGCAAAGAGCAGAACATTAAGGAAAAGGTGCTTAGTATGCAATGAGCAAAGTAAGGAATATGGTTGTGCACAAAGCTTCATTTATGACTGTGCAGGATGGTTCATCATTGTCGCAGTGCAGTCAGGATCTCCACTTACGGAACACATTTCATGTCTACCTGTACATCTTACTAGCTTGCCAGGTAATATGGCCCAGAAAAAAGCATTCTGTTCCACCACAATTTAGCAAGAATGCATGGAATATTCATTGTCCTATGATAATAGTTGTCTCCTATCATTGTATCTGAATCTTCCTTGTCTCTTACCTATATACTGTTCATTTTTTACCAAGCTCCTGGGGCTTTTCATAGCACATAGGACCTCCCACCTGCTCTATTTTAGCAGCTCCCCTCCCATTTAATCTTCCTGCTTCTTTTATGTCACTTTGATATTTTATTTTACATTCTGACAGTTTTGTACATGCTTTAATGAGGTTAGTCATTTTTACCCAGTGCCCTCCCTCATCCACACACCTTCCAATGAAACAGTTCTTTTTCCCAACAGGTCCTTCTCATGCTTTCATGTATTTCATACTTGTGTGACCCACTGAATTTAATTAGAGAAACTTGACTGCTTACAGGCCATTTACTGGAGCATGAACAACTTATCAGTGACTAAACCACCAATGGAAGGAATACCCTTTCCCCATCATCAACTTTATGTAGTCCCTCATGAAGGTGTGAAGCTTCTTAAGCCCATCCCTTTATAGGAAGGAATGGCCAGTCTCTAGTAGGTCTTTTGTGAGTGACCACAGCTTCAGTTAGCATTTGAGAGGGCTGGATAGCTCTGATTGTCACTTTGACACACCTGAGAAGAGGGAACCTCAATTAGGGAATTTCCTCTATTGGACTGGCCTGTGAGCATATCTGTGAGGCCTAACCCATTGTGGCTGTGTCACCTCTGAGCAGTTGGTCCTGGATTGTATAAGAAAGCAGGCTGAGCATAGGACAGAGAAACAAGTCTGTAAGCAGTGTTTCTCCATGGTCTCTACTTCAGTTCTCCAGTCCAGTTTCCTCCCTTGAGTCCCTGCCATGAATTCCCTCAATGACAAGGACTTGTGAACCAATCCTTACCACATAGGTTTTGGTTAGTGTTTTCTCATAGAAATAGAAAGACAACTAATACAATGAGAGCAAGTCTATGTCATATCCAGAAGACATCTTTTAAAAACACACACTTTCTATCCTCCAGATCTTCTATCTTTTGTCTCCACCCCATTAGAAGATGTCCCTTCAATCTTGGAGCAGGTAAAATAGATGACTCACTGGAGGCTGAGCAATCCACCATCCTTTATTTTTTGCACTTTGATCAGTTGTTATTCTCTACATTAAACTGCCATTCACTGTAATAAGCTTCTATAACAAAGGCTGAGAGCAGCACTAATAATCTCTGGATGTAAACATAAGTAGAAGGGAATTTGGTTACATGTCCACTTAGCATAATGATAGTAGTGGGCTCCTTCCTAAGGTCTATGACCTCCCCAGCCACCAGCTCTTGAGATGACTTACAGTATCAATCTTGCATTCCCTTCTGTGGAACAGGCCTGAAACCAATCAGAAAGTAGTTGATAATCCCGAGCATTTAAATCACTATTGTATCAATGGCACATCTTGCCTGGCTAGTATTATTATAGCCCATAGGGTTCACAGCTGTGTAAAGCTGTGTATGTCTTTGCTCCCCAGAAGCCTGTATAGAACAACTTTTACACTGTGAAAGATAACCAACTTGAAGTGTCTACCTCAGCTCCAGTTTGATTTCTGTATGTTCCATGATCAATGTGTGCAGTCTCCTTCCTGAGCAGCACAGTCTTACCATCAAGTATTGGCAGGCTTCTAGTAATTTATCTATCAAAGGTTTCTATAACCAATAACCCATTAATATGCACAATATGCATTGTTTAGTATGAATAAAGATATCAGTATCCCAGTATATATTACAACAACAATAAAACAAGCACTTTAGCCTAATTTTTATGGTTATTTTCTTTTTTTAAAGATTTTTTTAAATTTTTATTTATTTCCGTATGTATATGAATGTACTGTCTGCATGCAAGTCTGTGCACCCGTGTCGTGCAATGCCGCGGAGGTCAGAAGAGGGTGTCGGATTCCCCCGGAACTGGAGTTCTCCCGGAACTGGAGTTTCAGACGGTTCTCGGCCGCCATGTGGGTGCTGGGGATCGAATCCGGGTCCTCTGCAAGAGCGGTCGGTGCTCTTAACCGCTAGGCCATCTCTCCAGCCCCATTATGGTTCTTAAAATAATACAAATTCCCTTTGCTTTCCTAATCCCTCTACTTTTTTGGCATTCTACTATTTCAGTCCACATGCCCTAATTTATACACCTTATAAATATAAGAGTACTTGCCAGCATCAATCAGAACACACTTTTTCTTCTTTTTCTTGTTTTTGTTTATCTCCTTTTGTCACTATTGTTTGTTAAAAGTGGTTTCATTGTCATATGCTAAGAATATAACTGCATCTTTCTTAGCACTGTGACCCCAGAGTTTGTAAGTAATCCTTGAAAAATGTGAATACTTTCAGGTCAAGGTGGGATTCAGGGAGTCTAATGGCTAATTTAATGAGTCAACCTCAGTGTGTTGTGGTTTGGCTAGTTATTATGGTTGTGTCTGTGATGTGAATGTGTAATATTGTGGATCTGTCTTCACCCCCCATGGGATGAAGTATTGAATGGACACACTGATTGAAGTAGGTCACTTTTTCTAATGTGAATACTCCTACCCAATCCACTGAGGACTTGAACTGAACAGAAAGGCTGATTCTAAGTAAATAAGCAAGAAGGATGCTACCTGTTGTAGTTTGCTTTTCTATTTCAGTGATGAATACCATGGGCACAAAGCAACTTGGAAGAAAGTATTTATTTGGTTTACAAGTTACAGTCCATTACTGAGGGAGGCCAAGCCAGGAAACCTGGAGGCAGGAACCCAGAGGCAGAAACTGAAACAGAGACCATGGAGGATGCCGATTTCTGACTTCCTGCCTCTGGTTTGCTCAGCTGCCTTTCTTATACATGGCAACGTGCCTAGAGATGGCTCCACCCACAGTGGGCAGGGCCCTCCTACACCAATTTGCAATCAATAAAATGACTGATAGACATGGTCATAGGCTAATCAAATACTGAAAAAATTTCCTCATTTGGGATTCTCTCTTCCTAAGTATTTCTAGGTTTATGTTGAGTTGTTCTAAACCAGCCAGCACACTATTCCTGTACATGGGGTGGGACACTGGACTTTTCCTGATGGCAGACTTTAACTCTATTAGCTCTTTGTGTGTCTTGAGCTTAGTGGCATTTCAGACTGGTAATTGCACCAGTGGTTTTGTTTTTCAAGCTTCTCAACTTGTACCGGCACTATAAATCTGCCTCGCCGGGCGTGGTGGTGCACGCCTTTAATCCTAGCACTCGGGAGGCAGAGGCAGGCAGATCTTTGTGAGTTTCAGGACAGCTGGGGCTACAGGAAGACCCTGTCTCAAAAAGACAAAAACAAAACAAAACAAAACAAAAACCCCCCAAAACAACAAAAAAACCCTGCTTCTTCTTTAGTCTTTAGCTTACCACTTGCAAATATTGGGTTGTGTGAGCTTCCATTATTATGTGAAAAACTTTTTTTTTGTATGTGTATGAATGTACTGTCTTCATACAGGTCCGTGCATCCGTGTCTTGCAATGCCTCGGGGGTCAGAAGAGGGCATCGGTTTCCCCTGGAACTGGAGTCAAAGACGGTTCTCAGCCGCCATGTGGGTGCTGGGGATCGAACCCGGGTCCTTTGCAAGAGCAGTCGGCGCTCTTAACTGCTAGGCCATCTCTCCAGGCCTGTGAACAACATTTCTTAAAAATAAATTTCTCGAGAGATGGCCTAGCTGTTAAGAGCGCCGACCGCTCTTACAGAGGACCCGGGTTCGATCCCCAGCACCCACATGGCGGCTGAGAACCGTATGAAACTCCAATTCCAGGAGAACTTCAGTTCCAGGGGAATCCGACACCCTCTTCTGACCTCCGCGGCATTGCACGACACGGGTGCACAAACTTGCATGCAGGCAGTACATTCCTACACATACAGAAATAAAATTAATAAAATAAATAAATAAATAAATTTCTCAATATAATTGGATCTATCTTATCCGGATTTTGTTTTTCTGAAAAATTGAAAGTTTGCCCAATTAAACTAAGGTTTGAAGACAAGAATCAACATAATCTCATTGAAATAGGGAAGAAAAATCTTTTACAAAATAGCAAAAACACTGACTGAGCCTACATTCTCAGCTACAGTTGAGCAGTTAAGAAAATGGGCACATACACACAATGGAATTTTATTTAACTGCCACAAAAAATGAAACTGGGAAATTTATAGGAAAATGTATGGAACTCAAAAACATTAATCAAGGTAATTCTCATATGTGTATCTTAGCTTCTAATTGTTACATATGTGTATCTAGGTAGGTGTAAATGTTGGTAAGAGCCAGGAGACTAGAAAGGGGCCCATAAGGTGGGAAGAAGAGACATTCAGTAGGCAGGGTGTGGTGGTGCACACCTTTGATCCCAGTACTCTGGAGGCAGAAGCAGGTGGATCTCTGTGAGTTCAAGGTCAGCCTGGTTTACATAGTCAGTTCCAGGCCAGCTGGGACTAAAGGGAGACCCTGCCTCAAAAAACAAAAACAAAAAAAAAAAAAAAAGAGAAGAGAAGAGACATTCAGGAGAGAAACATGGAAGGCAGCAGAGCACGTGATGTGGTGAAGTAAAATGGGGAATATTGGGCTTATGTTTTGGGAAAATGATACCTTATGCTATTTATTTTCAATTACTTAGATATTGGTAAGCAGTTAGTGATTTTTCTTATAACTGTTCATTGCTAACATATTTAATAGCTATTTGCTATGTGCTTATATATTTCAAGCAACTCATTCCTTCTGTTTAGAAAGTACCAAATGACCCGGTCAGTTCAGAGAACAAAGAGAAGCATGCCTTGCAAGTTTGTGTGAGTATAGCTATTGACTTATGACACTGACTAGCAACAAATGGATCTGGAATGAATTTTTTTTTTTTTTTTTTTTTGGTCTTTTCAAGACAGGGTCTCTCTGTAGCCCCAGCTGTCCCGGAACTCACTCTGTAGACCAGGCTGGCCTTGAACTCACAAAGATCCACCTGCCTCTGCCTCCTGAGTGCTAGAATTAAAGGCGTGAGCCACCACGCCCTGCTGGAATGAACGTTTTAATAAGCTGTGCTGATGGAAGAACTTTGTATTATGTAAATTTTGTATTATGTAAGTGAGACACTGCCTTTTGATACCTTTGGTAAATTTGGGCTCCTATACTTTCTGTAGACAGGAAGTGAGATGAAAACTTTGTTAAGTTACAGGAGAAAACAAAGAAAACACCACCACAAAGTGGTTAAATAATACAAAGGACGATCTCCAAAACTCCAAAATCAAGAGAAGCAGAAAGGAGTGGACTAGAGAACAAATCATTGGAAGGAAAATCAGGTGATCTAAGCAAAGGATATTGCCCACTTTTCAGTATAGGAAACTGAATTAGTTACTTTTCTCATTGCTGCAGCAACATGTCTGGCGAGGTAATTTCAGGAAGGAGGGATTTATTTTGATTCACAGCTTGTGGATTCTATGTATCACGGTGCAAAGTCATCACATCGTGAGATTCGAGGGGCTGGTCACATCGTGCCCCATCAGGAGTCATATGGATATAAAGCCAGTGCTCACATCTACTCTCTCTTTTTCTTTTTGATACCAACCCAGCAGTGGTGCTACTCACATTCAGGATAGGTTTCCTTCTTTAGTGAACACTTTCTAGAAACACAGAGATACAGCCAGAAGTGCCTGTTCATGACGACTGTAAGTCTAGTCTAGTTGACAATGTATATTACCGATGATACAGAGCACGTTTGTAAGATTTTTCTCCTGGGATTTCAGAATAGCTGTGGACTGTAAATGCATTTTAATTCTTTTTGCCTATCAAATGATGTATTTGTAAAATTGCTTTGTTATCTTCCAGGAATACACATTTGTTATATAATAAGCCAAATATTGTAACTTATTTTGTAGGTTTATTTTAGTGAATTTTTGTGAATTTCACTGATTATTTTGATCCTATTAAGACCTCCTCCCCTGTCAATGCCCCTCTCATCTTCCCCCAGCAAAATTCATGCGTTCTTTCATATACGTTAACTGCTACAGAGCCAAGTTTGTGTCCTCAAATGTCCTTCAATGCATGCCTATTCACTGGAGCTTGGTTAACTTGTCTAGTGTCACTTTCTTGAGGAAAATCAACTCTTCCTCTTCCATAAGTTGCTGGTAGTTCCTCACTTAAGGTTGGGGCTCCATACCCACTTCCCAACTTCTATTTTTTTTCCTTGATCTTGTGCAAAATGTTACCATTGCTGTAAGTTCATATAAGTAACTTCCCAGCTTAGATAACTGTTTCCTTATGGTGATCTACCACCTCTGTCTCTTACAATCTTTCTGCCCCCTCTTCTGCAATGGTCCCTAAGCCTTGGGTGGCAAAGGCTGATACAGGTGTCCTATTCAGGGGATTTATGTGGTTTTTATTGTAAAAATGTTAAGACCTGATATAAAGATTATTGTGCAACTGTTCCTCTGCCATGCTTTCATGATAACTTATGGGAGTCTTCTTTGGTTGGAAAATGAGGGCGTCATGTTTATATTATTTTATTTTATATTTTACATGTTATTTTATTTTATTTTTTGTTGTTTTGTTTTGACACAGTCTCTCCAATGCTCCAGTTGGTCTAGAATTCCCTGTGTAAACAAGGCTGGCCTCCTTCTCACAGAGATCTGCCTGCCTCTGCCTCCCAAGTGCTGGAACTCCCAAAGGCATGTGCCACCATTCCTGATTCATGCTCACTTTAAATATTTTATTTTATTTTCAATTATGTGTGTATGTATGTGTTCCTTAATATTAACTACATGTGAGACCATAATTTTGCTAGTAAAATTTATCCTTCAAATTTGATTTTTATGTGTTTTTCTTGCCTAATTTTATCATATTGAAGTTCTAGGATAATGGTTAACTAGAATGTCGAGAACATACACACTTGATATGAGTTTACCGTGAGGGAGAAAAGTTTTAGTATTTGCTATCAAAAAGTGTTCCATAGATGCATGCATGCATGGAGTTATTATCTCTTCTTTGTTGAGTGATTTGTGATGAAATTACAGTATATTTTGTCAAATGTATTTTTAGCATATTTTAAAATGGTAATGCAATTTTTCTTCTACACTTATTAATCTATTTATTGATTTTCACATATTGAATAACACATTCTTAGGAAGATCTCCCCTTGGCCCTGATACCTATCCCTCTTAATACTCTAGAGATGATATCATAGTATTTTATTAAAGATCTCTTTCTTTCTTTCTTTCTTTCTTTCTTTCTTTCTTTCTTTCTTTCTTTCTTTCTCTCTCTTTCTTTCTTTCATTTCTTTCTTTTTTTATACTTTATTTTTTTTAATAATTTTTTAAATTTATTTATGTGTATGAATGTACTGTCTGCATGTAGGTCTGTGCACCCGTGTCGTGCAATGCCGCGGAGGTCAGAAGAGGGTATCGGTTTCCCCTGGAACTGGAGTTCTCCTGGAATTGGAGTTACAGACGGTTCTCAGCCGCCATGTGGGTGCTGGGGATCGAACCCGGGTCCTCTGCAAGAGCGGTCAGCGCTCTTAACCGCTAGGCCATCTCTCCAGCCCTCATTTCTTTCTTTCATCTCTCTCTTTCTTTTCTTCTTTTTTTGGAAGAGTTGTTGTGTTGATAGCTTCAGTTCAAAACTTGACACACCTTGGAAGAGGGGAACTGCAATCATGTAATTTCCTCCATTAGATTGGCCTGTGGGCATGTCTGTGAGACATTTTATTCATGATTGAGTCATGTGGGAGGGAACAGTCCATTGTGAAACCGCCCGTGGGGAGATGGTCCTGGGTTATCTTGGAAGGAAGGGTGATCACAGGCCAGAGGGATTAAGTCAGTAAGCAACAATCCTCCATTCCTCCATGGTCTCTGTTTCAATTCCTATCTTCAGAGGCCTTTGGTTCCTGCTTTAACCACTCTCAATTATGAGTTACGACTGGATGTGTAAGCCAAATAAACCATTTCCTCATCAGGTTGTTTTTGGTCAGTGTTTTATCACAATAGAAAGCTAAGTAGGATAGATGAGGATTAAACACAGGGCCTAAAGCATGGTTGCTAAGTGCTAACCTGAGCCACACACTCAGTTCTCTTAAGAATTTGTGTACCTTCGTTCCTGGATTTTGACACACACAAAAAAAAGAATTTGTAAATCTACATTAATAAAGGTCAAATATTGTTCTGCAGACTTATTTCCATGTGATGTCATTGGTATTGGGTCAGTATTATTCTCATGTATTAGTTTAAGGACAAACAAGTTAGTTTGTTATGGTAATAACACCTGCAATTGTTTTAGCTACATGTTGTTGGGGAAACACACACACACACACAAACACATACACACAAACACATACACACAAACACATACACTAAACAAATGTAAAAACAGTTTTAAGCAATGAATTACTAAACTGGGCATGGTGGTGCAAGCCTTTAATCACAGCAATGGGGAGGCAAAAACAGATGCAGGTAGATCTCTCTGAGATAAGAGACCAGCCCCTTCTACAAGCTGGAACTACAGGAAACCCTGGCTCAAAAACCCAAAAACCAAACCAAAACAAAACAACAACAACAAAAACAAATTGATAATTTTGTACAAAAGGTTCAAAAAATTATTTTTATTTAGTATTTCATTTTTTGGTAGAAATCACAAGTTAACATTTTAAGTCATGGTCTTTTATTTGTGGAAAGATTTTGAATGTCAATATTTATTAGAATTCTGTCAGACTTTCTTCTCCTTGAATGAGTTTAGTGGTTTATATCTTTCAGAATATATTTACCTTATTAGGTAATATAAGTCATTTGTTGACAGTTTTCTTAGTATTCTTTCAGGATGTTTTTCCCCTAATCTTGATACTAACATTCAATTTTTCTTTTCTGAGTTTAGAGGACTTCTTCTTTATTCTTTATTTGCATATTTACATATATACTATATATTGTATACAAATCTATTTATAGATTCTTTATTATCAGCAAAAATATTTTTAACTTAAAATATTTGTATTTATTTTATGTGTATGAGCACTGCCTGCATATAGGTAGGTGCACTCATATTGTTCAGTGCCATGGAGGTCAGAAGAGGGAGTCAGATCCCCCTGAAACTGGAGTTGCAGAAGGTTGCTAGCCACTATGTGGGTGCTGGAAATGGAACCAGGAACTGCCAAGAGGAAGTGCTCAGCCATCTCTCCAGTCCCCTACATTTCATTTATATCTTAACTAGCCTATTTTTTCGTGTGTGTGTGTGTGTGTGTGTGTGTGTGTGCATGTGTGCATGCACGCGCATGCTCCAGTCTCAAATCTTATACAACAACCTATTTCCCCACTGACCCATCTGTCTGTCTGTCACAGCTATTATTTAAATTTTCTTTCTTTCTTTCACATATTTTAGATTTAGTTACATTTCTTTCTAATTGCTAATTTAGATACAATTAATGGTTTGGGATCATTATTTTTTTTAAATTTTTTTAATATATATTTTTTATACAAGATCACATTGCAAATCAAATCTAGACCAGTGTCTTGTTCCCTATCCCCCACCCCACCAGAGCTCATGCATTCTGCCCAACATGTTTTTCATCTTTTTCTCAGTCTTTCTTAAAATTCTCAATGCAGAAGTTGACTGTTTCAAGCAGTTCACAGTCAGTTCTTTGACACTGTCTTTTCTGTTGTTGTTGTTATTTCCAATATGCATCACTCCCAAATACTTGGACAAAAGATCAAGGAGCTCTGCACAAGAAATACTTACAACTAGGTAATTGGTGCTAGCATCCTCAGATGATGGATACCATTCATCATTTGTTTTTCTGGGACTGTGTTACTTCACTTAACATAGTATCTTCTAGTTCCATCCATTTACCTGCAAAGTTCATAATGTCATCTTTCTTTACCACTGTATAGAACGCCATTGTGTAGATGTACCACATTTTCTCTATCCACTTGTCAGTCAAGGAGCACTTGGGTTGTTTCCAGCTTTTTGCTTTTGTGAAGAGAGCTACAATAAACATGGCTGTGCATGTATCTCTGTGGTAAGATGAGTCTTGTGGGTATATACCCAGGAGTGGTATGACTCGGTCAGGTGGTAAGCTCATTTTGAGTCTTCCAAGGGTTCCTCACACTGCTTTCCATAGTGGTTGTGCAAGTTTACATTCCCACCAGCAGTGGATGAGTATTACCCTTTCTCCATAACCTCTCCAACACTTGGTATCATTTGTTTTCTTGATCCTAGCCAGTCTTATTGGGGTGAGATAATGTCTTAAATTGATTTTAATTTGCATTTCCTTAATTATTAGTGACATTGAACATTTTTAAAGATGTTTCTCCCTGGGCTTGGAGGCTCACACCTTTAATCCTAGCACTTGGGAGGCAGAGGCAGGCAGATCACTGTGAGTTCAAGGCCATCCTGGTCTACATAGTGAGTTCCAGGACATCTGGGGCTAGAAAGAGACCCTGTCTCAAAAAGAACAAAAAAAAATGTTTCTCAGCCATCTCTAATTCCTCACTTGTGAAGTCTCTGTTCAGTACTTTGCTCCATCTTTTGAGTGATTCATTTGTTTTCTTTCTTCTTTGTTTTTTGAGTAGTTTATATATTCTGGAAATAAATGCTTTGTCAGATGTATCTATGGTGAAGGCTTACTCCCACTCTGTGGGTTTTCTCTTCACTTCCTTGATTGTTTCTTTTGATGTACTGAAGCTTTTGAGTTTAATGAGGTCCCATTTGTCAATTGTCCATCTTATTTCTTGCACAGACTGTCTGATTTGGAAGTCTTTTCCTATGCCTATGTCTTATAGGCTGCTGCCAATTTTTTCTTCTATCACCTTCAGAGTTTTGGGTTTCATGTTGAGGTCTTTGATCCATCTGGAGTTGAGTTTTGTGCAGGGCAGGAGGTAGGGGTTTAACTTTATTCTTCTGCAAGTGGTGATCCAGTTTTGCCAACACCACTCACTTACTGAAGATGCTGTCTTTCCTCCATTGTGTCTTTTTGGACCCCTTGTCAAATATGAGGTGACTGAAGTTGTATGGATCAAGTTTGGATCTTCAGTGTTGTTCCATTGGTCAACAGGTCTGTTTTTGTGCCAGTGACAAGCTGTTTTTGTGACTATAGCCCTGTAGTATAGTTTGAAATCTGGTATAGAGATCCCCCTGTATTGCTCTTTTTGCTCAGGGTTGCTTTGGCTATTCGGGATCATTTTAGGTGCATCTGTAGCTATACATTTCTTTCTAAGTAATGCTGTTATTGCATCATGGAAATATTTGCATGTTGTATGTTTATTTTAATTCATATCAATGTATTCCTCAATTTCCTTTTTTCTACTTTTAGCTAAATATATTTAGTAGTAGGTTGTTTGAATTTCCACATATTTGTGAATTTCTTTATTCATATTATTTTTTTTAAATAATTTTTCAGACGACATACTTTATGAGATTTCAAAAACTTTAGTTCATTGACCTTTCTTAATAGTAGATTACACGTAATCTATCCTGTAGAACATGGGCAATTGAGAAATCTATGTTCTGTTTTTGGGTGCCATGTTATATGGAGATCATCGATATTGTTCTGAGTACAACTCAAATCTTCTGTTTCTTGTTGTTCTTCTTTCTGCTTCTTGAAGCTGTCACTGATAATGAAGAATGAAATTGTCTACCCACATGTACCTCACACTTTGATTCTGTTTTATAGATTAGGGATGTCTGTTATAGGGTGAATATATGTTCACAATTGTTTTCTATTCTTTCCAAATAGATATGTTACCCTTCTAAAATGATCTAATTTGACTCTAGTTGATTTTTTATTACAAAAGTCTAGTTTGTCAGATGCTAGTAGTTTCACTTCTGTTATCAACTACTTGTATGGCATCTTTTGTAGAATAACTTTTAAATTATTTCTGACTTTAAAACTGAAGTGTATTTCTTATACAAAGCATGTAGAGGAAAATTTTCTTCGAATAATTCTGTCAGTATCTTCCTTCATTAAAATTTTAATTTATTTACACTAAATGTGAATCATGACAATTTAGAATCTGCATTTTACTAACTTACTGTTGAATGTTTTATAGTGTTTCATTCATTTATTCCAAAATCAATTCCTTCCATTATGCTATTGATGTTTGATGTTTTTAAAGCACTACCTCATTTCTCTTATCTCTTACCATATTGGATGAGTTCTTTTCCTGGTAGTTTTTGTGGGGTTACAATTAACAGCTTCTCACAATCTAGTTTATACAAGTAACAAATTTGCTGAAAATTGATTTCATACCAAATATTTCCTTCTATAGAACTATCCCCTAATTTTGATTTTTATGGAAATACAAAATATACCTTAATTTTTATATGTTCTTAGCAACCTGTTTATAATTATTGCTCAACACAATATTCAAAGCTTTCATTTGAACTGATATACAGTATTTATGTAGATTCTATTATTGGTGCCTTCGGTTTCTTCATGTTGTTTCAAGTTACTCTTTTACTACTTTCATTTCACTCTGAGCCATTCCTTTATTTGTTCCTACACTGCAGGCTTTCCTGTGATAAATTCTTTTAAGTTTTGTTAACCCAGAAATGTTTTAGTTTCCCATTCAAATGCTGTTCTAACTGTGCCATTATTTGCTCAGTCTTTCTTTAAGTAGTGTGAGATCTTCATAATTTATCATTGCTTTTTAACTTTGTGGTTTCTGATGACAAATCAGCCATTATTAGCAAGGATACTCTTCTTTCTTGCTATTTCTGAGATTTTCTCATTTCCTTTGTTTTCATGTTTTATTATACATCTCTGAGTTTTGTTATTTTTATAACTTTTTAAGAAAATATTGAATTTTTGTATATTTTATGCATAATTTCTCAATTAGTCTTAATCAACTTTATACCACTTTACTCACTGGTACCCTCCCACAGTGACTGCTCCATTGGAATTCATATATTCTGTCATTTGTGTTAAGGCCTATATTGTATCAAGTTAATGTTCCTATGGGGCTGGAGAGATGGTCTATCAGTTAAGAGTGCAGACTGCTCTTGCAGAGGACCTGGGTTCAATCCCCAGCACCCACATGGCAGCTAAGAACTGTCTTTAACTCCAGTTCCAGAGGAATCTGACACCCTCTTCTGACCTCCGCGGCATTGCACGACACAGGTGCACAAACCTACATGCAGACAGTACATTCATACACATAAAAAAAATAAAATAAAATAATAAAAAAGAAATATCAAAAAAAAAAAAACCAAATTAATGTTCCTGGCTGTTCTTCAGTGCATGTTCATTAACTGAGCCCTAGTCAGCCTATGCAGGGTCTCTTGGCTTAAGAACATGAGTTCTTCCTCTTCTACTGCCCATTTCCCCAAGTCCATGCAGGGGATTTCTCGTCTTGTGTTTGCATGGGTCTTGTGCATATTCACACCATTGCTGTAGGTTCATATGAGCAGTGTCACAGGAGCTTGAAGGATTCTACTTCCATATAGTTATGCTTCATGTCCTTGGCTCTTACAATCTTTCTTCCCCTACTTTTGCAATGTTCTCTGGGCCCTGGTTGAGTGAGGCTGAATATACAGGTGACCTGTCCATGGACTCACAATCCATAGACTCCTAATCTCCACAGTTTGGCCATTCATGACCTTTTGAGTTGCTAGCCCCATATTATATGAGGTAGCTTCCTTAATGAGAATTAAGAGGTTAATTAGTGTCCTCCTGGCTTCTTGTTTGAGTTACATGAGTCTTACATATAGAGGTTGCATTGTAGATGTGCTGCTTAGGCCTGAGAAATTCACACACAAGGTCTGTGGGTGTCCAGCTGTGGGACTCTGTAATACTCTTCATCTGGTGCAAAAGACAGTTCTTTATTGAGTGATTTCTGGGATATTTGTCTGTAAATACAAAGGTACATATTTTATGTTGTTGTGTAGTACGTCATTAGATGAAAGACTAACGTGATTCCTTCAGGTATTGTTTTTTCACACTTTCTAGGCATTATTTATCTCTCCTCTCTCCCCCTTCCTGTCTAACCCTCTGTCCATGTCATCCACATTTAAAGTGTCCCCATTTTCCCGTTTCTCCCTTGATAATAAGTCTCCTATGGTCTTACCTCTCTTGAGCTCCTTCTTTCCCTTTATCCCCAAATTCTTTCTAGAATCCTCCATCTCCCCTCCTGTTTTGTAACCTGAAATTTAATACTCATGTTCAAGTTTGGAAGTAACCTTTCATTTTTTTCAGACAGAATTTCTGAATTTTTCTATCATATTCTTATATATGTGTTGATAATTTTGATGGTTTCTAACAGGTATCTGGAGCTCAATTTACTTTTCTTTATTATGTCTTATGTTATTTTCCTTTTGCTTTTTTATTCTCAAAGTAGAGGATTTCAAATGTGCTGATTTTCACCTCTGCTTGATGAAATCTGGTATTGAACTCCCTCCAGTGTTTTTTATTATAATTATTATTACTTCAACACCAGAAATTTTATTCCATGATCATATTTTTACTATTTATGTATTTATAGTCTCTATTTTGTGAGCTATCATTGTTATATTTTACTCTAAATATTTAAATGTAGATTTATATACTTTTTCCAACATTTAACAACAGATTATTTAATTATAGCCTTTGTCTTGTAAGTCTTCTGAGATATTTTGGACTGACTGCTTTATTTTTTAGGTTAAGATGTTTCTATTTGAAAACTATATATTTCCAGAGTTCTGGAAAGCAAATACTCTGATCTCCTCAGGGGTTGTTTTTGCTTGTTTGGTTACTTTTCTGAATTAAACCTGTTACATCTTTTTTCTTTGTTTTATGTTAGTTTAATTGCCAATCAATATTTAGAGTTTTCTTTAATGCCTGGAAGAAATAGATTTTCAAACCTTGGCTAAAGATTGTGTGTTCATTTGGAGATATCTCCTCCAAGCTTAGGTAAGGCAATTGAGCCTTCCTCCTTAGCCTTCCCTTCCTGTTTACAAAGACCTTCCAGGTCAGTGGAAGATCTCACCATAGAGCATGTGCAAAGGTCCTGGCATGCATATAGCTTTACTCTTATCTGCACAAGGCTCAATGTTCTCACAGTGATTTTCATTCTTTGTTTTCATAGATTTTCCTGGGATTATGGCAAGCCTTTGGCTAATTTACAGAGTTTTGCAATAGCTTATTTTGGCCAGAGTTTTCCTTTCTTTTATGGAATAGAGGATTTTCCATGGTCCTTATGCTCACAATATTTCTGTTTTATTGGCAATCTTTCTGAAACTTGGTTCCCAGAACTTGAAACACTGAAATTATGTATGCATTAATATGGATGACCTCTGGGAAAAGTACAACATTAAGTGTCATGTCTTTGAAATAACCCCTTTTGTTCCCAGGACTCTAATTAAGCCAGGGAAGCATCAGAAATGGGTCTGGTGGGCCCAAACTGGAATGTTTAGAAGCTGTTTTCTGACACATAGTCTATAGCTACAAGAGACAAAGCAAGCTAGTACCTACAAAACTCTTCTTTTTTTTTTTTAAATTAGTTTTTATTGATGCTTTGTGCATTTCATACATTTTTTCCAATTCAGTTCAGGCTTATTTCCCTTTCCCTCCCCCCCACCCCCACCCCATCCCAGATCATGCATTCTGCCATAACTGTCCTGCACCTTTCTCTCAGTTTTTTTTTTTTTTTCATTTTTAGCTATAAGTGATAATCCGTCAGCACCAGCTACACCTCACCTGCCTGGAAATACTGTGCAGCAGAGGCAGCCATGTGCCTGTATATCCCAAATCTAATTGGCTATTGGCTCTCCCCTTGGAGAAATAACCCATGGCTGATGCCACAAGCTTACATCCTCTACAGGTTAGGAGATGTTATAAGCCACAGTAAGACCCTGTCATATTTAACAGGGGGGAAAATTGTAATTCATGGATTAACATATCCAAACATGTGTCTATGCTAAAGTAGCCTACCATAACTATTAGTGCTGCTTAAATACCTATATATCTAATTGCTTGTTCTTCATTAGTAGGATCGAAAGGTTATTCCTGGACAAACTGTCAGCCCATGAAAACTCTTCTATATTGACTAAATGTGGCTTACTGTGGGAAATTCAAGGGCTCCTTTTAGTATTGCAGAGAGGGGGCTACCAGACATTCAGAGTAACATGCTAGAGAGGATTTGTTGTTACTGAGGACATTTTTGCTCCTGTTAAAAGCCTCTTCCCATTGGCTGTTTGCCATTCTGCACAGTGCTGTTGGTCTTACCATATTACTTGTGGACCTTCCCTTTAGTCTGGTCACCACTTAGCATTTGTATGTGTACCTCCCTTGTTAGTCTCCCTGTTAAGATGAGTTTATATACTGTACAGTGTCACCAGATGGTTCTTCATCTCTTGGCAATTCCCTTCCCCATATACCTTTCACAACTGGGCTTCAGACATTAGGGCATTACAGTTGAATAGAGATCAGTAGTGGAGTTGATGAAGAATGAGGAGCAAGAGGCAAAAGAAAACATTCGAATTATAGACTTAAGAGAAGCAGCAAAGCCTAACTGAGCAAGTGTGAGCTTTACAAGCACTTGTAGTGGAATGAAATAAAGGGGAGTTCTACCAATATAAAGTTACACTTCACACAATGGCAGAGTGCTGTGTTCCATGCTCCATTGAAAAGTAATGAGGAAGGTAAAAGTCCATTTGAAAAAAAGATGTATGTCTGTGTAAGTTACCTAGAAATGGAGGTATCTGTGACAAGACATGGAAAAAATTTGACTATCTCTGCAAGCATAGGAATTTTTTTCAATTAATATTCAAAATTTATAGTATTTACATCACTGGTTATTTCTATGTAAAGTAATTCTCATCATACTGAATATGAAAACTAAATAAAAATACAAAAGAAGGATCCTTTCTGGCCTTTTGGCTAAGATCAAATGTGAACAATATTAAAAATGATATAAAAGAGCTGCACAAGCAGTTGGGGCAGTCTATGTGCTGCCTCTGCAGCAGCTGAGGGCAGAGTTTGTGTGGGCCAGAGGGTCCAGTAAACAGGGGGACTTGGCCCAGAAGGCTCTGGAAGCTAGGAGCTGAGGTTTGAACACAAAGAACTGTGCAAGCAGTTGGGGTGGCCTACGTGCTAAGCAAGCAATCCCGCACCCCCCATCCCTGCCAACTGGAACCTCCAACTGGAACTCAGGAGAGAATGGCTGGCAGCAGAGGGAATACAGTGTTCAGAGGTGTCATCCAGGTTGCTACCCATCCAGCTCTTGCAGAACAGAAAGGGAAAAGTGAACTATACCTTCCCATATATAACCAAAATTGAAAGCCTAAAACCTAGACAAGTCAACATTCCATTCATAAGGAGAATACAACAAAGACACCAGAAGGAATCAAGGAAAGTAATCCTTCAACAAGGTGAAGAGGCATTCAAGATTCACATCAGAATACAGGCAGAAGACTAACCATATGCTGAGAGCACAATGAAAGAAAAAGCACAGAATAACTCCACACCAAACTATAAGGAGCCAGTGGAGGACTCCTACAATGGGATCTCCCTAGAGGTAACCCAGTACACAGATCCCCAAATAACAATGACAGATGTATTCAAAGAAATCATAAAACTAAGGGAAGAGAATGAAAGACTCAGAAAGGACCTAGAGGAAGACAAAGACAAACTTCGGAAAGAACTAAAAGGAGAAAATGACAGAGTCCAGAAAGAGCTAGAGGGACAAAATGACAAACTCCAGAAGGGAGTAGAAACACTAAAAAAGATCCCATGCTGAAATGAAAAAGGAAACCAATGAGCTACAAGAAAAGTTTGAGAAGCTCCAAAAGGAAATGGAAATAGTAAAGGAAACACAGGAAGAAATGAAAAAAGGAAAATGAACAATCATCCAATCAAGAGGAAAGAATGGGAAAAAGTCTCAGAAACAGAACGGAGGAAGCAGAAAAAAGAATATTGGACCTAGAAGACAACACAGAACAACTAAAAAGCTCAAGTAAAGACTATGAAAAATTTAAAAATACACAAGAGTGGAACAACCAGGAAATGTGGGACACTATGAAAAAAATCAAACCTCCACATCATAGGGATAGAGGAAGGAGAAGAATCCCAAGAGAATGGTATTGATTAGATTGTCAACAAAATAATAGAGGAAAATGTCCCCAAATAAAAAAAAAAAGACAAACCCATGAAAATACAAGAAGCAAGTAGAACACCAAATAGACTAGACCAGAAAAGAAACTACCCCTGCCATATCATAGTAAAAATGCTAGATACTCAAAACAAAGACAAAATTCTGAAAGCCACAAGAGAAAAACAGCAAGTTACATATAAGGGAAAACCGATCAGAATTACAGATGATTTTTCAGCACAAACCATAAGGCAAGAAGAACATGGACCAAAGCATTTTCAGTGCTAAAGGACTATAACAACAACCCAGGTTAATATACCCAGCAAAAATGTAGATTCTAGTTGAAGGAAAGAGAAAAATCTTCCATGACATAAACAAGATGAAAGAATACATGTCTGGAAAACCAACCCTTCAGAGAATACTTGAAACAATTCAAAGGACAGAGGAGAGGATCAACTACCTCCAGGCACCATGAAAGAAATTCAGAAGTAGAAACCTACACAAAAATGCAAGTGTATAAGAAGAAAGGAAGCAACACATACCTCTCAATCGTAACCTTAAATATCAATGGGCTAAACTCCCCAATCATAAGGCATAGATTAGGAGAATGGATTAGGAAACAAAATCCATTGATATGCTGTCTACAAGAAACCCATCTCACCCTTAAGGATAGGCATCAACTTAAAGTGAAAGGATGGAAAAAAATATTCCAAGCAAATGGTACTAAAAAGAAAGCAGGAGTTGCTATCTTAATATCAGACAAAATAGACTTCAAAGTAGAAGCAATTAGAAGAGACAAAGAGGGCCATTATATTCTTATCAAAGGGAAAATTAGCCATGAAAACTTCACAATCATGAATATATATGCACCAAACTCTGGTGCACCAACCTTTGTAAATACAACTCTACAGGACCTCAAGGCACAGATTAACCCCAACACACTCATAGTAGGGGACTTCAATACCCCACTGAGTCCTTTAGACAGATCAACTGGACAAAGAATAAACAGAGAGACATTTGAACTGAACAAGACAATAAAGGAAATGGACCTCACAGATATCTTCTGAATATTCCACCCAAGCACCAGAGAATATACTTTCTACTCAGCACCCCAAGGAACATTTTCTCAAATTGACCACATACTTGGACACAGAAAAAAACCTCAACAAATACAAAAATTGAAATAATTTCATGTATTCTATCAGACCAATTTCAGACATCTCATATTTGACATGGGGGCCAAGAAGACACAATGGAGAAAAGACAGCATCCTCAGCAAGTGGTGTGGCACAAATAAACAGAGAAGTGCTGTGCTTTGAGATTCCACAGCCAAGAATGCTGCATTTCTCTGCAAAATGAAGGTCTTCAAGGAGCTTCACTGTGCACTTTTCAGGATGTCCTTTCAGGTCTAAACTCTGTTCTGTTCATTTGCTCCCTTTACTTCTGTGCACATTATTAAAACATATGTGCATTCTAGCTTTCTTTAGTCAACTATAGTAACCTGGTATACTGCCCTTGGTCAATAAATACAGAAGATATAGAACATAGTTGAACATAGTGATTTGGGACAAATATAAATCATATGTTTATTTTCCTGATGTTTCTCTCTCTTTGCACTCTTCATTCTGTTCTTTCAGTGTTCAGCATGTGTGTGTGTGTGTATGTGTGTATGCGCATCTATGTATATTTCCATTAGCATTCTCTTATTTCCCCCTTCCTGTTTTATCTGCAGATCCAGCAGACTGGTGTGTTATTTGTTTGGGTTACAAAATTATCAGAAAATGATAACATAGAGAGCAATCAGGAATGCCTTTGTAATTTCAGGAACTATTCTATAGAACACTTCTTTTCTGGTACTCACATTAGTGAAGGGAAGCAGTTACTTTACTTTCTATTTTCCCTTTATATCTGGTCAACCTTAAACACACACAGAAGTTAGGTTTAAAAGCTTAGAATATCCAGAAAATCAGTATTTCAGCTACACAGCTTTGTCAATGTTTCCAAGTCCATTTAGGATGTTCTGATTTAAAAATCCAGAAGTTCCTAATGTTTTACATTTTTCAGGAAGTTTTGAAAAGTGTCTTTGTGCTGACTGGGGTATGTACACAGAAAAGAGGGAGAGTTAATTGCTTAGAGTAGAGGAACAGATGAGGTAACCAGAATTCTGCTTCTCTCAAATGACTACAAAAGCATTTGTTCTCAACAGGGCTCACAACATAGATTATAGAATAAGAACATAGCTTTAAAATTATGCCAAAGGTCTGTACAAATCCCACAGTGAACAGTGATGTATCTCATTCACTATTTCCATCTTGAGGTTAAAAGGCATTGCTAATCTTTCAGTAGGGATGCAAAGCATATCCTCACTCTTTAGATAACCCAAATGCATAAAAACATCATGAGTTAGCTTTGTGTTATGATTTATTATACATAATTACACCATTTGCTATTATTGTTATATATTTCAAAATTATAATCGAAATTTTATTTTAAAGAAATTTCAAAATTAAAAGAAGTTAAACTGAAACACTTACTCAGTATAATAAAATGACCCTCAAGTGTACTGTTTTCTAAACTGGAATCTCAGTATCTCTGTTTCCCTATGTTCGTGCACCAAACCTGGGCCTTACAATCTTTCTGCCCCCTCTTCCACAGTGGTTCTTGAGTCATGGGTAGGTGAGGTTTAATATAGGAGTCCAATCCAGGCACATCCACTCTACAGTCTTGTATTCTGTAAAACTTAACCAGTTGTGGCCTTCTGTGTGTGTCACACTCTGTTGTATGAGGAAGCTTCACTGGTATGAGGGATATGCTAGTATTCTCTCTACCCCTGTTCTGCTGTATTCCGTGAGGCTTATGTGGAGAGGTTCCACTGTAGATGTGTCACTTAGGTCTGGGGCAGACATATATTCTCTGTGTGTGAACAGTTGTGGAACTCTGCAACAGCCTCCATCTGCTGCAAAAAGAAGCTTCTTTGATCAATGGTGTATGATATATTTGTCTGTAAATATAATGATCCATATGTAGCATAAAGTAAGAAATTTTCTAGATATTTGAAAGAGATAGGTGTTTTTCCTAGGATTTATGACCTCTCCAGCCATGTGTATTTGGCTATATTTACAGTACCACTCATGAATTTCTTCCCACTGAGAGGGCTCCAAGCCCAATTAGATAGCTGCTGATTAACCCCTAGACAACAGTGCCACTACTTCACCAATAGAGGTAGTTTTCTGTGCCAGTCATTATGGTTATTAGGCTTTAGATTTGGGTTGAATCTTGATTGATTTTCTCCCTTAGAAGCTTGCATACTATCTTCTAGAAGTATGAGAGCTAGTCTTCAAGGAGGAGGCTTACCGGTCAGTTCCAGCCCCACTGCCCTAAGTCTTGTGTCTGGAATATTTCTTTTCTTAAGCAATAGGGTCTTACCTTCAAGTTCTAGGATACCAAGGCCTGTGGAAATAGCCGTCATCATTTTGGGAGTCTCTTGGACTACCCTGACCAACAATTCAAAAGGATGCTTCTCCTGTCTGTCTCAGTATTCCTTGTTATATAGCCTTCAAATACGTACATGTATTAATGTTCAGATATTGTATGTGTATTTTCAGGAGGTTTGGGAGTTAACACATTTCCCTCTGGCTTTTTATGCCAATAAGCTTTACTTAGCTCTCCTTTGTCCCTCCCAGTCTAACCTCCCTTTTCCCTATCCAGTTTAAGTGCCCACATTTTCCCTGTTTTCACCTTGATAATACCTGTCTCTTATTACCACCACTTTTTTTTTTCCAGGCAGGGTCTCCCTGTAGCCCCAGCTGTCCTGGAATTCACTCTGTAGACCTCCGTAGACTAGGCTGGCCTTGACCTCACAAAGATCTGCCTGCCTCTGCCTCCCAAGTGCTAGGATTAAAGGTGTGCACCACCACGCCCAGCTACCCCCACTCTTGTGAGTTCCTTTTTCTCCTTTACCTCCAGGGTTCCTTGTATGTCTTTACCTTCTCCCTTTCCAGTTGAAATCCACATTTTCTCATGTCCCCCTTGGTAATATCTATTCCCTACCACCCCCTCTTTTTGCTGCCTCCCTCCTTTTTATCTCTGTGTTTCCTTCCATTTTCTTAGTTCCTGCTGTTATATGAGGATAAACAGTCAAGTATCAGAGTACGGTGCTACCATCTGCAAATGAGGGACAACTTGCATTGCTTGATTCTGTGTCCGTGTTACTTCACTTAGTATAACAGTTTCTACTGCCAGCCATTTATCAGAAAATTTCATAATTTCATCTTTGCTTACTGCTGATTAGAATTCCACTCTGTAAATGTACCAGAAATTAACTATCCATTTACTAGTTGAGGAACATTTAGGTTGTTTCCATTTCTTAGTTATTGTGAAAAGAGCAGCAACAAACATGGATGTATTCGATCTCTACAGTAGGATGAGGCTTTGAGTATATGCTATGGAGTGTTATAACTGGAATATATGGTAGAATCCTAAATTTGTAAGTTTTTTTTTTAAATTGACATTTTGTATATTTCATACACCATTTTTCATTCCAATTTGGATACCTTCCCCTCTCCCTGTCCCTCCCCACCCCAGATTATGCATTTGGCTATACATGTCTTGCATCTTTCTCTCAGTGTTTCCAAGGTTTTATTTTCTGCAGAGGCTTGTTGTTTTGAGCAAAATTTAACTGTATCAGTCAGTTCTTTGACCCAGTCCTTATGTCGTTGTTGTTGTTCCCTCCCCTTTGTATTACTCCAAATTATATCTATATAAACAACACATATGTACCAAAATTATGACCTTTGGGAATAAACTGTATGTTAATTCCTAAATATGTTTTCCCCTTTAATTTTATATTATTCTAGACTATGAATACATATTTTCCACCCATATATGGTAATTACAATGTGTGAATGTATTATTCTAGAATATGAATACATATCTTCCACCCATATATGGTAACTGCAATGTGTGAATTTAAGTTGTAGGTCAATTCTAGAGCCCATTAAGAGATTCATATTAGAGGACTGGAGAGATGGCCTAGCGGTTAAGAGCGCCCACTGCTTTTGCAGAGGACACAGGTTCGATCTCCAGCACCCACATGGCGGCTGAAAGCCATCTTTAACCCCAGTTCCAGGGGAGTCCAACACCCTCTTCTGACCTCCATGGCATTGTACGACACAGGTGCACAAACCTGCATGCAGACAGTATATTCATACACATAAAAAATTAATTAATTAAAAATAAATAAAATAAAATAGATTCACATTAGAATAGCACAGTTGCTTTCAAATACAAAGAAATATAATAATAAAGTTGCTCAGTTTGCTTGCCAAATGGGGATTTGGTGTTAGCATCGATGAAGGAGGGAAAGCATTCACCTTTATTTTTTTCTGGGACATTTCTTTGGAGTTGCTCTTTCTTTCTTTTGGTTAACTGGGCCAGGGGTCTGTCTATTTTGTGTATCTTTTCAAAGAGATTCATTGATTTTTTGTATTGTTTTCTTTGTTTCTATTTCATTGATTTCTGCTCTGATTTTTGTTATTTCTTCCTGTCTGTTGGGTTTAGTGTTCATTTGTTGTTGTCTCTCAGGTGATTTTAGCTGCAGTGTTAGATCATTTACTTGTGTTCTTTCTGTTTTTTAATACAGGCACCCAGGGCTATAAACTTCCCCCTTAGGACTGCCTTTAAAGTGTCCCATAGGTTTTGTAGTGTTGTATTGTCATTGTCATTTAGTTCCAGGAACGCTTTTATTTCTTTCTTTATTTCTTCCTTGACCCATTCATTATTCAGGAGAGTGTTGTTTAGTCTCCATGTGTTCTTGTAGGTTGTAGGGTTTATCCTGGTGTTGATATTGAGTTTTATTGCACTGTGGTCTGATAGAATGCATGAGATTATTTCAATCTTTTTGNTAGTTCCAGAAATGCTTTTATTTCTTTCTTTATTTCTTCCCTGACCTACTCATTATTCAGGTTTGTGTTGTTTAGTCTCCATGTGTTCTTGTAGTTAGTAGGGCTTATCCTGGTGTTAATATTGAGCTTTATTGCACTGTGGTCTGATAGAATGCATGAAATAATTTAAATCCTTGTGTATTTGTTGAGATTTCTTTTGTGCCCCAGAATGTGGTCGATTTTGGAAAATGTTCCATGGGACATGGAGTAGAAAGTATATTCTCTGGTGTTTAGGTAGAATATTTTGTAGATATCTGTGAGTTCCGTTTGGTGTATTATATTGTTCAGTTCTGATGTCTCTGTTTACTTTTTGTCCAGTTGACCTATCCAAGGGAATCAGTAGGGTATTGAAGTCCCCCACTATTAGTGTGCTGGGATCAGTCTTTGTCTTTAGGTCCTGAAGGATTGTGCTTATAAAGTTTGGTGCACCAGAGTTTGGTGCATAAACATTTACGATTGTGAATTCTTCCTGGTTAATTGTTCTGTTGATAAGAATATAATGGCCCTCTTTGTCTTTTCTGATTAACTTTACTCTGAGCTCTATTTTGTCTGATATTAGAATAGCAACTCCTGCTTGCCTTCGGGTACCATTTGCTTGGAATATTTTTCTCAGTCTTTCACTCTAAAGTGGTGTCTGTCCTTGAAGATGAGATGGGTTTCTTGTAGACAACATATAGATGGATTCTGTTTCCTAATCCACTTCCCCAGTCTATGTCTTTTGATTGGGAAGTTTAGACCATTAATATTTAAGGTTATTATTGAGAAATATGTGTTTCCTTTCAACTTATTTTCTGTTTGCATTCTTGGTCTAGGTATTTATTTACTCTGTTATGCTTTTGTTAATTTCTATCTTGGGTTGCTTAAGGATACTTGCTCCTTTCCTCTGTTCTTTGAATTGCTTCGAGTATTTTCTGAAGTGTTGTTTTTTTGAAATGTGTTCTTTCATTTTGTTTATGTCATGAAAGATTTTTCTTTCCCCTTCAACTATAATTACATTTTTGCTGGGTATAGTAATCTGGGTTAACATCTAAAGTCATTTAGCACTGGGAATACTTTGGTCCATGTTGTTCTTGATTTCATCATTTGCATTGAGAAGTTAGCTGTAATTATGATGGGTTTTCCATTATAAATAATGTTGTTTTTCTCTTGTGGCTTTCAGTATTTTGTCTTTGCTTTGAGCATCTAGTGTTTTAACTATGATATGGCATGGGGAATTTATTTTCTGGTGTTATCTATTTGGTGTTCTATGTGCTTCTTGTATTTGTATGGGTATGTCTTTTTTCAGTTTGGGGAAATTTTCTTCTATTATCCTGTTCAAGATCTGATCAGTACCGTTGTCTTGGTATTCTTCTCCCTCTTCTATCCCTATGATGTGGAGGTTTGGTCTTTTCATAATGTCCCACATTTCCTGATTGTTCCACTCTTGGGTTTTTTAAAAAAATTCATAATCTTTACTTGAGGTTTCTAGTTTCACCTTGTTATCCTGTAGGTCCAATATTCTTTTTTTCTACTTCACCCATTCTGCTTCAGAGGCTTTTTCCCAGCCTCTCCTGCTGACTGGATGTATGTTCACTTTCCTTTTTCATTTCATCCTGTGAGTTCTTCAGTATTTCCACTTCCTTTTGGAGCTCTTTATTCTCTTTTTGTAGTTCCTTGTTTCTCTGATCAGTTTCTTTTTTCCTTTAAGCCTGAGATCTTTTCAGTGTTTCCACTTCCTTCAGGTGTTTGTCATTCTCTCCCTCTAGTTCTTTTCAGAGTTTGTACTTCTCTTCCTCTAGTTTCAGAGTTTGTCATCCTCTCTCTCTAGTTCTTTCCGGAGTTTATCATTCTTCCCTTCTAGTTCCTTCATGAGTTTTTCATTTTCTCCTTTTAGTTCTCTGATTTGTTCTTTATAATCTTTGATTTCCTTGAATATGTCTACAATTGTTCTTCTACTGTTGGTGTCTTGGTTTTCTTCCAGGCAGATGTCCTTGTTGGGATCTTCTACAGGAATGGTAGAGTTTGGGGGAATTTATTATGAGCTTTTCTCATTGTTGTTTTGCCGTTCTGTCTTTGGCATGTGAATTTTGTTGTTGTTGTTTGTTCGTTTGTTTGGATGTTGGTGCTAATCTCAAAAGTTAATTTGGAGGACTGGTTGGTCACTCACTTTGCTTCCTGCAGGATTCTTCCTCAGCTTTGGCTGTACAGCTTAGAATCATGGACACTTCACCTGCTGAATCTCTCAACCACAGCAAACCACAACACCAGCAGCTTATTATCTCTACCACAGTACCAGTAGTTTTTTTTTGGGGCGGGGGCGCTTTGGGGCTTTTAGTCCTTTAGCCTGCATGCTGGACCTCACCTTGATGCAGAGTCTGCAGGCTGCCTGTCTGTCCCTCTATCCACACGCACACAGCTCTTCTCTCTGGGCTCAGAGGTGGGAAGTAGAGCCCCTGCCTGGGCAGCAATGCTGCGCACCAGACTGTCTGGCCACAGAGTCTGCACACAGCCTGTCTGAGTTTGTTTTTTTTTTTTTTTTTTTCGAGAAATAAATAGATCCAGATCTAAGAAAATGCCTGTGCTTCTGAGGACCAGGAAAAGCTCCAGAACTAGATTGTTTTTAACTTTAAAGACGTTATGCATTACATAATTGATCATAATAATTCACCTTGGCTCCACAGAAGCTTATAGTCCAACATGCAAGTTCCCTCTACAGCTGCAAAAATGGAAAGGCTGTAATTCTGTGTGAGGCCTGCCCCAGTTTTATTTTTCATATCCTGGTTTCCTCTTTGGCCTGATTATCTCAACTACTTATTTTATCCTTTTCTATGTATTTTTATGAGGCACTTCAAATCCTTTATGGAAGAAAGTGAGCCATAAATAAATGATACTTAAAGACACTGTCAGTTGAGATAGGGAGAGTTTTCAGGTCCTTGGTACACCTCAGCTACAATCTGCTGACAGGTGTTCTAGGGCTGGCAGAACGAACAGAAGTTAGTATTTCGTATTGTTCTAGAAGTAGAGGCTCTAGGAATCAAAAGTCATAAGGGGGGAGAGCTGAATACAGAGGGGCATCCCCAATAACTGAACCCTCAGGATGAGAGGCCACTGGGCACTCTGATGAATGCCATTCTACAATGAAGGTGCATCCCATGAAAGAAAATTCATGTTTTCATCACTGCTGAGCAACATCTTTATATGAAGGCCAGTCTATGCATGGAAGGAAAAAAATGTGGGAGAAGAGTCCAGAAGAGCAGAGAAAGTAAAAAAAACAAAAAGGAAAAGAAGAAGATTGGCAATAGAACAGAGAACAGCAAATACCTTCACTGTGAAAGGAGAGAAACAAAATTGATCTCAGAGTCTAGAAGATTCTAATCCCATAGGTGTGTCTTTGAGGCAGCCAGCCCTCCAAACTGCAAAGAAGAGAGAGAAACACTAGGAAGCAAGATTCTGGAGCCTGAGGCTCTGCCTCCTGGCTGTACCTCTGTCCAGTATAGAGGTGCCTATGGGAGGGATCTCTCACATGATATGTTGGTGTGGGGCCTGGGGCAGTGAGCCAAAAATACTGCAGATGCATGAAAGGCGAATGCTACTGTTCAGTGCTGCACCTAGAGAGGTGCAGGGCATCTGTGCAGTCTGTGGAAGGCCAGGTGACAGATGTGGAACTTTTGTGTATGCACAAGAAGTCAAGTCCTCAGTTGTACCTGGGCTGAGATAGTCTGTGAGCCTTCATCTAAAGGTGACTGTAATCCAGAGCCATGGCAGAATGGGCTCAGAAAAGGTACAATCTTGATCTAGCAGTGCTGGAAGGTGAGTGCTTTAGAGTTTGTAAGTTTTTAAGGGCTTTCCATAGTACTTGTATGACTGCTTCCCAACACCCCCCAAACCCCCAGGAATGAATGAGCATTCCCCTTTCTTGACATCCTTTCCAGCATTTGATGTTTTTTGTTCTCTTCATTTTAGCCAGTCTGACAAGGGGAAGGTGAAATCTTAATATAGTTTTGATACTCATTTCTCTAATTATCAAGTATTGAGCACTTTTAGAGGTGTTTCTTAACTATTTATTTCTTCATTTGATAACTGTTCAAATCCGTAGCCCATCTTTTTACTGGGTTGTTTTATTTTATATTTTTGTGTATTCTGGATATTAATCTTTTGTCAGATGTGTAGCAGGTGAAGATTTTTCTCACACTCAGTGGTTTTCCTCTTCACTTCCTTGCTTGTTTCTTCTTCTAAACAGAACCTTTTAAGTTTAATGTTATATCACTCATTGATTGTTGACATTAATGCCTGAGCAACTGATGTCCAATTTAGAAAGTCCTTTCTTGCACCTATGTCTTATTGGCTACTTCCTTCATTCTAGCAGCTTCAGAGTTTCAGGATTTATATTGCTGTCTTTGATCCATTTGGAGTTGACTTTTGTCAACTCTGTAGGTGGAGATCAAGTTTTGCCAACAAGATTTATTGAAGATATTTTCTTTCCTCCATTATGTGTTCTTGACACCTTTGTCAAATATCATGCTTGGGTCCTCTATTCTGTTCCATTGATCTACCTGTCTGGTTTTGTGCTAGTGCCATGCTTTTTATGATTATAGCTCTACAATAATATCTGAGATCTGATATGGTGTCCCCCTCATCAATACTCTTCTTGCCCAAGATTGCTTTGGATATCTGAGTCTTTATGAAACTGTATGAAGTTTAGAATTTTTTTTTAGCTATGTAAAGAATATCATGGTCATTTTGATTGCTATTGAATTGAGTCAACAAATTTTTTTTGTTAAGATGGTCATTTTCACAATATTAATCCTACCAATCCATGAGCATAGTAGGCCCTTCCATCTTCTGGTGTTTTTCTTTCTTTCTTTAATGTTTTAAAAAATTTTTTCTAGAAATCTTTAATATTTTTGGTTACCTGTTTTTCTAGATATATTTTGAAGCTATTGTGAATGGGATGGTTTCTTTCAATGTTCTTTCTGATTCCTTATTATTAGTATATAGAAAGGCTATTGATTTTTTTCTTAGTTGATTTTCCAACCTACCACTTTACTGAAAGTATTAATAATTTCTTGTAGTTTTCTGGTGGAATTTCTGGGATCTCTTATGTATAATATATTGTGTGCAAATAGTGATAATTTAACCTATTCTTTTTCAATTATTACTCTTTTAATTTTCTTCTCTTGTCTTATTGCTCTAGAGTTTCAAGCACTATATTTAAAAGAAGTGAAGGTAGTAGACAACCTTTTCTGGTTCCTGATTTTAATATGAATTCTTCCAGCTTGACTTCTTTATATCTTCTAACCAAGATGTGTTGTCTCTTCAGCCACAATATATTATCAAATAGTTCTTTGGGTAACCAAGAAGAGTGCCAAAAGCCTATACTGTTTGGGAGGCCTCTGAGGCCTTCCTGACCAAAACCCATAAAGAAGTATACCACACCTGGACCTTTGGCTTTTAGAAGCAATATTAAATAGACACACAGGATATCTCTTTCCTCTTCTCTTCTCTTCTCTTCTCTTCTCTTCTCTTCTCTTCTCTTCTCTTCTCTTCTCTTCTCTTCTCTTCTCTTCTCTTCTCTTCTCTTCCCTTCCCTTCCCTTCCCTTCCCTTTCCTTCCCTTCCCTTCCCCCTTCACTTCCTTCCCCTCTCCTCCCTTCCCTTACCCCTCCCCTCCCCTCCCCTCTCCTCTCCTTTCTTCTTCTCTTCTTTCTCGGATACTGCTTCTCTCTCCTATCTGTCCTGTCCCCACCCCAAGCCCTTTCACTTACATTTGATAATTGGCTTATAGAGTAGCAAACTCTTTCATACTGCTTTTTCAAATACCTTGAGTTGTGGTTAATACCCCACCCTATCCTCTGCTGCTTAAACTTTTATCCTCCTTGCAAACTCTCCCTCTCTGTTTTCTTGTTATTAAAATTTTGTTCTTTCCCCTTCTTTAAGACATAACTTACCCCAATGAGCCTTTTGTAGTTTCTTTACTTTTCTGAGTACTCCATGTTAAACATGAAAGACAGCATATGGCATTTACATAATTTCTCTCTCATACCCATGTTATGATATACAGTATATTTTTTTCTAATTTCATCTGTGTACCTGAAAATTTCATAATTAAAAATTTCTGTACAGCTGAATAAAATTCCATTATCTATATATATCACATTTTATCTAGTCATCTTTTGCCAGAATTCTAGGCTGTCTCTATTTTACAGTTATTGTGAATAGAGCAGCAATGAACTTATATTAGCAAGTATCTCTGAAGTAGAATATAGAGTCATTTGAATACATGCCCAGGAATGGTATAGCTGGATCAAATAACAGTTCAATTTTTAGTTTTGAGGAGCTTCTAGACTGATTTCCATAGTGACTACAGGAGTTTACACCCCTACCAATGAAGAATAAATGTTTTTATTTTCCTGTATCCTCATCAACATTTGCTGTTTTCTGATACATTGATGATAGTTTTTTTTTTTTTTTTGTCTTTTCGAGGCAGGGACTCCCTTTAGTCCCAGCTGACCTCAGGCTCACTATGTACACCAGGCTGGCCTTGAACTCACAGAAATCCACCTGCCTCTGCCTCCTGAGTGCTGGGATTAAAGGCCTGTTCCACTAAACCTGGCTAATTGTCATTCTGATAAGGGTGAGAAAGAAGTTTTAATTCGCATTTCCCTGGTGGCTAATGATGTTGAGTGCTTCTACTCTTTGTTTTCTTGATTTTTTTTTCCCACATATGCATCAGTGGTTTCTTCGAAGACATCATAGAGCTTATGTTTTGTTTTATTTTTTTTCTAAAGTTCTTTGTGCCATCTGAATATCAATTATCTGTCAGAGGTACAGCTGACAATTTTTTTTTCTCCCATTCTGTGGGATGCTTTTTCATTGGGTCAACAGTTTCTTTTGCTGTAGAAAAATTTTAGTTACATGAGATTCCATTTTACAATTTTGGTCTTATTTCCTGTGCCATTAGAGTCCTATTCAGAAAGTCCTTGGTTACATGTTTATGGCCTAGTTAATAATTCAATACCTATGTTGGATAAGCATAGTTTAGTGTTCTTATTCCTAGTCTGAGAGGAAATAATTTGACCTTCTTTTTAATTTGGCATGATGTTAGATACACCTTTGTTTCATATCCTTTATTATGTTAAAGGAGGCTCTCTGTATCCCTAGCCTTTCCATGAATATTACCATGAAGGGATATTGGATTTGGTTAAAGGACTTTTCTGCAAGTATTATCATGATAATGTTATTTATGTTTTTGAATCCATTTATTTGGTGGATATTTATTGTTTTGCTGATGTTGATCAATTTCTGCATCTCTGAAATAAAGATAAATATAATGAAGAATGATGTTTCTGAGAAGAAACTGAACTCAGTTTGAAAGTATTTTCTCATCATAAAAAGATGTATGTTGATTCCAGCCATTTTATTAATTTTGTACTGTTTGTGTTCTAAATCTTCTATTGTTTAATTACTGAAAACACTATTGTTTTTTCTCCAATAGCCTCTCACATACGGTTATTTTTCCCAGTATCCTCTGTATGTCAGCCTTGGTGGTCTTGAATACTTTTAGCTTACTTTTTTAGCTTACTTTTAAAACAGAAAGTTTTTATTTCTCTTTAATTATGACATGTAGTTTACTAAGTATTATAGTCTGAGTTGACATTTGTGGTCTTTAGAACTTGCAGGACATCATCCCCAGCCCTTTTGGCTTTCAAAGTCTCTGTTGACAAACCAGCTTGTTATCCCGATGGGCTTGTCTTTATAGTTAACTTTGTCCTTCTCTCTTGCAGTTTCCAATATTCTTTCTTTGTTCTGTAAATTTAGTGCTTTGAATATTACATGATATGGGAAATTTGATTTCTGGTCCTGTCCTTTTGGTGTTTGTTATGTCTCTTGCAGCTACATGAGTATCTCTTTCCCTCAGTTTGGGAAATTTTCTTCTATTATTTCATTGAAAATATTTTCTGCGACTTTGACCTCGATTTCCTTTCCTTCTAGGATTCATATGTTTAGTCTTTCATGATGTCTCAAAGTTCCTTTTCGTTACAGTCATAGATTTAAAAAAATATCATTTTCTTTGACTGAGTGATCTAATTAATCTAAATTGTCTTCAAACCCTTCAATTCTCTTCTATTTGATCCATTCTATCAGTGAAGATCTTTTTAATAATACTTTTATTGATGTTTTGTGTATTTCAGACATAATTTTTCAGTTCAGTTTAAGCACATTCCCCTTTCCCTTTCTCCCACCCCACCCCAGATCATGCATTCTGCCATACATGTCCTGCATCTTTCTCTCAGCCTTTTTAAAAGTCTTTTTCTATAAAGGACATTGTTTTGGGCAGAATTTAACTATGTCAGTCCATTCTTTGACCCAGTCCCTATGTTGTTGTGGTTCCCTCCCCATTGTATTGCTCCAAAATATGCTTATATGAATGTCATACATGTACCAGAGTTATGTCCTCCAAGAAAAAACTATATGTTAATTTCAATATATGTTTAGGACTTCACATTTTTCCCTTTAATTTTATACTATTCTAAAATATGGTATATACTTTTCACCCATATACATTAATTATCATATCTTAAAATATGTGGTAAATTAACTCTAGGGCTTATTAAGATATTGACCCACTGAGCCCTTTTATAGTTTTTGAGACAGGGTCTCACAATGTGGCCATAGCTGGCCTGGAATGCACTATATAAATCAAGCTAGTCTCATAATCACAGAGATCTTCCTTCTTCAACTTCTGTGAGTTTTAGGTTTGAGGCCAGCTTGGGGTTAAAGGCATGTGCCACCAAGTCCTGAAGATTTACTGATTTTTCAAGTTATATTTTGACTTCATTTTTTTCTCATTTCTTCTGTCTCATTATTGAATACTATTTTCATATCCTGAATTGTCTTTCTAATTTTGTTCATTTTCTTGTCTGTGTTTTTTGGTCTTCACTCTGGGATAAATTTGTCTTTTTAAGTTCTTTGAATATATCTATAATTTTTTTATATTTGTTTTCTTGTAATACTGAATCCAAATTGCTTATTGTGTCATCCAAAAACCCCAATGATATGTCCCCATAATGATTCCA
The DNA here is from genome assembly GCA_009823505.1 of Rhizomys pruinosus. Taxonomy (NCBI): domain Eukaryota; kingdom Metazoa; phylum Chordata; class Mammalia; order Rodentia; family Spalacidae; genus Rhizomys; species Rhizomys pruinosus. Next base: position 382,696 of record VZQC01004665.1, on the reverse strand, counting down.
GCTTTATGTTCTCATTATAGTAAGATAGCCTTTCTCACAGCTTTAGTAAGAAATACAGACTTCAGTATCACCCACAAACTCCTCTTACTGCCTAAGGCCATTTAGCTATTCTGATTAATTTTGCATGGCATTGCAAAATTTCTTAGATTCTGAAACTTTCTAATCACATCATGCAATTTAGGATAATTTTGTTTCTAAATTTCCAGTAGTTTCACTTAATTCTTCATGCATTGAGTTAATGTCTTTAAAAAAAATGCTGACATTTTTGTTCTTTTCATATAGAATAAGAGGGAAAATGTTCCTGAAGAACTGTTCCAAATCAGCCATTAGGGTTGCCTCTCTTTTGCTGGTTTAGAACCCCACAAACATACAAGAACAGGCTTTACTTAACTAGACATAATTGAGAAAGTATCTGATGTGAGTTCACTGTGTCTGATAGGACTGTGCTCATAAAAAGTTATAAACGAAACACACCCTATAAATGCCACCATACCAAACATTAAAATTTTGGAAAAAAAATGATAATAACCATTGCAATCTTTCCATGCTATGTTTGGACACTGGTAGCATCTTTCTTTTGTATTCCTTTAGCTCTGACACCAGGGCACAACTGGCACCTACTTGGAAAGTTGAGTTGTAGGAATTTAGCAATCCTGTCCTCCCTTTGCAAAATGTTTCATTTCATAGATGACATTTTGCTAACTTCTGAATGTTTATAGATTTAGAAAAGCAACTGAAAGATGCACACACATACATCTAAAGAAGTAGGTATGTGAAACCAGTTCCCATGTCATGCAGGGGCTAGACACAGGTATGGAATTCTTAAGAACTTTATGATGAGGTAAGACATGGATGAATACTCAAGAATGAAGAAAAGTCTTCAATGGCTTTTGGTTGTAAATATTAACACAGCACTTCTCGTCCACCTGTGCCCCTTTTCTAAGCCTAGGTAACAATCTGCAGGAAAGGGGGCGTGGTAGAATGTAAGGGCTGCGATTGGGGTGAATGGTGAAACTACAGCAATGTAGTCTGGACACTTATTTGATCAACCTGATTGAACATACAAGCCCCCCCCTCCAGCTGGATGGTGGGACCCTTGGACTGTGTGGGTTTAGGCATAACTGCTTGCAAATTGGTTTTACATGAAGGATGCTTGTACTCATAATTTATCACTTATTGTTAAAAAATGAAAGAAAAATAAAGAATAGAACAAAAAAGAAAAACTTGTTGGCTAGTTTTCATAATACTGGAAAGCATTACATAGGCAACTGGGTAGGAATTGTCATCAATAGGCCTACTTATCTTTGGACCTGCATGCTATAACACAAGTATAACTGTCAAGATGTGTCTGCTGGTACCATGATGGTATGACTGCTAAGAGTGTAGACAGTTGTTTTTTTGAATGAACGGAAAGCTATCTCCATGGGAGGGCACTTGCATCTTATATTGTAAGCCCTAGGTCAAAAGTCATAGGTCCTCGTGGAAAAGCTAATGTTATTGTTTTGCTAAATGTATATGATATACTTGTAATAATGCCTTCTTAATATTTAGGTGATGCCCATAGACTAGTACTACCACAATTAATTATTAACTTTTTATTCTATGTGTATGAGTGTTGGTTGCTCTATACAGGTCAGAAGAAGTCAGATCTGCTGGAACCAGAATTACAGACAGTTGTTAACTACTGTGTAGGTGCTGGGAACCTAACCCAAGTCCTCTGGAAGAACAGCCAGTGCTCTTAACCACTGAGTCATCTCTCCAGGCGCACGGCTATTATTTTTGATCAGAGAAACTTTATTTTGCTGTGGGAAACAGGTGCTGCTGAGAAGGTCAGAAGAAGTCAGATCTGCTGGAACCAGAATTACAGACAGTTGTTAACTACTGTGTGGGTGCTGGGAACCTAACCCAAGTCCTCTGGAAGAACAGCCAGTGCTCTTAACCACTGAGTCATCTCTCCAGGCGCACTGCTATTATTTTTGATCAGAGAAACTTTATTTTGCTGTGGGAAACAGGTGCTGCAGAGGCTCACAACTGGGCAAAATTCTTCATGTGACTATTAAATTTTCAGCTCCAAGTGATGTATCATTATCATCCCCTCCAAGGCTCAGGGACATTGCAAAAGAGGGATTGAAAGATTGTAAGAGCTGGAGGAAAGGGTGGAGTGTTATGAAAAGCTGTTGTCTGGACATTACCTGGCCTTTACACCTTAGAACGATCAAGAGCTGACCCCAAAGAAGTTTACATGAGACTGGGAACATTAACCTTCTCTTGTGGAGGGCAATGGTACACGAGGCCATACTCTACTTCAAGGATGGATAGAAAGCTAATGATCAGGAAGCAGGAGGTCTAATGAGGCTCTCCCTCCCCCAAATTTTAGGCATTTACCAGTTTCTGAAGGAAAGTTATATTCCTTCAGTAGCACTCATAATTTGACCTTGCTCCTGAAAACAACCCTACTAATCAAACTCAGTGTTTGAGCAGGCTTGCTTTGGTGGAATGCATCATTTGGTCTGTCTGGTCCCTTATCTGGTCTAAGTAGATGTTTTCCTCCCAAAGAAAAGTTCATTCAATAAGGAAAACAGCAACAACAGTTCAAGTTTGATTTATGACATAATTTAAAACAATGCAGTTTCATCACTTCAAGCATTAGAATAAACATTCAAACGACTCATACTGAATTAACTAAAAGCCCACAAGGCTTATTTTTTTTAATTTTATTTATTTATTTTTTATGTGTATAAATGTACTGTCTGCATGTAGGTCTGTGCACCTGTGTCGTGCAATGCCGTGGAGGTCAGAAGAGGGTGTCGGATTCCCTTGGAACTGGAGTTCTCCTGGAACTGGAGTTAAAGATGGTTCTCAGATGCCATGTGGGTGCTGGGATCGAACCTAGGTCCTCTGCAAGAGCGGTCGGCGCTCTTAGCTGCTAGGTCATCTCTCCAGCCCCAAGGCTTATTTTTATGAGTAGATAAAATACGGTACTCTTTACAATAAATATTTTATCTCTTTGGTTTGAATAATAGATGTTCAGGTATACCATTTAAATATTCATTCAGTCAAATATCTAGCTTGTTGTAAGATAGATTTCAATTGATGAGTCATTCAAATCATCATCAAATCTCAATTATTGTTGTAAATTTTGGGACAAATTCTTGAAAACCTCAATTACTACTGAACTTCAGATATTTCATTGTGCCCTAATTCTTTATGTATTTCTTACATCAGCTATACAGAATAAATATATATTGCTTTGTATATTTTACTTTTGAAAATATACATGAGTATTGTCTTTGCATTATTTCAATCCTTCCCTGTCCCTTCTTTGGCTTTATGGTTTAGTGGCCTTTGTAACACTTCTCTGGTGGTCAGGGCCATCTGTACACTTGCATGTGTGGTCTCAATACATACTTTCCTGTTAACGTCAGGTCTTCAGCAGCAGGGCCTTATCGCCCGCCTCTTCTTTGCAGGTATCCGGCAGTTTGAGGTTGCAAGGAGCTTTTACCTTTTGTGGGGCCTTAGATCGCCTGGCGCAACATCTCCTGTGTAGAATATCACATTACTGATGTCAGACTCCTGATTAATATATTTTGTCTTAATGCAATAGCTTTTAAGACTTTAGTATTATAGTTTGTTCTGACGAGAATAATCCTTTTCACAGTTTTTTGTCTATTAGTCAATTAAAGAAGGCAGTTTTATCAGTTTTATTAAGAGTTACCCTACTAATAGTTGCTCCAATTTACGAGTTGGAGAGGACCTCAATCATCATCATATTTCTTCTTGTTCTGGGGGGGAGGCTATGAATAGTCTCTCATATCAAACTTTGCAGCACCTAGAGGTAAGTTTCATTGGAAACTTCATAAATAGTGTTACTAAGTTAGGGCACTAAGAGGGGTCGATGTTCTATTAGCAATATTGAGCTTTTCTTCCTTTCATATGTTCAGACAGGTCAACTTTCAGTTGGCACTTTCTGAGTACATCCAACTCAATGTAAAGCTGTATCTTCTTTCTCAGCCGTTAAGTTGGTGACATTTTGTCTGTTGGAAACAATCTTTTCCCATGTTAGTTTTTAAGAATTTGAATTGCAAGAGTTTTTGACGGAAGGTATCATGTCTATCTGTACCCCCCTTTTTTTTTTTTACCTCTATGATGTTTCATGGAAAACAGTGATAATACATAACTATAGGGTGGAATCTAGGCAGATTTCATCAAATTTACCCATGTTTTCTTGGGTGACTCATATATGATTAACTTGGGAGCAAACTTTTTTATGTTAAATCATCTAAAGAGAATGCTATAAGGTATACTGTTACAACAGAGAACTATAGAGAAATTTGGTATGTGCCAATCCCAAGAGTTATTGCTCTTAACAATTTTATGTAAACAAATGGTGGACACGGCGATTTATATCCTCATTTAATTGGGATGCATTAGGCTTTTTATCAGACTCCTGTAAACCAATTGTTTTAATTACACATATTTACTTTTACCTAAATCCTAAACACATGTATCCTCTGTAAACAGTGTTAGGCAAAATGGGTACTTGTTGAACTCACGTCAATTAAATATGCATTAATGAGTGTACACCCGTGTCCCTCACCCATCTCCCGTCCCCTTCCCATTCACCATAATAGACTTCCCTATCCCACCTTCACCATCTTACATGGCATATCACTAACCAATACCAGAGCTATGAATAGCTTGAACCCCTTTTTTTATTTAATTTTTATTGATGCTTTGTGATTCATACATCATTTTCCAATTCAATAGGCATATTT
>VZQC01004665.1:230550-375538 GCA_009823505.1 Rhizomys pruinosus | reverse complement strand
AAAAAAAAAAAAAAAGAAAGAAAACTTAAAATCAGAAATACTGATATCTTTCTTTTATTTTCAACATAGCTATAATTTAGAGAGGAATGTCTCACTTATGGTGTCATGTCTTGGAAGTTTTTTTTTTTTTTTTTTTCTCAGTGTGATGCTGGTAGTGGACACTGTGGGACTGCTGAGAAGTGGGGTCAAGCGCAAAACAAATGGCTCTTTGTGATCACTGTTCTTGAGATAGACCAAGTTCTCAGCATTATTCCCCAGGACAGAGTTGTTATGAAAGTAAGGCAAATCCTGCTGAGTCTCTGTGACTTTCTACTTCACTACGTTGCCCACCTTTCTCAAATATATTCCTACTAGATGTGATGACCTTGACAGATCCAATGATATGCTGTTTGCATTTCAGCTTCTTAAACCATCAACAACAAAAACAAAACAGTAGCAAAATCAATAAAACCTAATACCCAGTTGTTTCCAGATAATTTAGCCTACCTCAGTTATTGTATCATAGTTAACAGGAAATGGATTAAGAAAAAAACAACAAAGAAAATTCTAAAAATGTTAATGAGAATCCTTTTAGAAATACTTGTTTCTGGATTGGTGTGGTGGTTTGAATGAGAATGTCACCCATAGGCTTCAAGTGTTCAATTTTCCCCAGTTGGTGGCGCTGTTTTGGGATTTTTTACAAGGTGTGGCCATGCTGGAGGAAGTATGTCACTGGGGGTGGGCTTAGAGAGTTCAACAAGCCTTGCAGGCTCCAGTTGCTCTCTCTTGCCTTTCTGTGCTCATTGGAAGATGTGAACCTCAGCTTTCTTCTGGCCACCAAGCCTCCCTGCCACAATGGACTCTTAATTTCCTGGAACTATCTTGTTGCTGTGACAAAATAACTGACAAAAGAAAGTTAGAGAAAGAAGGTGTTCTAGTCTGTCTTCCATTGCTGTGACAAAACACTCTGACCGACACCAACTTGGAGAGGAAAGGGTTTACTCAGGTTACATCTCCTGGGTCACAGTTCATCACTTAGGGAGCCCAAGGCAGGAACTCAGGGCAGGAACCTGGAGGCAGGAGCTGAAGCACAGGCTGTGGAGGAATGCTTTTTACTGCCTTGCTCCCCTGGCCCATGCCCAGCCTGACCTCTTATTCAGTAAACAACAACCTGCCCAGGGTGGCACCACTCATAGTGTCTGGACCCTCCCACATTGCTCAACAATCAAGACAATACTCCACAGACGTGGCCACAGGCCAGTCCAATGGAGCCAATTCCCCAGTTGAGGCTCCCTCAACCCAGGTGTGTCAAGTTGACACTAAAGCTATCCAGACAGAAGGTTTCACAGTTTCATTGTTCTGTCCATCATGGTAAGTAAGGCATGGCAGGAGTGTGAGGGAGTTGACTAGGTATGATGATATTTTTATGTTATCAAAAAATGTTTGTTCGGATCCCTGTTAATCTGTTGCTTAACATGAGCATTTAAGCTTACTTGACTTATTTGTTTACTTGTTTATGAATAAAGGAATCTTTATCATTTTTGAAAATCGCTACAATTCATGTATCCTATTTTATAAATCTATAGTTCCTATACATAAAAATGCTTATAGCTAAATATGTTCCTTGATTTTATAAATTCCAAGGATTCATTTGAATAATGTGTTAGTTACCAACATTCCTTGTGAGTTTTGATTAATCAATAGCTATTTTGATTAATAATTATGGATGATAGGAGGTTTACATTCTGTGTCTTTCAAGCATTCATTCAGTTTTGATAGTCTTGATATTTTGTAAAGTAAATGGAGCCTAACTAAGAGTCTCTTCTTTACAAAAGTTGACTGAACCCTTTGTAACTAACTGCTTTGTTATTGCTGTCACAGGACTGAAACTATGATTTCACCAAACAACTGTTCATTTATCATATTATACATGCTTTGATTTTTAAACTTTTATTTATTTAAAAATTGTTTTATGTAAGGATGGAAAGTACATGTAAATAAATTATCAGTATACTATTTTAAATTATGAGAAGTTAGATGATATAGGTGACACATGCAAATTTAAGAATGTAGAATTATTTATACTTAGCACTTTGACTAGTTATGAGTCTCAGAGGTAGTAACAAGTTACCGCCTGCAAATGATGCTTCTCTGACCAATGTTGAGAAAAGCACAATTTATGATATTAACATTGTTATAGTTGCTTTCTACATTTCTGTGACAAAAGAATCTGACCAAAAACAACTTGGTGAGGAAAGGGTTGATTTGTCTTACATCTCCTGGGTTCATCACTTAGGGAGTCCAAGGTAAGAACTCAAGTCAGGAACCTGGAGTCAGGAACTGAAGCACAGGTCATGGAGGAGCACTGCTTACTGGCTTGCTTCTCTAGTAGGTGCTCAACCTGCTTTCTTATACAATCCAGGAGCACCTACCCAGGGGTGGCACTGCCCAAAATGGGCTGGACCCTCCCACATCACTCTACCAAGAAGAAAATTCCCCACAGACATAGCCTCAGGCCAGTCCAATGGAGGCAATTCTCCAATCAAGGCTCCTTCAACCCAGGTATGTCAAGTTATCAAGTAAAGCTATCCAGTACAAACATAAATACTTAGAATGCAGTTTAATAGCATTATCATTCAGCAAAACAACTGGTTTCTTACCCTCTCCTGGGCCTATATTTCTCCAGTCATGGGCTTTTAACTAGGTTTACCATACCAACCAATAACTCCCTCCTGTTGATCAGGTCTCATACTCAATCCGAAAGTTGTTGGGTAACCCCATAGTTTTCTTGCCAGTATTGCAAAATTGGACACATCTTGGCAGCAAGTCAGTGTTGTAATATGCAAGGTCCAGAACCAGTTAAGACCACTGATGTCTTTTGTTCCAACACCATTCTGCATAACACATGCTGGCACTATGTAAGCTAGCCATTTCCTGGTCAGTCAGAAGTTGCTTTCTCTGTGTCCTGGATCCAGCATGCATAGTGTTTCCAGCAGGAGTGTCTAGTGATAACTATACACGCAGTAAAATTGTACAGCCACACTAACCCAGTTATAGTTGTCTTTGCTAAAGAGGAAATTGTATAATTTTGACATCCAAAATAATAAATATGAAGATAATAATAACAGCATGATTCTTTTTTAATTTTCATTTTTTATTGATGCTTTGTGTATTTCATACATCATTTTCCAATTCTTATTAAATGATATGTACAGTTCTCACTGAAGTTATATGCATTAACTAATTTTAACTTTATAAAAGTTTGAGGCATTGTTAGCCCCATTTGCTGATGTGGCTAGTTTAGAATCTCATGATATAAACTTTCCTCAGCTAACAGACAATGAACAATAGGACTTTATTTTGAAAGTAGAAAATCTAGTTGTAGAATATTTATTCATATGACTCTTGAAAAATTATTCCTTAGTTTAAGAACTGAAATATAATTTTAAAAAGCAATATAACATAAAATGTGCTAAAATCTCAAAATGGCTTTCAAATACAAGAATACTATAATAAGCCCATATTTTAATCTGACCTGCACTATATTCTATATAAAAAGCTATATACTCTATTTTATATTCTGTATGTCTATATTTTCTCCTCAACACTGAATTGTTCAGGTAGCATAGATATTTAGATGCAATCTCCTCTGTTCAATTAGTGACAAGACACTCTTATCTCTGATTCTACTGGACACTTTATTAGTACTCCCATTTAAGTTTTGAGGCCTGCTGTATACCACAAACTGTGGTAACTCCATAAAGGAAAGCCAGAGTAAAAGGGTGACAACAGAAATAGCAATAAAAATAATAGACACCAATAGAAAATACAGTGCAGGCATGTTTCTAAGCTTTCCAGTTAATCATGGCAAGCTGAGATTATTTATTAGGGTATATTTCCTCTAAGATCTGTGTGACACAAATGTTGTGAAAGCAGAACTTGTGGTAGAGAAATTTAAAAAATCAAAACATAGGAAAGAGGAAAGACTAATGTTTGGGAACTTGAACACAAAAGATGAATTGTCACTGTTTTAGAAGGTTTCAAAAAGGTCAAACATGTACTATACTGGGAAGAAGCCTAGAGACTTCATTGAAACCAACATTCCCTCTTAGTTTAGTTTGTAACCAAAGTGAAATAAATATTCTCTTCAGATATTATATCAAATCAGTTTTATAAGGCTGACAAAAATTTTAAACTCAAAATATATTTATTTTATTTTTGAATATATTAATAATAATTTATTTATAAATGCAGTAATTGTTAAATTATTTTCTTAGCATTTTAATAACATTACATATATGCAGGCCATACACTCATACACATAAATCACAATAATAAAGAAATTATTTTTTAAAAAGAGAAAGAAAACTAATTTCTAACAAGGGCATTGTGTGTACAATTTTTTTATAGATAATGTTCTCAATAACTTCCCAGTCCCAGTCATTTTATATGGTATCAGCTCTGCCTTTCTTGGGCAGTACGGATTTACTTCATCCATTGTTTATTGGAAATAGGTAGAGGTAATTATCTTTTGAGACTTATTGGCATAAGATGAGAGTTGTTTCTTGGGAGCCTACTCATGTGAACTTACAGGAACAGCATCAGCACGCACAAGACCCATGCAAACTCAGACAGACAAAATCTCAGCATGGAACTGGGGAAATGGGAGCAGACCCCAATCTTAGCTGAAGAAATATTGGCTGATTATTGTTGGGTGATGAACTGTTGATGTTCTCAAGTGAGGGAATCTGGACAGGCTGACTAGACCACAGTGGATGAACATGCACTGAAGAACAGCTGTGTACACTACTTTGGCCTAATAGGCCTTAACACAAATGATAGAATTATGAATTCCACTGGGGGAGGCTGGGGGGAGGGTACCAATAGAGAAGAAAGCATAAAAGTGATTAAGACTGATTGAAATTTTATGTATCAAATACACAAAAATTCAATAAGAATTAAAAAAATAAAAATAAAATAAAAACCCAGCTCCTGGGACTCTGGTCATATGAACCTACAGCAATGTTGTTAGTATGCACAAGACCCATGCAGACTCAAGCAGACAAAAGCCCAGGATGGAACTGGGGAAATGGGCAGCAGAGCCCAATCTTAGCTGAAAAAATATTAGCAGCTGATTACTGTTGAGTGAGAAAGTCCTCATCTTTTTAAAGGCAGGGATTCTGGATAGGCTGAGTAGAGCTCAGTGGATGAACTTGCACTGTGGAACAGCCAGGGACACTAAATTGACACAGCAGACCTTAACACAAATGACAGAGTGTATGAATTCCAGTGGAGGGAGCTGTGGGAGGGTGCCAGCATCCTCCAAGATTTCATATTTTGAAGTCCTCTCAAATTGTTGATAGTAATAAGTGGGGCCTAATTTGAGGCTTTGTGAAAGAGATTAATATACTTAAAAAAAAACATTGAGAGTATCATCTCAGTCTATGCAGTGGGCAGGAAATACCTATAATCCAGGAAATAGCATCATCACTCAGATAATCTGCTAACACTTTCATATCAGACTTCCAAGACACTAAATCAATGAGAAATAATGTCTATTGTTTGTCAGCTACTCAGATTATAGTATTTTTAAAATAGTAGACCATGCTAATCTATATAATCATGTAGATTTCATTGGAATTTACATAACTAATGAGAAAAATATTTTAGTTGTAGATGTATAAATAAATGAAGAGTAATATTCTTAATTGAGTTAGTAATTGAGAAGATTAGTATGTTACAAATTATGTGAAATTTTGGTGTTAGTTAAGAACTTCAATTCATGATTTTCTGCCTTATAAATTCTGCTTTGTACCTACTTTTTTTTTTTTTTGAGATAGGTCTCCATGTAGCCCCAGCTGGCCTGGAACTCACTCTGTAGACCAGACTGGCCTTGAACTCACAGAGATCCACCTTCCTCTGCCTCCCAAGTGCTAGAATTAAAAGTGTGTGTCACCATGCCCAGCTTAAAGATGGTTCTTAGCCACCATGTGAGTGTGGGAATCGAACCTGGGTCTTCTGCTAGAGCAGTAAGTGCTCTTAATGACACAGATTAACCCCAGCACACTCATAGTAGGGGACTTCAATACCCCACAGAGCCCTTTGGACAGATCAACAAGACAAAGAATAAACAGAGAGACAACTGAACTGAAGAATATGATACAGCAAATGGACCTCACAGACATCTTCCAAATATTCCACCCAAGCACCAGAGAATACACTTTCTACTCAGCACCCCATGGAACATTCTTCAAAATTGACAGCATACTTGGACACAGAAAAAAAACCCTCAACAAATACAAAATAATTTCATGCATTCTATCAGACCGCAGTGCAATAAAGCTCAACGTCAAAACTAGGATAAGCCCTGCTACCTACATGAACACGTGGAGACTAAACAACACATTCCTTGAATAATGAATGGGTCAAGGAGGAAATAAAGAAAGAAAAGCATTGCTGGAACTAAACGATAATGACAGTACAACACAACAAAGCCTATGGGACACTTTTAAAGCAGTCCTAAGAGGGAAGTTATAGCCCTGGGTGCCCACAATAAAAAAAAGAAGAAAAAGAAAAGAAAGAAAGAAAGAAAGAGCACAAATAAATGAGCTAAAACTGCAGCTAAAAACACTTGAAGGACAACAACAAATGAACCCTAAACACAACAGACAGGAAAAAATAACAAAATCAGAGCAGAAATAAATGAATTAGAAACAAAGAAAACAATGCAAAAGGACTTACAACCATTATTACTCAAACTGTTCAGAAGGATACAAGCAGAGGGGAATCTCCTAAATTCCTTCTATGAAGCCAGAATCACTAATACCAAAACCAGGCAAGGATAAAACCAAAATAGAGAACTATAGGCCCATCTCATTAATGAACTCAGATGCAAAAATTCTCAAGAAAATCCTTGCAAACTGCAAACAGACCCACATCAAAAAGATCATCCACCATGAGCAAGTTGGATTCATACAAGAGATGCAGGGATGGTTCAACACACAAAAATCAGTAAATATCATAAAACACATAAATGGACTGAAAGACAAAAACCACATGATCACCTCAATTGATGCAGAAAAAGCCTTCAACAAAATCCAGCATCTCTTCATGATTAAAGTCCTAGAGGGAATTGGACTGGAGGGATCATTCTTCAACAAAATCAAAGCCATATACAAGAAACCCACAGCCAGCATCATCCTAAATGGAAAAAAGTTACAAGGATTCCCCATAAAGGTAGGAACCCAGCAAGGCTGCCCCTGTCACCACTCCTCTTCAATATAGTGCATGAAACACTGGCTATGGAAATAAGGCAAGAAAAGGCAATTAAAGGAATAATAATTGGAAAAGAAGAAGTCAAACTATCCCTTTTTGCAGACAATATGATATTTTAGCAAACTGAGGGATGCTAAAAACTCCAACAGAAAAATCCTAGAAACAATTAAGAGTTTCAGTAAAGTGGTGGGATACAAAAGTAACCTTGAAAAATTAGTAGCCTTTCTTTACAATAACAACAAGCAATTGAAGAAGGAATACAAGGAAACCTTCCCAATCATAATAGCCTCAAAAACAATAAAATACCTAGGAACATACCTAATCTAAGACAAGAAAGACCTCTACAACAAAAATTATATACCGAGATCTTCTGAGGCCAGCAGAAGGAAGATCAGGAGACAGGTAGGGACTGGGTGCCTCAGCAAGGCTGACTGTTGATCCCTTAATCCAGCTGTCTTTGGCTTGATTGACTTTTGTGGATGAGGGGGTAGAATTATCCTCCCAGCTGATATTAAAGGTGGGGTTGTGTGACTCTTGAGATCTGAGATCTCCTGAGGCCAGCGGAAGGAAGAGCAGGAGACAGGTAGGAACTGGGTGCATCAGCAAGGCTGACTGTTGATCCGTTGATCCAGCTGTCTTTGGCTTGATTGGCTTTTATGGCTGTGGGGGTGGAGTTATCATCCCAGCTGGTATTAAAGGTGGGGTTGTGTGACTCTTGAGATCTGAGATCTCCTGAGGCCAGCGGAAGATACCAGGGTGCTGGTTGAAGAGCCTCCCCCCCCAACTGGGATTACGAAGGCATCTGTAGGAGGCAAGCAAAGCAAGTCTTCAACACAGTGAAGAGGCATTTAGGACTCACATTAGAATACAGGCAAGCAGAAGCCCATATGCCAGGAACACAAAGAAGAGACAACACAGGAAAGGGGCAGGATAATCTGGCACCAAGCTCCACCAACCCTATGGAAGACTCCTGCAGTGCAATCCCTCTGGGGATGCCCCAGGAGACAGATATCAGGAACACAATTGGGAAAGTATTTAAAGAACTACAAGATTTTAAAGAACAAATCAAAGAACTAAGAAAAGAGAATGAAGAACTCAAGAAGGACCTAGAGAGAGAGAACGACAAACTCCAGAAGGAAGTAGAAACACTGAAAAGATCCCATGCTGAAAAAGATAAGGAAACCAACCAGCGAAGCAAAGAGCTACAGGAAGAGATTGAGAAGCTCCAAAAAGAAGTAGAAATACTAAAGAAATCAGAAGAGGAAATGAAAAAGGAAATAAAACACTCATCCAATCAAGAGGAAAGGAATGGAAAAAGCCTCAGAAGCAGAATGGAGGAAGCAGAACAAAGAATATCAGACCTGGAAGATAACACAGAACAACTAAAAACCTCAAGGAAAGATTATGAAAAATTTAAAAATACACAAAAGTGGAACAACCAGGAACTGTGGGACACTATGAAAAGATCAAACCTCCGCATCATAGGAATAGAGGAAGGAGAAGAATCCCAAGAGAATGGTATTGATCAGATCTTCAACAGAATAATAGATGAAAACTTCCCCAAACTAAAAAAGGACAAACCAATACCAATACAAGAAGCACATAGAACTCCAAACAGACAAGATCAGAAAAGAAATTCTCCATGCCACATCATAGTTAAAATGCTAGACACCCAAAACAAAGACAAAATCCTTAAAGCCACAAGAGAAAAACAACAAGTGACCTATAAGGGGAAACCTATCAGAATTACAACTGACTTCTCAATGCAAACTATGAAAGCAAGAAGAACCTGGAGCAAAGCATTCCCAGTGTTAAAGGACAATAGATGCCAACCCAGGTTACTATACCCAGCAAAAATGTCAATTATAGTTGAAGGAGAGAGAAAAACCTTCCATGACATAAACAAGTTGAAAGAATACATGTCCGGAAAACCAACCCTTCAGAGAATACTTGAAGCAATTCAAAGAACAGAAGAAAGGAGCAACCAACCCCAGGCACCTAGAAGGAGAAATCAATAAAAGCATAACTGCAGAAGTAGAAACCTAAATCAAAACCGCAGATGGATAATAAGGCAAAAGGAAGCAACACAAACCTATCAGTCATAACCTTAAATATTAATGGACTAAATTCCCCAATCAAAAGACATAGACTGGGAGACTGGATTAGGAAACAGAATCCATCGATATGCTGTCTACAAGAAACACATCTTACCTTCAAGGACAGGCACCACCTTAAAGTGAAGGGATGGAAAAAAATATTCCAAGCAAATGGTACCAAAAAGAAAGCAGGTGTTGCTATTTTAATATCGGATAAAATAGACTTCAAAGTAAAAGAAATCAGAAGAGACAAAGAAGGCCATTACATTTTCATCAAAGGAACAATCCACCAAGAAGATTTCACAATTATGAATATATATGCCCCAAATTCTGGTGCACCAAACTTTATAAAGACAATTCTCCAGGACCACAAGTCACAGACTAACCCCAGCACACTCATAGTGGGAGATTTCAATACCCCACTGAGTCCTTTGGATAGGTCAACAGGACAAAAAATAAACAGAGAGACATCTGAACTGAACGATATGATACACCAAATGGACCTCATAGACCTCTACCGAACATTCCATCCTAATACCAGAGAATACACTTTCTACTCAGCACCCCACGGAACATTCTCCAAAATCGACCACATCCTGGGACACAGAAGAAACCTCTACAAATACAAAAAGATTGAAATAATTTCATGCATCCTGTCAGACCACAGTGCAATGAAGCTCAACATCAACACCAGGACAAGCCCTCCTGCCTACAAGAACACATGGAGACTAAACAACACACTCTTGAATAATGAATGGGTCAAGGAAGAGATAAAGAAAGAAATAAAAACATTCCTGGAACTGAATGACAATGACAATACAACACAACAAAACTTATGGGATACCTTAAAAGCAGTCCTAAGAGGGAAATTTATAGCCCTGGGTGCCTACATTAGAAAAACAGAAAGAGCACAAGTGAATGATCTAACACTACAGCTAAAAGCACTTGAGAGGCAACAACAGATGAACCCTAAACGCAACAGACAGGAAGAAATAACAAAAATCAGAGCAGAAATCAATGAAATAGAAACAAAGAAAACAATACAAAAAATCAATGAAGCCAAAAGTTGGTTCTTTGAAAGAATAAACAAGATAGACAGACCTCTAGCCCAGTTAACAAAAAGAAAGAAGGAACAACTCCAAATCAATACAATCTGTGATGAAAAGGGAAATATCACAACGGACAAGGAAAAGATCAAGAAAATTATATGGGAATATTACAAGAACCTATATTCTACCAAGTTTGAAAATCTAGAAGAAATGGATGAATATCTGAAATCTTGGGAATCACCAAAGCTTGGCCAAGAGGAGACCAGCAGCTTAAACAGACCCATAACATATGAAGAAATAGAGGATGTAGTAAGAAGCCTCCCAACTAAAAAAAGCCCAGGCCCAGACGGTTTCACAGCAGAATTCTATAAAACATTTCAAAAAGACCTACAACCATTATTTCTGAAACTGTTTAGAAGTATACAATCAGAGGGAACTCTCCCAAATTCCTTCTATGAAGCCAACATCACTCTATTACCAAAACCAGGCAAAGATACAACTAAAAAGGAGAATTATAGACCCATCTCCCTCATGAACACAGATGCCAAAATTCTAAACAGAATACTGGCAAATCGCATACAGACCCACATCAAGAAGATCATCCATCATGACCAAGTTGGATTCATACCAGAGATGCAGGGATGGTTCAACATACGAAAATCAATAAACATCATCAAACACATAAACGGAATCAAAGACAAAAACCACACCATCATCTCAATTGATGCTGAAAAAGCCTTTGACAAAATCCAGCATCCCTTCATGCTTAAAGTCCTAGAAGGAATTGGATTGGAGGGATCATTCCTCAATGTAATCAAAGCCATATACAGGAAACCCACAGCCAATATCATCCTAAATGGGGAAATGACAGAAACATTCCCTTTAAAGGTAGGAACTCGGCAAGGCTGCCCCCTATCACCACTCCTCTTCAATATAGTGCTTGAAACACTTGCTAGAGCAATAAGGCAAGAAAAGGATATTAAAGGAGTACTAATTGGAAAAGAGGAAGTCAAACTATCCCTATTTGCTGATGATATGATTGTTTACTTAAGGGATGCAAAAAACTCCACCAGAAAACTCCTAGAAACGATTAACAGCTTCAGCAAAGTGGCAGGATACAAAATTAACCTTAGAAAATCAATGGCCTTTCTTTACACCAAGAACAAGCAACTGGAGAAAGAATTCAAAGAGACCTTCCCACTCACAATAGCCTCAAAAACAATAAGATACCTAGGAACAAACCTAACCAAAGACACCAAAGACCTCTACAACAAAAATTTTAAACCCTTAAAGAAAGAAATTGAAGAAGACCTCAGAAGATGGAAAAACCTCCCATGCTCATGGATTGGGAAAATTAACATTGTAAAAATGTCCATTTTACCAAAACTCTTGTATAGATTTAATGCAATCCCAATCAAAATCCCCAAGAGTTTCTTCACAGGCTTGGAAACAAAAGTTCTTAAATTCATTTGGAGAAACAAAAGACCCCGAATAGCCAAATCAATCCTGAGTGAAAAGAGCTACACAGGAGGGATCTCTATACCAGATTTTAAACTATACTACAGGGCTATAGTCATAAAAACAGCCTGGTACTGGCACAAAAACAGACCTGTTGACCAATGGAACAAAACCGAAGATCCAAATCTGAGCACATACAATTTCAGCCATCTCATATTTGACAAGGGGGCCAAGAAACCACAATGGAGAAAAGACAGCATCTTCAGCAAGTGGTGTTGGCAAAACTGGATCACCACTTGTAGAAGAATGAAATTAAACCCCTACCTCTCACCCTGTACAAAAGTCAACTCCAGATGGATTAAAGACCTCAACGTGAAACCCCAAACTCTGAAGGTGATAGAAGAAAAAGTTGGCAGCAGACTACAAGACATAGGCGTAGGAAAAGACTTCCTAAATCAGACAGCAGCTGCACAAGAATTAAGGTCGACAATTGACAAATGGGACCTCATCAAACTCAAAAGCTTCTGTACATCAAAAGAAACAATCAAGGAAGTGAAGAGAAATCCCACAGAGTGGGAGGAAACCTTCACTGCAGATACATCTGACAAAGCATTGATTTCCAGAATATATAAACTACTCAAAAAACAAAGAAAAAAGAAAACAAACGACCCGCTCAATAGATGGAGCAAAGAACTGAACAGAGACTTCACAAGCGAGGAATTAGAGATGTCTGAGAAACACCTCAAGAACTGCTCAACATCACTAATCATTAAGGAAATGCAAATCAAAACCACTTTAAGATATCATCTTACTCCAGTAAGACTGGCTAGGATCAAGAAAACAAATGATACCAAGTGCTGGAGAGGTTGTGGGGAAAGGGGAACACTCATCCACTGCTGGTGGGAATGTAAACTCGTACAGCCACTATGGAAAGCAGTGTGGAGAACCCTTGGAAGACTTGGAATGAACTTGCCACCCGACCCAGCCATACCACTCCTGGGCATGTACCCTCAAGACTTACGCCACCACAGAGATACATGCACGGCCATGTTTATTTCAGCTCTCTTCACAATAGCAAAGAGCTGGAACCAACCTAAATGCCCCTCAACTGACGAATGGATAGAGAAAATGTGGTACATCTACACAATGGAGTTCTATGCAGCAGTAAAGAAAGACGACATCATGAGCTTTGCAGGAAAATGGCTGGAGCTAGAGGACATCATGCTGAGTGAAGTAACGCAGTCCCAGAAAAACAAACGAAGAATGGTACCCCTCATCTGTGGATGCTAGTGCCAATTACCCAGCTGTAAGTATTTCCTGTGCATGGCCCCTTGATCTTTTGTCCAAAGCAGTTGGGAGTGATGCATATTGGAAACAACAACAACAACAACAACATCAACAGAAAGACTGCATCAAAAACTGACTGAAACAGTGAACTTCTGCTCAAAACAGTCAACTTCCCTATGGAGAATATTGAGAAAGTCTGAGAAAGAGATGAATAGCATGTTTGGCAGAATGCATGAGCTCTAGAAGGGTGGGGGGATGGGGGTACACGGGTCTAGATTTGATAAAAAATATATGTATAAATAAAAAAATTAATAAAAAAAAGAATAAAAAAGAAAAAAAAGAAAAAATATTATAAACCTCTGAAGAAGATTGAAGAAGACTTCGGAACACGGAAAGACCTCCCATGGTCATGGATTGGAAAAATTAATATAATAAAAATGTACATTCTACCCAAATTAATATACCAATTCAATGCATTCCCAATTAAAATCCCCAAGACATTCTTCACAGACTTGGAAAAAAATTCTTAAATTCGTATGGAACAACAAAAAACCTGAATAGCCAAAGCAACCCTGAGTGAAAAGAGCAATACAGGAGGGATCTCTATACCAGACTTCAAACTATACTACAGGGCTATAGTCATAAAAACAGCCTGGTACTGGCACAAAACAGATCTGTAGAACAATGGAACAAAACTGAAAATCCAAACTTGAGCACATACAATTTCAGCCACCTCATATTTGACAAGGGGACCAAAAAGGCTCAATGGAGGAAAGACAGCATCTTCAGCAAATGGTGTTGACAAAACTGGATCACCAT
This sequence comes from Rhizomys pruinosus, assembly GCA_009823505.1. Lineage (NCBI taxonomy): Eukaryota > Metazoa > Chordata > Mammalia > Rodentia > Spalacidae > Rhizomys > Rhizomys pruinosus. Next base: position 361,575 of record VZQC01004665.1, on the reverse strand, counting down.
ATGTAGAAGAACAGAATTAAACCCCTACCTCTCACCCTGTACAAAAATCAACTCGAGGGGCTGGAGAGATGGCTCAGTGTTTAAGAGCACCGACTGCTCTTACAGAGGACCTGGGTTTGATTCCCAGCACCCATATGGCGGTTAAGAACCATCTTTATCTTCAGTTCCAGGGGAATCCTATGCCCTCTTCTGACCTCTGTGGCATTGCACGACACAGGTGCACTAACCTTCATGCAGACAGTACACTTATACACATAAAATATAATAAATAAATTTAAAAATTTTTGGAAAAAAAATCAACTCAAAATGGATCAAAGATGACCTCAATGTGAAACCAAAAACTCTGAAGGTGATAGAAGAAAAAGTTGGTAGCAGCCTACAAGATATAGGCATGGGAAAAGACTTTCTAAATCAGATAGCAACTGCACAGGAAATAAGGTCGACAATTGACAAGTAGGACCTCATTAAACACAAAAGTTTCTGTACAGCAAAAGAAACAATCAGGAAAGTGAAGAGAAAACCCACGGAGTGGGAGGAAACCTTCACTGCTGATACATCTGACAGAGCATTAACTTCCTGAATATATAAAGTACTCAAAAAACAATGAAGTAAGAAAACAAATAACTTATTCAAAAGATGGAGTAAAGAGCCGAACAGAGACTTCTCAAGTTAGGAAATAGAGATGGCTGAGAAACATCTTAAAAAGTGTTCAACATCCCTAGTAATTAAGGAATTGCAAATTAAAAACACTTTAGGATATCTTCTCACTCTGATAAGGCTGGCTAGGATCAAGAAAACAAATGATACCAAATGCTGGAGAGATTGTGGGGAAAGGGGAACACTCATCCACTACTGGTGGGAATGCAAACTTGTACAACCATTATGGAAATCAGTGCAGAGAGCCCTTAAAAGACTCAAAATGAGCCTGCTACCTGACCCAGCCATACCACTTCCCGGTATATACTCACAAGACTCATCCTACTGCAGAGATACATGTACAGCCATGTTTATTGCAGCTCTCTTCACAATAGGGAAGAGCTGGAACCAACTCAAGTGCCCCTCAACCTTTGAGTGGATGGAGAAATGTGGTTTATCTATACAATGGTTTTCTATGCGGTGGTAAAGAAAGATTACCATTTACAGGTAAATGGATGGAACTAGAAGATATTATGTTGAGTGAAGTAACACAGTCCCAGAAAAACAAAAGACAAATGGTATCCCTCATCTGTGGATGCTAGCACCAAGTACCTAGTTGTAAGGCAAACTGAGCAATATTGTTATATTCCACATGATCTGAAAACAACTATGCTCTTATATTATGAATTTCTAAACAGGTTCTAGAACTAACCATTTATTTTCAGACTATGAATTTTTGGTATATGATGGTGGGCATGTATACATATTTTAGAGTAACGTAAAATTAAAATGGAAAAATACAAATCAAAAAATATGATACAGAAATAACATACAATTTGTTTTCAGAAGATACAATTTTAGTATAGGTGCATAAGTGGGTATAACTTAGCCTTTCTGGGTGTTAAATTACCATACTTAGTGCCCATACCAATTTGGTGGAGGGACCTAAGGGATAACTTTGTTCCTTACCCTCAGAGTTCAACTAAGTCTCAGGGAACTATGCATGGGGGGATCTCTTGAAACGTCCTGCAAATGTGGGTCACCAGTCTTCCTGTTCAGGGAGGCCTTGGAGAGCCACTAATGGGACTTCAGCCAGTGTCCAGTCTCTAAAGAGGAAGTCTGCTCATGCTTCAAAAAGGGAAGCCTGGTCTAGCAAGACCTGATTCTGTCTTCAAGTGGATGGAACTGGTAAATGAAAAGCCAAAAGGAGCCAGGGGCTTCCACTCACCCCCCCCAAAAAAACACAAAAAAAACATAAACGACCCCTGACTACCAGATCCTCAACTGACCTTGAGAAAACAAAAACCTTGGTTAATCAGGGCTGACTGCGTGGCCTTAAGCATCCGAAAGGAAAGTATAACCAGAAATAATCACTAAGGACTGAGAAATTATACTTCAGATATAAAACTTGAGATCTTAGTAAATAGACAGAGAGAGAGAGAGAGAGAGAGAGAGAGAGAGAGAGAGAGAGAGAGAACTGTTTCTCTTGTCTTCAATTCTTACTGGCAAGAGCATCTACTCTGTGGCTGCCACTGCTTTTGCCATTCTTTGATGTCATGAGACACAGCTTTTTAACCTAACATGGACTGAAGACTCATGACTCTCCAAGAATCCTCCAAACCTTCAATGCTAGATGGGTACTACTGAGATATCCAGATTGTGAACTGAGCAGCTCTTGGGATTTCAGCCTCTTCAGAGTATAGACTGCCATTATTGGACTACCCAGGCTGTATCATAGAGGCCAGTACAGGAAGATCAAGACAGGATGCGTGCTTACTGGACCTCATTGCGTAACCATGGGAAGGAAATACCCCAGTGTGGAGTACAAAGGCAAGATTGATGGTTGTTTGGGCTTGCTAAGGAGGAAATTTCAAACACTTCCTTAAGGAAAATATGAAATCTTTTAGCAAAAACAAAACAAAAAAAAGAACAGAAAATCCTCCCACCTACTCAGGTGATATGTACATATGTATATATTTATGTATGTATATATTTATATCTATCTGTATCTATATCTATATATCCAATACAAGTTGGAGAGAACAACATCAACAAAAGAACTGGAAAAAAAGACTGAAATAGTGAATTTCTCCCCAAAATAATAAGCCTCTGCTTTGAAAAAAAATCTCTGGAAATACTCAGGAAAAGATGTAAGACATGTATGGCAGAGTGCAGGAACTCAGGTGGGGTGGGGGGCATGGAAAGGAAAGTGACTTTAAATTTCATTGAGAAATGATGTATGGAAATAGTCAAATAACAATAATAAATTTTAAAAAAGAAAAAAAAGACAAGATTCTCACATAAAGTTAAGTTGATAATGTTATGAGGTCATCTCAGAAATCAACACCAAATCCGTGAATGACTTACACGTCAGCTTTTGTTGCAGCCTCTTTTTCTACCTGTGGTTGAATGTTTGTAAAGGCAACATGTCATTGGGTCTTGCTATAAAACTAGGGCCCGCAGTTGGGAGTGATGCATATTGGAAACAACAATGACAACAACAACAACAACAACAACAACAACAGGAAGGACTGCATCAAAGAACTGACTGAAACAGTGAACTTCTGCTCAAAACAGTCAACTTCCTCATGGAGAATATTGAGAAAGACTGAGAAAGAGATGAAAAGCATGTTTGGCAGAATGCATGAGCTCTGGTGGGGTGGGGGAATGGGCGGGAACACGGGTCTAGATTTGTTAAAAAAATAATAATAAATAAAAAATATTTAAAAAATAAAATAAATAAATATAATTTGAAAAAAAATAAAATAAAACTAGGGCCTATTTCTGCTCCCAGGATTGCTTTATATGGCCCATCCTCTGTTTGTGCTCTGCCAAAGCAACTGGGTCTCACCAGCATTTTCCATGTGTCATTTGTAAAGATACTATTAATCTGTTGATGGAATGGACAATGGACTCAAGAAATATCTGTCTGAATCAAAGTCTTCATTACATACATGATAACATCTTTTTAAAACTATATCTGAACCTTTAAAAAGGAAATGTCTTCTGCTTTCCATGGATGTGAAATATATAATCTCTAATAACACAAGTTATAATTAGATCTCTTTAAGGACTAACACCTGGTAGAATAAGATGGTAATTCTTGATTGACTTGTCAGATAGTTAAGTAAATATTTTAATGTAAATTCTCATAGAGACTATTTTTTAATGTTATAGTTATAAAAAGTATGACATTCATGATTTACTTTATAATATTTATTTATTTATAATTTAATTCTTGCAATTTTAATGCAATATAGTTTAATGGAATTTAGAGTCCCTCCCCTATCCACACCTCACCTTCTTTATTGCCCCTTGTCCAACTTAATGATGTACTCTATTATACATACACACTGGAGCCTGGTTACTTATCAAGAATCCCATTGTTGAAAGACTGTCTCTCTCTTTCCCAGCAGCCATCTGTGGTCACAATTCCTTAAATGGAGGTTGGAGCTTCTTACCCATTTCCTCATGTCTATTCTGGGATTTTTTTCTGGCTTGAGGTTGCATGGAACTTGCACATGCATTCGAAAATGCCTAGACATGTATATAATAATCTGTGATCCGTTTGTTTCTTGGCTACAAGTCAAGTCCTATTGACTTTCTGCTGCTCTATTTACTGGAGACTTTTAATATGTTAATCATCCAGGTAAGCTGCAAATTCAGAGAACACTCTTGTCACTGCTTGGCACTACCTGCCATCATATAGTTCACTTATTTGAAATCTTTTAACAAAATTCACCTGAATTATTAGTTTTTTTCAAAGATACTCCTGAAAAGCCAGGTTTGATGTTAAATGCCTGCAATTTCAGCACTCTGGAAACAGAAGCAAACCCATCTCTGTGAGACTGAGGACAGCTTAATCTATATAGAGAGTTCTGGACCAGGGAGACCCTGTCTCAGAAAAAATACTCCTGATGTGAGTACCTTTAAAAAACAAGATGATTTCCATGGGGAGGAAAAATGGCCCATTTATCCTAGTTTACAATTTCATTTACTGTCTTTTCTTTCTGCTTATATTATCCATACCATAGTCCATACCATACTCTTTCTGAGGCATTATATTAAATGCTGAGAAATAATCTTTCTTCTTGTTTATAAATATCCTGAAGTGTTTCACACAGGAATTTATACATTGTCATAATTTGAAAAGTGTTTTTCAACTAGATGAATTCATTATAGACTAGTTTGGGTCTCTCCAGAATTAAAATACTAAAGCCCCAATATCAGAGTAATAGTATTTGGAAAATAATTCAGTTTAGATAAAAATCAGAAAGAATTGGCCCCCATGGTGAAATATTCTCTTTGTAAGGAAGAGCACATCAGACTTGTCATTCCACCAGGTAAGGATTCAATCAGGTGATGGAAATCTATGAATCAAAAAGAGATTTCCCACCAGGAAACAAATCATCCAGCACTAGCCTTGAAAAAAATGAGAATTATGCACTAGTTTTCGCCTTCGGGATTGGTTATTATTTTATGGGACATAGCCAGAGAAGGACTAATAGGACAGGAGCAAAGACATGTAGAGATGTGAAAAGAGGAGCCTTCGTTCTAGGGAAATAGCATAAATTGAAAGAAAACCACAAGAGGCATGACTGAGAAAAGTAAGGTCAGAACTTGGGTACCAATGAAAAGCTGTGTGGTTTTGTTCTCAGATGGGAAAGTGACTGAATCATTCTAACCAAAACAGTAACATGATCCTGCAGTTTTTAGAAGGTTCACTACATTTTGTATAGAAAACCACTGCTATTTTGTACTGAAGTAAGAGTACAATTTTAGAGAGGGTTAGGAGGCTGTTTAGAGACTGTTCAGAGGAATTTGATCAAGAGTCTAATATCATCCCAACCAAGATGTCGATAATTAGTACACTCAAATATATTCGAAGAACTGAAATTTTATCATAGTCAGTATTTCGCAAAACAAAATACATGAGCATGGACCCTAAATGTGGAAAGACTTGTGGGAAGAGGGGAGGAGAGTGGGGTAGGAGGGTAGCAAGGTGGGTGGGTGATGGGAAAAGTGGGGGTGAGTACACAACCCCTACAACTAAGGCTCAGGGTACATGGAGGAAGAGGCTACAGAAAGGCCATAAGAGCCAAAAAAGATGCCTGCTGCTGCACGCCATCTTCTGGACATGAAAGAGAAACTATGCCCATGAAAGCACCACATTAAGGTTCCCTAAACAAGACCTGCATAGTGACAGCACCAGCAGACATGCCAAAGGGAATGGGGAACATTTCACAGGGTCTCATCTCCAGATGAAGAACTATAAGGCAATCAATAGCTGCTGAAGAAGGGAGACTTTTCCAATCCCAAATTACCCACTCCCAAATGAGCACTCTTAAGCACAAATGCCATTACATGTACTCAGTAGATTATATATATAAATATGATATAATTATCTAATATCTATATCATGAATGTAGTGTAGTGGGGTGTGTTTGCGTTGGTTGTGTGTGTGTCGGATGTGTCTTTGATCTGCTCTCCCTCCCCGTCCATAAGAATCAACGAATGCGCGTCACACTATCAGGGGCAGCCCCTGGTCCCCCCTCGCCATATGTGGCCATTCTGTACTTCCCCCTTCATGTCTGCACATCGTCTCCCCCCTCCCACCCCCACCTAGCCCCTTTCCCACCCTTTACCGGCTTTATTCCCTTCTTACCTACTTGCCTCCTTCCCTCCTTGCTTTGTCCCTCCCTCCTCTTCCTCCCCTCTCGTAGTTCTTTGTTGCCTGTTGTCAGCCTCTATACTCATATCTCATATCTCTCTCTATCCTCCATGTTTGCCTCGTGACCCCCTTCCCATACCGCCCCTCCCATATTCTCTGCCTGTATCCAGTAGTAGCCTTTCACATTTGGCATTTTGCTTATTCTTCCTCTATGCCTTCCTTTGGATCCCGCATCTCCTCACTCCTAATCTTCAATTCGCGACTCTTATATTTCCATCATGGCCCACACCCCCTTCATTTGCAGTACCTGCACCCACTTGTCCACTACGGGAGCAGGGGGTAAACACGGAGAGAAAACAACAGGCCAAAGGAGGAAGAAAATGACGAGGGTACGACGACACGCCAAATTAAGGGAGCAGAAAATACGACAGAGGGGGAAAGACGAAGGAAAAGACGGGGGCCAGCAGGAAGAGAGACAGGGCGGGAGACGAGAAGGGGGCGGGGGAGGGACCAGGGCTAAAAAAAAAAAAAAAAAGCCCTCTAGAATCTTAGAAGTACTAATTGAATTTGAAATTCATTTAATGCTTGTGTTCCATACCTTATTCATTATGCTACTTTCCACTGATTAGATAATTACATTTTAATCATAAAATGTAAGGAAAAATTACTACGAATACATGTTGTATTTTTCTTTGCATATCTGATTCCATCATATTAAAAATGTAAATGAAACCTGTATTAAACTGGGTATATGATTGTGAGATTGTTCCACTGAATTAGTGATCTAATAGTTTAAATGTCTTCTTAGCTCTGATCATGCTCCTGTATTCCAAATTAATTCACATTTTACTAATGACCTAATATGTAAAAAGCCATCAAGATAAATTATACATTACTCTTGCCCTCAAAAAGTTTATAATCTAATTGGAGATAATATACTGTTATTTGAAGAGATGTTGAGTAGTGATTTGTTTTGAATTGAAACATTACTTCCTGGTGGGGGAAGGAGACTGATAAGAAGACTCAGAAAGTTAATACACCTCACAAAGATTCTTGCCATTGTTATCAAAGCAATAGATCCGTAGGAAGGGGAGACTGTCAGACTGGCCAAACTGATTACAGTTTGTGCAGGAAGCTCCTGGGATGCAGTTTTCATGATCCAGCCTTCCTAGTGCACCTTTGAGTCATCTGTGCTCAGTCAGTAAACCTACACTCACCCTCCGAAGGGTCAACAAAACTCATAAGTTGGAATTTGGTTGAATCAATACAATGATATGTTGTAGTTCCCTGTCTAGAGTGAATAGACTTTTGTTCACATCTCAGGAAAAGTTAACAGAATTGGTGCCTGAACATAGGACATGGAACCCCAGAAGAGCAACTGCATCTTTCTTGCTGTGGGTAGCAAGGCATGCAACTGGGACTTAGCAAGCTACATGTAGAGCATCCACAAGGGTATCCTGACATGGCAGTCCTTGCCCATGTAATTTGTGATGTGTACCTTCTTGTTATGGCAGTGATTGCACACGCCTTGTTAGTGGTAATAAGACATGTGGAGGTTGAGTATTTGTATTGGCTTACTGCTTCAGACAGATGGAGAACTGAAAGGGAAAGTGTTCCCAAAGCTTAGAACCCATTGAAAGAGTCAGATAGTGAGGAAGAAATGAATAAGGTACAGATGAAAGAGATACACCCCAGGTCGGACATTTAATACGCATTCAGAAGAACTTGTTCCAGTTTGAATTAGAATTGCTTTTATACATGATTCGAAATGCAGATGAGGCCTTCATAATGACCCAGTGAAAGAGACCGTGATGGTCCAGGAGTACTCAGCCTCTGAACTATTTAATCTAGAAAAGATTTTTAAGCAAGTAGTCAACAAACCTTTTACAGCTTAGATACTGATTTTAAGGAATATGGAAGCAGGCTAAAAATGAGATAATGTAACTACTTCTCCCTCCTTGAGACAAAGGCTGCATAATATAAGAGAATGTCAATGAAATAAGTCCCTGACAGAAAGGCTTACAGGAGCTATTGGAGATGCTTGGTATCTCTGGCTGAGATCCCTACAAATGTTAGAAGCTGAAGAACAATAGAGAAGGGACAGTCAGGACTGAGGGAAATGTCCAGAAGAGGCTGTGTGATTCCCAGTTCATTGGAGGTGATAGGACTACATTCACAGGAGAGGTAAGAAAATGGTTGACTCAATGGGAACCATGAGGCTGGTAAGGGGCTTTAATGGAGCATGATCTTTATGAGGTAAGAAAGACTTTTGCAGATCTAAGCGACATAAACTGATACATAGATCAGGTTCCTAAAATGTTAAAATGTAAAACTATCAAGTAAAGAGAAAGCCAAGAAAAGGGGCATATCTGGATCACTCAAAGGCAAATGCGACATCATTTATGTCAAGATAGAGTTCCCAGGAATCAAACTGATGGAAAAATAAGTACTTTGGCTATCAGCCTTTGAAAATTTTCAAGCCCTGACTTGCAGTTCACTGAAAGACTGAGGGAACTAGAAGACAGGGAAGTTCAGGTGATCATCACTGTGTTCTTTGCTACAGAGAAAGGAGGTCTTCTGTGGTGGACACCAACTCAGACACTCCTCTGATAGGTGGCAGAGTTGCCCCATGAATAAAGGCCATACATGTCAACTGGGGGCCCCATGTGGAATTACAGATTTATTTACTGGTTCACTGCTAATGTGTGAAATAGTGGAACCAAGTATACCTTAATTCATGGTACCCTCCAAAGCATCAGGACAATGGACAGCGGTGGTGGATAGACGTGGGGATGAAGCCATGCACAAGAGGACCGAGCTTGCACTAGGCAATTATCTTCCCCTCAAGATAATATTACGTGTATCTTTCCACTGAAAGAGAGCATTCTGGGGGTGGACATGCTGTTGTGCCACACTCTACATGTCACCCTTGGAGAGCTTTGCCTAAGAGTCTGAATTGTAAAAGCAAATATGCATGACTGGGCATGATGGGAGTTTGCCGTTACCTATTCTAAGTGGGACCATAAATAGCAATCAGTAGCTGCAATCTATCCTGAAATGACAGAAACCACCAAGAAGTTAGAAAGGGTAGAAAGTGTTTGCCTAGACCAAAGCCCTTTAAATAGTTCAGCATGGTTTGCAAAGAAGCCAGGCAGCTTGTGGAGAACTACAGGATTACAGAGAACTATATAAGGTGTTTCCATGAATCCACTGTACTGTACTCAACACGGTTCTTTCAATGCAGTAACTAGTACAGGTAATGATCTTTCCAGGTATATAGGGGTTTAGCAATGAATTTTTTTTTTTTAGTATTCTCTTAGCTACTAAATTTCTAGTCCAATTTGCATTTGCTTGGAAAGGGGAGCAGTGCATTTTCAAAGTACTTCCCCAAGATTACACTAAAAGTCACTATTTGTCACTGGATAGTGACGATGACTTCATTTAAATTTTTAAAATCGTTTTATTTATTGAATTTTTATGCGTTTCATACATATTTTTTCAATCAGTCTTAATTGCCTTTATACCTGCTTCTCCCTTGGCAACTTCCCATAGGCCTCCTCCCCTGGCCCTGTAGTTCACACATTCTGTCATTTGTGCTAGGATCCCTTGTGCCAAACTATTCTCCCTGCCCACTCCTTAGTGCCAGGTCATCCTAAAGACCTCATTTTTTTAATATTCTCTGATATCCATAAAATATTTCATTACACAATGACATACAGCTAACCTCTGTTTAATTTTACAGATTTGGAAAAGAATTTGGAAGATATAGAATGTACCTAAAGGAAATGGGAAATCAGACTGGGTTATGTGCAAGGGTCTAGCACAGTGGTAGAATTCTTGAGAGCATAATGGTCATATAGGCAGATGTGATACCTGACCAAAATACACAGAAAATCTTTCAACAACCTTTGACTATAAATCTAAAACAGGCAGGGGTGTCCTTGAGGCTCTTGGGGTGAAAGAAAATGTCCAAGGTAAACCTTACTCAAGTTGTTCATTGTGTTTCTTTCTAAAAAGAAGTGCCATGTGGTATTGGGATTAAAGACTCTCAGGGGGCTTTGTGGCAGGCTAAGATAATTGAAGGACCATCTAAAGAGCTCTGTACATTATTCCTTCCTGTTTGAAGTCCCTAGAAGCTCTGAGGGCATAGCAACAAATTCAAGTGAATGGTTTTCATACAGTTTTAGTCTTAGTCATTGAAAAGGACCGTCCATGTCACCCGAAGCCTCTCCTGACTACAACCCTGGCAGATTGATGCTATCATGTGACAGGTGGCAATTTATCCTGCCCCATGTGGAACTATCAAATTATATACTATATAGAGCCTTTGTTGTCAGTGAGAGAAGCAAATATGCCCTCACTTGTATGGATACTGCCACAGGCCTCTTTCAAGTCTTTCCTTTCAAGGTATCAACAGGTGAATTCTATCTATGGTCTCATTCAACACAGTGTTATACATGGGGAATTGATAGTAGCAGGGATTCTCATTGCACAAACATTGATGCTCGTACCTGGGCTGAAGACAACAAATCCAGTGGTTCTTCTGTCTACCATATAAACTGTATAAAGTTGGGGTTAACTAAGAGTAAAAAATAGGTTGCTGAAATAACAATTCAAAACAATTAAATGCTATAGGAACTCTGGAATGGATGCAAAAAGGCACTCTCAGGAAACATACAATTATTAAATAGAAAATTTGGTGCTGAGGTGAACTTTTTCCATGTAAGTTGTTGGCCAGGAAGACCTGCAAGCCCCATCAAATAATAATGGTTATTGCCACTATTGGTTAAATACCATAAGTAGATGGTAAGACCTGTTACTGAAGACATTGGCTTTGGTTGAAGAACATGCAGAAATAGGATGACACTGGACTGTAAACCTACTTGTTAGTTTTCATGATTCCAGAAGACACTACATTGGATGCTGGGGAATTGTCACTAATAGTAAAACTTGACTTGGAGTCTGCACACTACACTATTAAAATGTCAGGCAAATACCAATTAGTGCAATGGTGGCATGACTATTGTGAGTTCAATCTCCAACTGTACGACTTTCTGACTGTGCATAAGGCTCATTCCACTACAGGGAGTTTATATCTAGTACTGTTAAGTCAAGATAAGAAGCCTATGTCTGGAGAGGTCATAGCCTTCAGTGAGCAAGTAACTTCGATGGGTATTTGAACAAATATGATGTTCCAACAGTCAAATTGCATTCCAAATAGTTGTGCCTATGCACATAGATTATTGCTGCTGTCAACGTGCGTGGGCCATGAAGGAAAATTTATTTTTTTATAATAAGCACTGTACTATAGAGCCTCATAACCTGTCAAGCACCTGAGAGCAAGCAGTAGCCTAGTACTCATAGATGTTGGAAAGTAATCAGACATCTATATCATTTCCTCTAAGATAAGTCAGGGACCACAGGATAAGAGTAGGCAGAATGACTGTCAAAGTTAGAGGAAGGGAGAGAGTATTGTGTAATGATTTCCTCGAAATTGAAACATTCCCTCCTGCATGGACAAGGGGAGCACATAAAACTCAGGAAGTAATAGGCTATAAAAGCAGAAAGAATTAATGTGGAGAAGAGATGCTCAGACATGGCTTTAAGACATGATTAAGGCAGCTCCAGCAATGCAGCTAGTGTAAGCCAGCCTCACTAATGCTGGGATGGGATTTTTGCTGCTGCAGCTACATTTGAATCATCTAAGTTGCTACAAGTAACTCTTCATCTATGCCTCTATAACTAAGTCAAGTAAATAAATTGGTTCACAAAGTTGTATTTTGTTGGAATTATTACTTTGACCTGTTGTAAGTGTGATAGACAGTTGTTCATGTGTTCCTAGGAAAAGTTTATACAAGAGAATTAACATGTTATTGATGAGTCTTCAAATTCTAATAAATTTTAATAAACGTGTATCTATATTTTTTATAAATTTCTGAAAGTTCCATAGGTTTTTACTTATCAATCCTGCATATATTTTATTAGATTTATGCTTAAATATTTCATGATTTGAATGTTATTTGATTTTTAAAGATTTTTAAAAATTTGTTATCTATATATGTGTCTGCATATGCATGTATTGTAGATGGCCATGCAAGCAGAGGAGGCAGTTTCCTGCAACAGGAATTATAGGTTATTGAGATCTACTTGGCTTGGTTGCTGGGAACCAAGCTTGGGTCCTCTACAAGAACAGTATGTGTGCTAGATAGCTTTAGTGTTAACTTGACACACCTGGGTTGACGGACCCTCAGTTGGGAAATTGCCTCCATTGGACTGGTCTGTGGTCACGTCTGTGTAGTATTGTCTTGATTTCTGAGCAATGTGGGAGGGCCCAGCACACTATGGGTGGTGCCATCCTGGGCAGGTTGTTTTGTACAGTATAAGAGGGCAGGCTGGGCATGGGCCAGAGGAACAAGCCAGTAAGAAACATTCATCCATGGCTTGTGCTTCAGCTCCTGCCTCCAGGTTCCTACCCTGAGTGATGAACTGTGACCCAGGAGATGTAAGCTGAATAAACCCTTTCCTCTCAAAGCTAGTAGTGGTCAGTGTGTTTTGTCACAGCAATTAAGAGAAACTAGAACAGTATGTGTCTCTTTAGCCCCCAGATTTAGGTGATATTTTAAATGGTATCATTGTTCAGTGATTTCTTATTCTCCATTGCACATGTACAGAAATACCATTAATATTTTCATGTTGCCATTGTGTCTTATCATGTATTAATTATATTTGCTTTCTATAGATTCTCTGAATGTTTTTTGTACATGATCATATTTGCTGATTAGTTGTGCATTGTGATACACACCTGTAATCCCAGTGCTCAGAAAGCAGAAACAGGAGGATATCAATTTCTAGGTCAGCCTGGGCCGTATTGTGAGACCCTGTCTTAAGAAAAATGGTGATGACATAAATTCATTATTTTCTTTCTCATATGAATTAACTTCACTTATATTTCTCAAAATTCATAGTTAGGCTTTCCAGTCCTACTTGCTAAGTGCTCTACATTCTTCAAAAAATAGCATGAGAAACTAGGAACCCAGAATTAAAATATAAGACTATGGGATCATTTCTGTTTCAAACCATAACTGTCAATAATGAGATATAGCTTGATTGGTGCTTGATCACTGAATCATATGTGAATTCCCAAGGTAAACCACTTTCTCATTTTGTATAGTTCTCTTTTTTTTTTTTTTTGGTCTTTTCAAGATAGGGTCTCCTTACAGCCCCAGCTGTCCTGGAGCTTGCTCTGTAGACCAGGCTGGCCTTGAACTCACAGAGATCCGCCTCCCTCTGCCTCCCAAGTGCTAGGATCAAAGGTGTGCGCCACCATATCCAGCTTGTACAGTTCTTTTTAGATATAGTATTGAACTCAATTTACAAATATTTGGTCGAATATATAAATGTAGCACACACATATTCATGGGTGTTGAGATTTTGCTAGGTATTCTTTACTGGCCTCAAATTTGCTGTGTAGATTAAACTGGACCCAAACTCACAATTCTCCTTTATCCTCCTCAGTGTTGGTTTAATTCATTTTGATATCAAAGTAATTTTGATTCATAAAATGAATAGGAACAGTCGTATTTTCTAGAATATATATGAAGTGACATCTGTGTTTGGGTGAAACACCAGTGAAGTCTTATTTGAGTGAAATTCCCTTCATTGCAAAGATTCCTCTACTAATTTTAAAAAATTAAATTTGATAGTCAGACTATTTTTAATTAAATAATTTTATGTCTATGAGTGTATTGTCTGCATGTATGTAGAGAATCCACGGGTGTCACTCAGTGCCCACAGAGATCAGAAGAGGGTGTCAGCATGAAAATGGACATACAGATGGTTATTAGCTGTCATGCGTTTGCCGGGATTTGAACTAGATGTTCTTCAAGAACAGCCAGTGCTCTTAGCCACTGAACCATCTCTCCAGCCCCTCAGACTGTTTTGATCCAGTATGTTTTGAATCATATTTTAAGGCCTTTAAACATTTCTTGATTGACTATCAGTAATTTATTATGAGGTCTCCAAGTCTATTCTACTATTCTCTGTCTCTGTCTCTGTCTCTCTTTGTCTCTGTCTCTCGCTCTTCCTCTCAGCCTCTTGTCAGTTGCTCACCCAAGCTGGCTGATGTTCAACAGTGTTATTGATGTTTTGAAAAAGTCAGCTTTTTGTTGAATAATGTTCTCTGTTGATTTCCTGGTTTCAATTTCATTAATAACTAATCATTCCTTGATTATTTTCTTCTGTTTCCCTTTGTATAAAATTATTGTTTGCTATTTCCTTAAGCCATAGACTTAGATGAATTATTTGGCATCCCTGTTCTATTAAAATTATTTTTTTAATTTATGTAAATGAATTATATAGCTATTTATTTTATATATAAATGACTTACCATACTGTCTATTTTATATTATAAAACAATGTAGAATTGAATGTATAATTGTTTATGCTAGAATCAAATTTAATTTAATACATTTAATTTTGTGACTATCATTATAGCAATTTAATAATTCTTTCTTCTAATCATTCAATTGTTTCCCATATGCTATCCCAAAATGTTTTCCACTTTCTTCTACACTATTTTCTTTTTTATCCCATTTGACTTTTTAAATATATCTTTTATTGTTATTACGCTTTTTCATATATCATACATCATTTCTCAATCCAGTTTAGACTCTTTCTCCTTTTCCATGCCCTCCACCCCACCAGAGTCCATGCATTCTGCCATACGTGTCTTACATATTTTTGAATCTTTCCAGAGTTTGCTTTCAGAGCAGAGGATTATTGTTTTTTTCTTTTAATTTTTTTATTATTTATTTCTGTATGTGAATGAATGTACTGTCTGCATGCAGGTTTGTGCACCCGTGTCCGTGCAATGCGTGGAGTTCAGAAGAGGGTGTCGGATTCACCCTGGAACTGGAGTTCTCCTGGCATATGGAGTTTCAGCGGTTCTCGGCCCGCCATGTGGGTGCTGGGGATCGAAAACCATGCCGTCCTCTGTAAGAGCAGTATGGTTGTGCTCTTACCGCTAGCATCTCCAGCCCAGGATTATTGTTTTGAGGAGGACTTTGCTGTTTCAGTCTTTATTTTTTTTTGTGCTGGTTCTTTTGTTGTTTTTGTTCCTCCAACTTGTTGCCTCAATTATATTATATATATATATTATATATATATCTATATATAGATAATAGATTCTTATATATCTAGTATATATATATATATATAATATATATAATGTCTCACCTATACTAAAATTTGCTGTCTGAAAACAAATGGTATGTTATTTCCAAATCATATTTCAGGATTCACATTTTTTCCATTTTGATTTTATATTACTCTAAAATATGCACACATACCCTCCACCCATATACCAAAATTCCAAAGCCTGAAAATAAATGGTAGGTTAATTCTAGAACATGTTAAGAGATTCACAATACAAGAGCACAGTTGTTTTCAGATCACAAGGGATATAATCTAACCCGTTTTTTTAAAGTTGTCTAATGAGTAAATATTTTAAGATTTTCCCAATACATTTCTTTAACTTCTTGCAATTTAAGTCCACTTTGCCCCAATGTTTTTTTCAGTTTTGGGTCTTACATTTAGGCCATTGTTTGAATTCTAGAGGATTTTTCCACAGAGGTAGGTGTTTTTCTTCAATTTCTCTGCATGTACATCCAGTTTTCCCAGCAGCTTGACCACAGTCATCCTATCTCCCATGCGTGTTTATGGTGTTCTTGTTGAGACTCACTTGGCCATAGACAGATCTCTATGTTGGCAGATTACCATTCTTCTGGCTAGCTCTCAGCATAAACTGTATCACAGCTCCAGTTTCATGTAGGGGAAACATATCTATAAATCTACAGAGAGATGGATATTATGGAAGCTTTGTTATGATGTAAAATAAGCTATATTGGATTTTTCCTCCATAAAATTTGGATTTATAGTGAATAATAATTTGATAATTTTATTACTATAAAGATTAAATAAAATAATATTTTAAAATTTAACTACTTTTTGCATCAAAAGTAATTGTTAACATGGTTTCTTTTAGAATGTCACATATTATATATTTTCCATTATATCATGTTACTGAAATGTATGCAGCCAATAATTGTATGATTTGTAAACAAACTGAATACACAGATGGTCCTTGACTTATGGCAAGATTCCATCCTAGGAAATCAACTGTAAAATGAAAGGACCATAAATTAAGAAATGCATTTAAAATATCTAAAGTATCTAACACCATCACTTAGCACAGCCTATCTCAAATGTGCTCATATCACTCACAGTGGCCTACAGATGGACAAAATCATCTAACACAAAGACCTAATTTTAAATAAAGTGTTGTACATGTTGTATATATAGAAAGGTAGACATTCATAGCTGATAAGTTAAAAAACCACAGAATACAATATCCAAAATATACCAGCAATCCAATCTGTTGTATTAGTCACTTTTCTGTTGCTGTGATAAAGCACCATGACCAAGGAACTTATAAAAGGAAGAGTTTATTTGAGCTTACGGTTGATGGTTCCAGGGAATTAGAGTCTATTGTGGTGGGAGGCATGGCAGCTGGAGATGGGAGCAGGAAGCCAAGGGTCACATCTCGCAAAGAGCACAGGAAGCAGAGAGAACAACTGTAGACCACGAGGCTTGTTAAAATTCACTAAGCCTGCCCCCCAACAATGCACTTCCTCAGCACGGCCACACCTTCTAAGACCTCCAAAAACAGTGCCACCAACTGGAGACAAATGCCTGAATACATACAGCCTATGGGGGACACTCATTCAAACCACCACACAGATGGTTCTTGACTTATGGCAAGATTCCATCCTAGGAAATCAACTGTAAAATGAAAGGACCATAAATTAAGAAATGCATTTAATATATCTAATGTATCTAACACCATCACTTAGCACAGCCTATCTCAAATGTGCTCATATCACTCACAGTGGCCTACAGATGGGCAAAATCATCTAACACAAAGACCTAATTTTATTTTATTTTATTTTATTTATTTATTTTTTGTTCTTTTCGAGACAGGGTCTCCCTGTAGTCCCGGCTGTCCTGGAACTCACTCTGTAGACCAGGCTGGCCTTGAACTCACAATGATCTGCCTGCCTCTGCCTCCCAAGTGCTAGGATTAAAGGCATGTGCCACCACGCCCGGCCAAAGACCTAATTTTAAATAAAGTGTTGTATATGTTGTATATATAGAAAGGTAGACATTCACAGCTGATAAGGTGCAAAACCACAGAACACAATATCCAAAATATACCAGCAATCCAATCTGTTGGACAGTACAGTTGGTTGGCCTCATGATCACATGGCTTACTAGAAGCTAGCTTTCTACATCTAAGCAGCCTACAGGACATCATACTTCATATTGATAGCCCAAAGAAAAGAGAAAAATTCAAAATTACAAGTTATGATTCTTCTTGAAGTGCATTTGTTCCTGTATTATTTTCCTTTCTATTATGGTCATGAAATACCCTGACAAAATCAAGTTACAGAAGAGAATTGTACTTTGGCATACAATCCCAAGGCTACTGGGTCCATCATCCCAGTGAAAACATGACAGAAGGTGCAAAAACTAGCTCATCACATCACATCTGCACACAAGAAGTAGAGCAGCAAGTGAGGCCAGACCATGTTGCCCAGGAGCCTCCAGTGTCATGCTTCTGCATGGACCCTCCCTCTAAGGGATCTATAACCTTCCCAAACAGTGCCACAACCTGGGGGACAAAGTGTCCTAAACAAACAACCCTATAGAGAAAGCCTTGTATTTAAACCACAACACTTCCACTTATTTTATATATATATAAATATATGTATATATATATACATATATATATACATATATATATAATTTAAAGAATATATATGTATTCTTTAAAAATCATAAACTGATCTCCTATTAAGTTGGGAATAATTGGTATGATATTAATAAAAATCAAACTAGCTAAATAATAAATGAAATTCCTTTGCAGTTCTTTGCATAAAGTCCTTTGAAAATAAAGTTGCTGCATCTTGTATATTATACAAGCATGCTTTGATGATTTCACATAGTATGATTATATCATTCTGTGTATAGTCTGCTTAGGTATTTAAAAAGGGAAATAAATTTACTTATTCTTACAAAAAAGTACTCCTTACAAACTGAACGTTTTTGAATTTTAAGTGCATATATTGAGTTAAAAAAACTATACATGTATGCTGCATTTAAAAATTTAAAACAGGGGCTGAAGAGATGGCTCATTGGTAGCCCTGGGTGCATTTGCAGAGAACCCAGGTTCAATTCCCAGCACCCACATAGCAGCTAACAACTATCTATAACTCCAGTTCCAGCAGAATTCCATGCTCTTTTTGGACCTTGGCCAGAATTGCAGGACATGATATGCTTACATATGTGCAGGAAATACACATAAACTAAAATAATAAATAAAAAATTAAAACAGAATTATTCTTCTTGGGTCATAAAATTGTTGCTGCTAATTTTCTTCAAAGTATGCTTTGTAGATTGAACCATTTTACTAGTTGAGTGTCCAAGTGAATAAATGTTTCTTCTGTGCTGCTTTAAGAAACTTCCTTTTTCTGCCAGGTTTTCTGTAGTCACATTGATTTGGTCTTCCTTGTAAGCATGTAATCACATTGCCTGTGATATTATGTATCTTATTTGGTCAAAATGAGTTATTTGAATGTCACACATGAGTTGAGATACATTTTCTTCACCCAAGCACCCAGACATCTTTTTGCTGCATTTTCTTGTTTGCCTAAGCACCCAGAGATCTTTTTTCTTCTACTTCATATCTATGTTTTGGATAAAGTTACCTTTTATATTAACAGGAATCTCAGAAACCCAGAAGAGCCACTGAAAATGACCCATTTTTTTGTTTAAAGATTATGCATAGCTTATTATGTATGTTGTTTTATTATGGGCCTTGTATCTGTAGCATGTAATAATACCATCTTCTGATTAATTACAAATCATTTTTATTGGAAAGACAAGTAAGCAACATCATAAAACTTGTATAATTTTCTGCTTTGTAAGATAAGGCCTTTAGAAAACTAGTCTTGTCTTTTGTTTTGTCCTATACTTTTAAGGCATATAACTCTACAAATAGCTCTACAGCCAAAAGACATTCTGTACTCTGACCTCTCAATATAATGACTATCAAAGATGTTTTCTTTTTCTATACCTAATTCTTGATCCTTAACTACTTTAATGGATGATCATATAAATGTTAGTAAGCATAATTTAATTAATAAAGGACACATATTCTTAAACCTTAAGGAAGATATAAAGTGGTTAGTTAACATAAGAAGTGAAAGTGTTAATTATCTTGTGGAAGAATGGTACTTACCTTAGTTCTGATGTAGTAGGCAGACACCATATTTATCTTTAACTACCCTAGAGCAAAGACTCTATGAAGACAGTTACCTTCGGAACCATATTTATCATGTAAATAGCTCAGTAAAGGATACTGCCAGTTACATCTTTAAAATACAAAAATGCATGCATTTCACTATTTTGTAAATGCCAGGGAGATGCAGCATCCGTTAGAGTTAACGGTGCGGCACTTTTGTGTTCAGTAGCATGAATCATTAATCATGAGACAGGCCATATTCTTGTACTGCTTCTGCTTTCATTACTTGGCCTAATTAAACAGTTCTGTGAACTGGAATCTCAGATTCCTCTGTTACAGATTATCATTAATTATGGTGAAAGTGCTCAGAGATGTTGGACTCAATTATATTCTACTCAACTCTGGCACCGCGTGATTCATTGCGCAGCCCGCACTGCAGACGTACTCTTGCCTTATCTTGCAGTCCCACTTTTGTAAATTGGGCTCTGGCAGCCAACAAACTAAGAGTTATGTGCTGCGTTTTCATTAAAAACATGTTGGAGAAGCACAGACCAATTAAGGATTCTGTATTTTATAAGGAGTGATGAGAGGAATAGTGGATTCTGGGAGAATTAGCTCAGTGAAGAAGCAAGCTGGATCACATTGTATTGCTAAATTTTATTCCATTTTTGTTTGTTTGTTTAGGGTTCTGTTTTAAACTTTAAAAAAAAAATTTAAACTTTTCTTTTTTATTTAAAGTAGATCAAGTTATTATTAGCCAAAAGGGAAAATGAGTAAATTTTTTGTTTGATGGCTGCGTAAACTACTGGAAAACATTTCCAATGGCATGTGACAAGCACATTGTACCCAACGATATTTTCCGTGCTATGCAATGAAATGTGTTCTACAAACTACATCCAATATAGACTGGGCTAATATGTGTGTCTAGACACAGCCAGAATATCAGGCTTTTCAGGCTTCTGGTGGTGTTTGAGGGTGGTGTTTGGGGGAAGGGAAGTGTATGAGTTGACATATGGCACATGCAAATCAAATTATACCAAAGCATTTCTATTGCATTTAAAATCTATTTATTTAAGGATTTCTGTTTTCCTTTTCTTCTCCCTTCTTCCCTAACTTCTACCCTAATTTCACCCCTTTTTATTTCACTTCCTTCTTCCCTCCTTTCCTCCATCCTAGTCAAAATATTTCCTTCCATTTGAATACAAAAATTATGACAACCTCAAATAAATATTTTAATAATTAAAGAGGACAAATTTTATAATAATTTTTCTGGTTTCCCCATTGGCTGCAAATCCACATTAAAAATAGATATTGAGTACTGATGGCCTTTTAGCATTTTACAAAATAAAAATGTACTTTCATATTAAAATATGAATAAATACAATAAAGAACAAAATGAATTTCTATTTAAGATTGTCCTTTAAGAACTTAGATGGACTTTGATACCTCATGGATTATAATTCAGAGGCTTTAGAGTGACAAATAGAGCAGTATGTTTGAGAAAGTGGAAATCTATGTGTAGCTTCCTTTTAGGTCATGAGTTTTAAAAAATAATGGAAGCTACTTGTATTTAAAACAGTTGTTCTTAAAATGAAATCCATTTGGTTCAATTTACGTCTGGAATTTTTAAAAATAGAAAAGATAGCAATGTTTATACATGAAAATATAAATAAAATATAAATATTACATTGAGACTAGTTTGTATAATGCATTTTGTATTTGTATTAGTAAAGTAACTTACCTATGCCACTCACTAGCAAGAGTTTCTTAAACAAATATCTTAGCAGAACATGGTTTTTTAATTTTATTTATAGGAACAGAAGTAAATTCTACGGTTGCAATCCAATCACTTATTTAAATACCCACTGCTTCTTATTTGACAAATAGTGGTTCTGGCTAACGTGAAAAAAATACACATTTGATTTGCTTAAGTTAAATTTAAGGTGAAAGTTTCTTTTTCCCTCTATTCAATCCTACTTTAAAAGTATGGTATGAAATCAAATAGACATGATTACACATGTGTCTCTTTGTTTCTCATATGAGGTTAACAAAGACAACACATAAGTAACTCATCACAAAACTCCTCTTGGGTCCTTATGGGTGGCATTGTTGTAGTGTGAGTCAACTCAGCTAGTCATACATTTCCTCCTTGATGGCTCTCTATTTTATAAACATCACCTTTGCTTATTTGTTATGAAAGCTGTCCTCATTTGCATCTTAAATGCATTTCTCTTATTTCACTCAGAGATGCAGGTGCAAAAGTAAAGGAAGAGAACACTTCTTTTCCATTTTTATGTCTCTCCATCTTCTAAAAGTTTCTGTTTGCATTTTTCCTAAATATCTTTAATTTTATTGAACTGTAAACTATTTTCTGTATTTCCACTTTTCCTAAGTACAGGTCAAGAAGAGAATAGATTTAAAACATGGTGAAAGAATAAAAGTTCTAGATGTAAGCCTTTTGGCTTAACAGTTTGTAGGTTTTCATTTCCTGCAGTAGTTTCAGGTTTTAATATATATGAAAATCAGTGGTCTTGTATCTATGCATATGTGTCGTCTATAATATAATTTTGACAGATGGTGAGCTGGGTAAATCTAGTCTCTGACTACAGAAAAACCTTGGCTTGACTTGCACTCTACCAAAACTTGTTTAAAAAGGCATTCACGTGTATTTATTTCTTAAATAAAGATTCATTTTTGGCCTGCCCTTCCTTCTCATTGAGATGCTGGCCTCCTATCTTCGACTGTCCCACATGCACATTTTACCTGAGCTGCTGTGATTTTTTTTTTTTTTGCAGGATTATTCCATGCATAATGCTGATGACTATAGCATTCTACATCTCCTCCTTATTAAAAATAAATATGTTACCTTGCCCCTGTTTGCACCATCTAAAATTCTGACAACAATATCTTACTTAAAAAATACAAACGTATAAACCAGCAAGCCATTTCTCCCACAAGCAGCTCCAGACAGACTGCTCATTGAAAATGTAATACACTGCGCCATGTCACAGGTCAGCTGGCAAATGGCAATCTGAATTTTAAAAGGAATATGAATAAAATTCTGTTTTATTTTGAAAATGAACTTTCTGCCCTCCATCATGAATCCAATATATGTCTTAATCTTCTGTGCTCTTGAAGCCTGCGGCTCCTGGCTGAGTCCTTTGACTCCTGATCCTAATAAGGAAATAGGTTGTTTTCTCATCCTCGTCTCATTTTTAGAAGGGCTGAAACAAACAGTCCCCTATTTCAAATGTAATTGACAAAGCATAAAAACATGTATGTTATATAATTTTAGGTTTACAACCAGGCTCAGCACTGGGATGTTTTATTTTTAAATTTGATTAAGGTGTTCTACCTTTGGACATGTGCTGTCAAGATTTGAAATCTAAATTTCCAAGTGTACGAAGCATGTTTACCTTAGAACAGCACATGTGATGCTGATAAAGGATAGACTGGGTAATGGTGCACTTCAATTGGGAACATTTTCGTTTAACCTGGACATTTTTATGACCATATAGAGGGATGTATAGACACAATTTTCAAAAATACATTTATGGTTGTTCTTGCTTTTAAAACTCAGCTGGCCATGTGCCGTGTCTATGCCTAGGTTTGCTATTTTTCCTAACTAGAAGTTGTTCCATTATGCTCATGATTTTTGAAATTTATTGTTTCTGCATTAGTTAAAATTCATGACTTCTAATTAGAAAATATAATGCCTGCCTTTCACAAAAAAAATTGATTTTTAAGTATGTTTGTCCTTTTTCATTTAAATGTCCAAGGACTGGTACCTGTCAGAGTGTCATTCCCTTAATCCATTTTTATCAAATAATTAAAGGGAACACATTTATATAGTATAAAATATGTAAAAAAAGAGGAACTAGGCATGCCATATCACTAGTATACCTCAAACGTGTAGTATGTGCATTTCATGATCACACTTTAGCTGATCATCATGCTACGGAAATGAAGGCTGACATTTCAGAATGTGTATGCATGCTGTATATGTGAGAGAGGGCTGAACCTGCATATTTAAGCAATGACTTATTTTATTTTTATTTATTTTATTTTTTTTATTTTAAACATGATCCAAACAATGACTTATTTTAAAAGATATAACTTGTTTTTACTTGAAACCATTCCAATATTCTTTTTAATAATCAGTATATACTTCAGTTAATATCTGACCATTCTAAGTTTAAAGTTGTTACCATATTTATAGCAATGCATTGATTATTACATTTCAGAAACATGGAAAACATTTATTTTTTTATAATGCTTTTATTGAAGTTTTGTGTATTTCAGACATTACTTCTCAGTTCAGTTTAGACATATTCCCCTCACCCCCTATTCCACCCCAGATCGTGCATTCTGCCATAAATGTCTTGCATCTTTCTCTCCATCTTCTTTTATGTTTAGGAATTCACATTTTCCTCCTTTAATTTTATATTACTCTAAAATATGAATACATACTTTCCACTCACATATAGTAATTAAGTAATTACAGAGTCTGAAAGTAAGTGGTGGATCTATTTTAGAGCCCGTTAAGAGATTTACATTATAACAACATAGTTGCTTTCAGATAAACAGAAATATAACAATAATGTTGTTCAGCTTGCTTTTCATCTGGGGATTTGGCGTTAGCATCCACGAATGAGGGAGACCATTTGCCACTTGTTTTTCTGGGATTGTGTTACTTCACTTAGCATAATGGCTTCGAGTGCCATCCATTTACCTGCAAAGTTCATGATGTCATCCATCTTTATCGCTGAGTAGTACTCCATTGTGTAGACGTACCCCATTTTTTTCATCCACTTCTCAGTCGAGGGGCATTTAGGTTGGTTCCAGCTTTTCGCTATTGTGAAGAGAGCTGCAATAAACATGGATATGCATGTATCTTTGTGGTACGAGGAAAACATTTCTAAATTAAGCACAATCTAGTCCATCTTCCCTCTATTCTTGTAAGACATTAATTCAAAGAAAATAGTTAAAACACATCCAATTTAATAGATAACTGCTCAATTTCCAAATGTTGGGCTAATAACTAAATTAAAAAATAGTAAGAAATACTCTATCAACAATAAGATAGACGTTTTAGTTGAGGTAACCAGACAAATAATATGATAATTGTTATCAAGTGAGTTAAGTGGGCTGAGTGGGGCTGGGAAAAATCAGTTTAGTCATAAGGACAAGAACAGACCATCTAGCGTACAGAATGAGGAGCCCAGTAAAGCTTTTCAGAGAAAGCGAGACTGACGGTTTTGTAAAAAAAAAAAAAAAAAAAAAAAGTTATTTTTATTTAATTTTTTTATGTATATAAGTGTATTTTAAGCACACTCCTGTCATGCAGTGGTCACAGAAGTCAGAAGAGGGCATCCTATTCCCTCGAACTGGAGTTATAGACAGCTGTTAACCTCCATGTGGGTACTGGGAACACCGGGTCCTCTCCAAGAGCAATCAGTGCTCTTAACCAGTGAGTCAATTCTTCAGCCCTTACAATAATCTTAAAAGATGAGGTAAGCTGTTTTAACTCACAGAAAATATTCCTATGAGTGGCATTTATTTTATGTTAAATCTGTAAGTTATAGAAAAGCTGTATATGTGATATGCTCACCATGTGAATCTTAATGTCCATACTGTGGAAAACATCTTACGATCTACTTCACTGTTTCCCTTTGGAGGACTGCCATGTTGCACGGATCCCCTAATAACTAGGTTCAGGATTATGTGCTGTTTACATCATGTCTATTCAGACAACAGAACATTATCATTCTAATAACAGATTTGTATAAATAATCTCATCATAGTACACAGGCATCTCAGAACATGTGAGAGGACATGAATTAACACAATCATCCTGTAAGACAGTGATTTTATTTTCTGGTTATAGGAAAGATAGCATCGATCTCTTATTATATACAAAGCCAGCAGGGATACAATATCATGAGATATGTTACAGCAAATTTTCCTTCCTGGGAGAGAAGCTGGCTGGCTGAAAGGCAGTTAAGAGGAGCCCATTTTGCTAAAAGGGGTTTATTCCTGGTGGGGCGCACAACATGGCGCCAAAGGGATTAGAGAGAGGGAAGGACCCCCTGGCAGTCTACACATTATGAGCCCATAGCCTGCCCCCTACGTAACCTGGCTGGTAGGGAGGGGTTGCTCGATTTGTAGCTCCGCCTTTCATTCAGTAGCACCATCTCTAGAGGCATCTGATGTCCCCAGCACCCACATGGCGGCCGAGAACCGTCTGAAACTCCAATTCCAGGAGAACTCCAGTTCCAGGGGAGTCCGAGACCTTCTTCTGACCTCCGCAGCATTGCACGACACGGGTGCACAGACTTGCATGCAGACGGTACATTCATACATATACAGAAATAAATAAAAAAAATAAAATAAAAGAAAGACTAATGCCACAGATGTCCATGGTTCAAGAAAGGATGAGGGTCTGGAGTGATAGCCTAGTAGTTAAGAGCGCTGACTGCTCTTGCAGAGGACCTGGGTTTGATCCCCAGCACCCACATAGCGGCTGAGAACCGTCTGTAACTCCAATTCCAGGAGAACTCCAGTTCCAGGGGAATCTGAGACCTTCTTCTGACCTCCGCGGCATTGCACGACACAGGTGCACAAACCTACATGCAGACAGTACATTCATACACATACAGAAATAAATAAAATAAAAAAAATTAAAAAGAAGAAAGGATGAAACAGGAAAAGAGCAAAAGCACAAGGATACAGCAAGGAAAGCCTCCTACGGATGTGGCAGTCCCAGATACTGACCCCTGGGAACTGTGATTATATCTCAGTGGCCAGCAGAATGTTAAAGGTCTGGTTCTAGCTGCAAAGGAAATAGGAAATGGTTTGTAAGGTGGCATATACCTACTGAAAATTACCCTGGAGTTTTATATGTACCTAAGCAGGCATAATTCATAGTTCTTAATATGTGAGTTCTGATCTCAAGTGTTATAATTTACTATAAGTAAAGGACTCCTACATTCTTATTTTTTGTTTTTAAAAAGTATTTTATTATTATTATATTAATTTATGTATATGAGTGTATTTCCTGCATGTGTGTAAATGAACCCTTGTCCTGCAATACACATGGAGTCAGAAGAAAGCACCAAATTACCCTGGAACTGGAGTTAATGACAGTCTGTAGTTGCCATGTGGGTGTTGAGATTAACTCTGGTCATCTGCAAGAATAATTGATGCTCTTGACTGTTGCAGTATCTCTCCAGCCCCCTCTTTCTGAATTTTTTGAGACAGAGTCTCCCTGGATCATCACTATGGAACTCACTATGTAGACCAGGCTGGCCTTGTTCTCAGAAAGATTTGCCCACCTCTGCCTCCCAAGTGTTAGACTTAAAGTCATACCCTACCAACCCCAATCCTGAATTCTTAGATTATAAATTCTATGTTCTATGTTATCAGTGAGTTATTTGAATGGAAAGAATAAGCTTTACACAATGAACTTTATAGGAATATAAATCTCAGAGCCTAGGTGCAAAGCACCAAGCACTGTAGAAAAGAGACAAACAAAAATAAGTAAGCTAGCTAGTCATTTTGAAAACCAAGATGGGTTAAAGATATAAAGAGCTGAACAGAGACTGCACCAATGAGGAAGTAAAGATGGCTGAAAACATTTTTAAAAAGTGTTCAACATCATTAATAATTAAGGAAATGCAAATTAAAACCACTCTAAGGAATCATCTCACTCTGATAAAACTGGCTAAGATCATGGAAACAAAAGACACCAAATGCTGGAGAGGATGTGGGGAATGGGGAACACTCATCCACTGCTGGTGGGAATGTAAACTTATACAACCACTGTGGAAAGCAGTATGGAGAACCCTTAAAAGACTCAAAATGAGCCTACCACCTGACCCAGCCATTCCACTCCTGGGTATATACCCACAAGACTCGTCCTACTGCAAAGATACTTGTACATCTAAGTTATTGCAGCTCTTTTCACAATAGGGAAGAGTTGGAACCAACCCAAATGCCCCTCAACTGATGAGTGGATAACAAAAATGTAGTACCTTTACCCCACAAGATTTGCAGGTAAATGGATGGAACTCTAAGCCGTTATCTTAAGTGAAGTAACACAGTCCCCCTAAATGGAGAATTGTGGATGCTAGTACCAAAGCCCCCAATTGAAAGAAAAGCTGGGCAATGTTATTGTTATATTTCTTTCTATCTGAAAGCAACTGTGATGCTAGAATGTGAATATCTTTTTAAAATAAAGTGAAATTTAAAAAAAGGGGGATGGAAGCCAACAGGGAAAAATGTTAAAAAAAAATAGAGTTTTCTCAGATGGTGTGGCTGATCCTCTGAGAAGGGCAAGCATCGTGTCCAATGGCCTCCGTTGCTGATCTTTCTGGGGTTCCAGTGTGTACTGTATTATCAAGTCTTGTCACTCACAGATGGGAAACAGCTGTATCAGCCCAGCTGGAAGCAAGCAGGCTTTCCTGGGAGGCATCCATACTCTCTCTGGTACAGAGTTCATTAACACATCCATGTAGTCTCTATAGCCTATAAGCATAAATTATTTTTTATGAGATAGAAAGCCAGCACTTATCACCAAGTGATACTGAATGAAACCTGTATTTTAGGTAAAATTAATGACCAATGAAACAAAAGTAAAAGAGCAATCTGAAGATTATATTTAATATGGAAATGACATAAAAATGCATTAAGTGCAAGGAATTTTGTTAAATAAAATAAAGAAAAAGGGATTTATGAAATGAAAACTTTAACTTCATGTAAGACCATAGGAGAAGAATTCATATACATAATGACCTAAACAGTCTTCCTGATCAAGTTAAATTCATATAAAGATGGAAATTTTAAGTTGAAAATAAATTGGATAATTTGACACTTTCCAACACACATTCAGAAGTAAATCCAAATAAGAAAGGTGAACTAATAAAAAAAGAAGTTTAGATTCCCTGAGACTTTCTCCAAAATTTACCAAATTCTTTTTCTTTCCGTTATTCTAAGTAATAGCTAATACAGTTTTTCAGATCACAGTATTTCCTTTGATTGCACTCAGTAAGTCCTCAAGCTTCTTAGCAAATAGGAGAGTTAGTTTAAAACCATAAAACCATTGTTTTTTTTTTTTTTTTGGTCTTTTCGAGACAGGGTCTCCCTGTAGCCCCAACTGTCCCGGAATTCACTCTGTAGACCAGGCGGGCCTTGAACTCACAAAGATCCACCTGCCTCTGCCTCCCAAGTGCTAGGATTAAAGGTGTGGGCCACCACGCCCAGAAAAACCATTGTGTTTTAATGGCTTAGTTGACATGTAAGCATTGGGATGTTGAGTTCTTGGACTCAAAAAGTTAGCTTTTTTATATACAACAGTAGAGAATTCACTTTACCAAATAAAGAAAATAAAGCAAGGCCTGGTTGTGCAGGTCTATAATCCCAGATACTAGGGAGGCTGAGAGAGGAGGATCTCAAGTTCAAAGTCCAAAGTGTGTTCAAGATAAACCTGGACAGTTTAGTGAGTTTATTTCTCAGATGCATATTATTTATTTATTTATTTATTTATTTATTTATTTTTGTTTATTTATCTATTTATCTATTTATTTATTTAGTCCATATGGGAGAGCATGCTAGCCACAGTGCATGCATAAAGGTGATAGGATAACTTGCAGGCATCTATTCTTTTCTACTCTGAAGGCTCTGGAGCTTGAACTCCTTGGTAAGTGCCTTTTGTCACAGAGACATCTCACCAGACCTCAAACCTGAAAAATTCTGAAAAGGGTTGGTAAACATCTCAGTAGAAAAGCAACTACTATCATACTCAAGGCCCCTAAATTCAATCCTCATACCATAAGAAAGTGAATTTTAAGAAGCACCATGAGCATGTGTATAAATAAATATGTCAAATGTAAGTATTAGCAATAGTAAATAATTAACTTAATAACTTGGAATAACATTTCATATTGTAAAAATATTTATCATAGAGTGAGGATAAAAGCAAGCAAAATGAGAGTGCAGTTAGAACTTTAACATCGTTAGAGTGTGTACAGAGGTCAGAAATATTTTCACAAGCAAAGGAAACATAATAAATAAACATCATGATTGACACCAGCTATTCTTTTCATTTATGAAAATGTTATAAACATTTTCAAAACCATGTTAATAAATACTATTTGCAATGGAAGTATCAAATTCTCTAGAATTTGTAATAATCCCTTAAAATTCAAAATCCTAGAGAAAATAAATTTTAGCAGAGTACCAAGTGTAGCCAAAAAATGTGAAACTGATACATTTCTCTTTGGGATGCAAAATTTAAGAGATAATTTAGCAATTACTTGGCTAGATTGAAAGTAGTGCTTCTCAGGTATAGAAAGGAACTAGAAGCATGGAAATGTTATGAGTCTTGGGGAAAATGCAAATGACATAACTATTTTGATAAACTATTTTCCAATTTCTCATAAATTTAGGTGCATGTGTATCTAGTCCAGAAAATGCACTCTTGAGTATTTCTCCAGTAAAAACAAAAACAAAAAAAAATGTGGCTGTGTATTCTGGCGCATGCCTTTAATCCTAGCACTTGGGAGGTGGAGGCAGGTGGATTTCTGTGAGTTCAAGGCCAGCCTGGTCTATATAGAAAGTTCCAGGACAGCCAGCCAGAGCAACAGGGAGACTCTGTCTCAAAAAGGCCAAAAAATGTATCAATATAGACTATAGACATGAGTTATATTAAAATAATAAGCATTATGAGAATTTTGATGATATACCTGAAAACAGATGAAATTAATTGAAGCAAAGTCAAAATTACCTTGAATGAAATACCTAAAACTAAATGGATCTATATGAATAAAGGCTTGAAATAAATTTCTAGCAGTATGCCAGTAAGGAAATACTCATGCCTGAATGTTTCACTGATAAAATTATAATAAATGTTAAAAAAAAAAGAAAAGCAATTTTATAAAATATCATCTAAAAATAAAGAACAAGTCATTTTTCACACATTTAATTGAATTTTTGTGTATTTCATACAGAAGATCTTAATCAATCTTAATCTCCCTTATATCGCCTTTCCCACTGACACCCTTTCCACAGCCCCCTCCTACAAATTCATATACTCAGTCATTTATGTTAAGTTCCATTTTGTCAAGGTTGTATCCCAAGACATTCATCAGTACAAGTTCATCTATTAAGATCTAATCATTAGACCATCCAGAGTCCCTTGCTTTAAGATCAGCTCTTCCATACCTAGCAATAATCAGCTGCCAATAGTTCTTTTACTAAGATTTGGACCTGTTGGCCATTTCTATAGTTCTATGATGGGTTTTGTCTGCTTAAATTTGCATGGGTTTTGTGCATGCTGATATCACTGCTGTAGAATCATATGAACAGGGTCCCTGTAGCTTATATGATGCTATTTCTATATGCTAATGATTCTCCTCCCTAACTATTACAAATTTTCTGGCCCTCTTGCAATGATCCCTGAGCCTTGGGTGAGTGATGCTTAATATAGGATTCCTGTCCAAGGACCAACAGTTTGTGGACTCCTACTCTCCATGCTTTGGCCATTTTACTTTTCTGTGTTCTTGACCCTCTGTTGCATGAAGTGGCTTCATTACTGAGAGTTCAGAAATTAATTAGTGTTCCCTTTAACTCTTGCTCTGTGTTTTGTGAGCCTTAGGTATAGAGGTTGCATTGTAGTTATGCCATTTAGGATTAGCCAATCCACATACAATGTCTGTTTGTGGCTAGTTTTGGTACACTGTAATAGCTTCCATCTGGTGTAAAAGAAGCTTCTTTGATGATTGGTGACTGGGATACTTATCTATAAATATAAGGATACATATTTTGCACTTAGTAAGAAATTCCATTAGTTTAGGGATTGTGACAGTTTTGGGGTTTTCTCTAAGATGATCTCCCCATCCATGGGCTTTGGACTATGCTTGCAGTACCGCACATGAGTTTCCTCCCATTGAGTGGGGTTTAAGTCCAGTTAGGTAACCATTGATTTCCCCCTAAGATAAAAGTGCACTTGGGAGGCAGAGGCAGGCGCATCTTTGTGAGTTCAAGGCCAGCCTGGTCTACAGAGTGAATTCCAGGGCAGCTGGGGCTACAGGGAGACCCTGTCTCGAAAAGACCCCCCCCAAAAAAAAGTGCAACTACTGTACCAATGCTGTATGCTGTGCTGGTCATTGATATGGATATTTGGTTTTAAGCAGGTGTTGGGTCATCAATTACTGAGAATAATTATTACCTAATGTTACAAGGCCAGAATTACCATGAAACAGAAGTCAAATATAGTACAATTAAATAAAATAGTGTTTATCAGGTTTTTGTTAGGCACAAAAACTATCAACAGAGCAGTGGCAAATAAAAGTCATAACCAAGAAAAGAGAGCATGAAGACCTGATGGGGACCATCCCAAAATGAGATACTCAGGATTTGGAGGTTAGCAGTTTAATACATTATAATTCAGGTGATGTGTCCTTTAATAGAAAATGGATATTTGTCAAGTCCAGTTTCAATTATGATAAAGTCCTTAGATTGCAAAAGTACAATTGACATATGGACCCATTTTTAACAACACATTAGTACTAGATTCTCATTATGAAAAACGTGCCTTACTGACACAGGAAGGTAGTAAAGAAACTGGGTCTTAGAAAATGAGAATTCTATGTGCTTTTCTTTTTTTCCTTTTTGTTTGTCTTTTGAGATAGGGTCTCCTTGCAGCCCCAGCTGTCATGGAACTCACCATGTAGATCAGGATGGCCTTGAACTCAGAGATCGCCTGCCTTTGCCTCCCAAGTGCTGGGAGTAAAGGTGTGCACCACAATACTCAGAAATACTGCAATGGAAAGTTTATTAACCATTACTTAAATGCTGGAAATTTTGTTATGCATTATGGCATTGAAGGAAGGTATTAAAAGACAAAGGTGATAGTACCAGGAAGTTTTATAGAATGAGAGAACTGTTCTGTATTTATTTGTGATAATGATGATATAAACCTATTACCTGATTTGATAATCAAATTATCCAATCCCAGAAAAATGATTTTATATTGAGTAAAAATAAAATAAGGAAGCCAAATTTAAAGGTATCTGTACAGTATGCACTTCTGGGAAATAAAACATTACCACACAGTTGTCTTGTGTAGAGGCACAGCAATAAGAAGAGCAGGATTACAGAACATTCTTCCTTTAAGCCAGCCATTGAGAGATTTGTAGAGATGGAAAGAAATTTTATTATTTTAGAAATTAATTAGGTTTGAAAAGTAGAATTCTATTGTAAAATACATTTTTCAAGTTGGATTTTTTAATCACATTTTTATTGATTTTTTAATGTATTTCCTACAGAATTTTTCAGTGAGCCTTTATATTCACTTCTCCCTTGGCACCCTCCCACAACACCCCCTTCCTTGAGTTCACACCTCCTGTCATTGGGTCCATTGCACCGAATTACTCTACCCACTTACTCCCCAGTGCCAGCTCATCCCCTGAGCTCTAGTCAGCCTATTTGGAGTCTCTTTTCTAAAGAAAATTAGGTCTTCTTCACCAACTGCCAATTGCTGACAACATTTCCTCAGCCATGGTTGGGCTCTGCTATGCAATTCTGCAGTTCTGTGCTGGGATTTTGTCCAGCTGAGCTTGTATGAGTCTTGTGCATGCTGATACCAATGCTGTAGGTTCATATGAACAGGGTCCCAGGAGCTTGTAGGAATCATTTCTGTTTGGTCTGCAACACCTCCCTGGCTCTTACAATCTTTCCTCCTCCTCTACCACAATGTTCCCTGAGCCCTGGGTGGGTGAAGCTGAATATATGCAGCCTGTTCATGGAACAAACTCTGTAGACAGCTAATTTTCACGGTTTGGCCATTCAGGCCCTTTTAATTCCTGGTCTCCTGCTGCACGGAGGAGCTTCCTCAATGAGAGTTAATAGGTAGTTAATCCATTCTTGGGTCCTTGTTTTATGATGCTTGGGTCTTGTGTATAAAGGTTGCACTGTAGATGTATAGCTTAGGGATGAGCCACTCACTGACCATTGTCTGTGTGTATCTAGTTGTGGGACTTGGTACTAGTCTCATCTGTTGCAAAAGAAGTTTCTTTTTGGCGTCCTGTCTGGTATATTTGTCTGTAAATATAAGGATACTTCTTTTGTAGTTAGTAAAATGTTATCTTAGCCTAGGGGTGTGTCAACCTTGGAAATTGTCCAAAAACTATGACCTTTTCACATGAGTTTTCTCCTACTTTAGGTCCATTTGGTTAGCATTGATTTCCCCCAAGGTAGAAGTCCCACTATTGCACTGATGTTGTATGCTGTGTTGGTCATTGGTGGATCCACGTCTTGGGGCTGATGTTGGGCCATTGGTTGATATTGTCCCTTAGTGGCTTACATAGTGCTATCCTATGCTATGAGAGCTAGCCTTCAGGGGAGGTGGCTTCTAGATCAGTGTAATTGTTTTAACTAGCCAAAGTTTAATGTGGTTTGGGATGAACTTTAGAATCATGTTTCTATTCTTTGCAAATGTCATGGGAATTTTGATAGAGGTTGCACTGAATATGCACATCCCTTTGAATAGTATGGATATTTTAAGAACCTTTCCCTTTCTTTTCGGAATGTGACAGAGCTATAGAGGTTTTATATTTTTACCAATTTTTTTGCAATCTATGTTATTCTTCTATCCTTTTACTTGTCATACTAAATTCAAAATACCTTTAAACTTATATCATTTAATTAATTCTCTGTTCAACTATATATAGTCAGCTATATTTTACATTAATGTCTTTATTTATTTCCATAAAGTTCCAATTTTTCTCATTCAATGAAATAATTTTTTATTGAATTTTTGTGTATTTCATACAGAATATCTTAATTATTTTATACACATATTATCTATGTATATCTCTATCTATCTATCTGTATTAGTCACTTTTCTGTTGCTGTGATAGAACCACCATGACCAAGGGAACTTATAAAAGGAAGAGTTGACTAAGTGCATAGCCCAAGGAATTTAGTATTATATTTGGTTCTGAACAGAGTATAATCCTTTTCACAGTTCTTATGTCTATTAGTCAATTAAAGAAGGCATTTTTACCGGTTTTATAAGAGATTACCTCTATAATAGTTGTCTCCAATTTACAGTTGGAGAACGACCTCATCATCATCATATTTCTCCTTGTTCTATGGGGGGGAAGCAAGAAAGTCATATCAAAACCTTTGTTGCACCTAGAAGGTATAGTTTTCATTAGGACTCATTATAAATAGTTGTTACTTGTAGGATCCACAGAAGGGTTCGATGTTTATGGCAATCTGAGGTTTTTCTTCCTTTTCAAATGTTCAGAGGGTCAACCTTTCAGTTGCCACTTTTTGGTACATCTTACTCAATGCAAAGCTGTATCTTTTCTTTCTCAGCCGTTAAGTTGGTGACTTTTTGTCCTGTTGGAACAAACAAATCTTTTCCCATAGTTAGTTTTAAGATTTGAATTGCAAGGTTTTTGACTAAAAGGTTTCATGTCTGTCTGTATCACTCCCCCCTTTTTTTTAACCCATGGGGGCGTGGTAGAATGTAAAGGCTGCGATTGGGGTGAACGGTGAAACTACACGAAATGTATTCTGGGGACACTCATTTGATCAACTTGATTGAACAAACAACCTGTCACCCCCCACTGAATGGTGGGACTGTGGGGGTTTGGGCACAACAGTCTGTAGATTGGTTTTGCACGAAGGATGCTTATACTCATGGATTATCACTTATAGCTAAAAAATGAAAAAAAAAAAACCTGAAAGATGCAGGACAGTTATGGCAGAATACATGATCTGGGATGGGGTGGGGGTGGGGGGGAAGGGAAAGGGAAATATGCCTGATCTGAATTGGAAAATGATGTACGAAATGCACAAACCATCAATAAAAATTAAATTAAAAAAATAAATAAAAGGAAGAGTTTATTTGAGCTTATGATTGACGGTTCCAGGGAATCAGAGTCCATTGTGGCAGGAGGCATGGTGGCCAGGGCTGGAGCAGCAAGCCGAGGTTCACATCTCGCAATGAGCACAGGAAGCAGAGAGAGAGACTGGAGACAACAAGGCTTGTTAAACTCACTAAGCCTGCCCCCAATGACATACTTCCTCCAGCACGGCCACACCTTCAAGACCTTCAAGAACAATCCCACCAACTGGAGACAAAATGTCTAAATACTTAAAGCCTATGGGGGATACTATCATTCAAACTACCACTCTATCTATCTATCTATCTATCTATCTATCTATCTATCTATCATCATCATCGTCATCATTATCTATCTATCTATCTATCTATCTATCTATCTATCTATCTATCTTTCCCCATTGCCATCCTCTCAAAGCCTCCCTACTGGAATTCATACATTCTGTCATTTATGTTAAGGCCTATCATGTCAAGTTAGTGTCCTCAGATGTCCCTCAGTCCAAGTTCATTCACTGAGGTCTAGCCACCCTATCTAGAGTTCTTCCCTTTAAGTAGATAATGTCTTCCTCACCCAGCAGTAATAAGCTATAAATAGTTCTTGGACTAAGGTTGAGGCATTTTGCCCATTTTCACAATTCCATGTTGGGTTCCTGTCTGCATGATTTTGTATGGATCTTGTTCATGCTGACATCACTGCTGTAGGTTTACACAAGTAAGGTCCCAGGAGCCTATAGGACTCTATTGCTGTGTGGTAATTTACCTCCTCCTTGGCTCCTACAATCTTCCCATCCCCTTCTGCAAAGGTCTTTGAGCCCTGGGTGGGCGGAGCTTAGTATAAGACTCTGATTAATGGTCCCACACTCTGCAGACTCTTATTCTCCATACTTTGGCCATGTATGACCTTTTGTACTCATGGCTCTTGGTTGCATGAGAAAGCTTCATTGATGAGATACCATGGGTTCTCTTTACCCCCTGTTCTATCTTGCATGGATCTTAAGTTTAGAGGTTGCATCATAGATATGCTACCTAGGATTGGGCAATTTACAGACAATCTCTGTGTGTAACTAGTTGTGGAACTTTATAATAATCCCTGTTGGTTGCAAAGGAAGCTTCTTTGATAAATGTTGACTGGGATACTTATCTGTAATTTAAGGGTCCATAGTAAGGAATTGCATTTGTCTAGAGCCATGAAATACATCCTTGGACTTTTCACTAAGATCTAAAGCTTCTCCAGACTTGTGTATTTGCCTATGTTTACATTATCACACACTTTCCTCCCATTGAGTGGGCTTTAAGTCCAATTAGGTGTGGGAATGAAACTTTGCCTGGGTTGAAGCAGGACCTGTGAGACTTGTCCTGTAAAACCTCTGAGAGTTATCTGATATCTCTGCAAGTTATCTATAGCTCTGGAAGGTCTGGGATATTATAGTGTTTTCTTGCCTCTCCAATCTCTGCAAAGTTCCAGAACCAGATGGCCCCTTCTCTTGAGGTATTGAGCAAAATGTCACACCTCTAGTTTACTGGTTGCACAAACAGGAGCTCTGCAGCACCCCAGTAGGAGCTAAGGTGGCACACCCTCCCTTCCACCTGTCCCCCACTTCCTTGCCCAGAGAACAGTAACTTTTGGTATATAAGCACACTGCTGGCATGAATAAAGGAAGAGAGTTTTATCTCCCAGGTTTTCTCTTAGTCTGTGTCTGTCTTTTCTGGTGAATAACTTCCCCGAGGTCCCCTCCCTACTCCTTGCCAGAGCTAAGTCTAGAGACTGTCGACCTGCAGGTAGGAGACAGCCTTGAAGCTCACAGTCTTGTGAAACTGCCAAATCTGGTTCAAGAAGGGAAGAATATCATGTGGATTGTGCCACACGTGACTAAAGGACTATCAGATGATTATTAAACTCCAGCAATTAGGTAGCTGTTGATTAGCCCCAAGATAAAAGTACCAATACTCCACCAATGTCATTTGCTGTGTCACTCACTGATATGGTTATTAAGTCTTTTTTTGTATTTTTGAGACAGGGTCTCCCTGTAGCCCCAGATGTCCTGGAACTCACTCTGTAGACCAGGCTGGCCTTGAACTCACAAAGATCTGCCTGCCTCTGCCTCCCAAGTGCTAGGATTAAAGGCGTGCAGCACCACACCCAGCAGTTATTAAGTCTTAAACCTGGGTTTGGGCTGTTGGTTGATATTAACACTTAGCAACTTGCTTAGTGCTCTTCAGAACTCTGAGAGCTGGACTTCAAGGGAAGCAGTTTTCAGGTCAGTTCCAGCTGCATTGCTACAAATCCTATGTCTGAAGTATGTCCTGTCTTTAGCAGTAGGGTCTTAACCTTGAAGTTCTCAGAAACAATCAAGACCTGTGACAATAGACTGTGCAATATAGGGAGTCTCTTGGTGAACTAACATATAGTGTCAAGTTCTATTGATCTACTTTCTATCCTCCCTTTTATGAGCTTAACACAAAAATTTATTTCTAATTTTAATTTGTTAATTTGCTTATCATCCTGTAATTTATCAACTAAACTACTGAGTATCTTACATGAGATGCATGCATGTGCTTCTAATATATTATTAGTGAAGAACAATTTGGGGTTACACTTTAAAATATATAAAAGTTTCATACTTAAGTAATAAAATAATTACCTTGCTCTAGAAAATGAAATTAACAGAAATAAAAGTTAGGTATGTTAGATGTCAGATTAAACTAGGTAAGTTACATTGTGAAATTGCTGCAACCATTTTGAGTACCTCTATTTCTCTCCTAATCTTGTACTAAGGGGGGAAGGAACAGTTATGGGGCAGCTGCACTACACAACTCACCCTTGCAATCATTTTTCCCTAATGTGATTGTGTTTCTGCTTTAGTTTTCTATAGAAAAATATGCCATTATTATGAGTGAGACTTTTAGCATTTTTTGGTTGAAATCACCATTTCAAATAGATGTTAATATCAATCATACTTGAAACACATGCAAAGTGTTTCTTGAATCATTGTAACTCAAGAACAAATTAGGTAGAGAAAGACAAACTTATCCTAATCTTTTTAAGTTTCTGCTTTTACTGATGATCCAAATCATTCCGGTACACCTCATGTCCACAATGCTGAAAGTCCTCCTGACCAAGGCACCATTCCTTCTTGACCTTATGTCTCTCTCCCCATACAACTATAAAATCAGAAAGAAAGGCTTTCTTTAATTTTAATTTATTAGTATTTTGAATATGTATATAAAATATGTTAGATAGTTCTTGTTCTTTATGAAATAAGTTTTTACTATTACCCAATCAGAAATATTCCTAAAACTTGACAACTTTCTAGAAACATTTATGCCTGATCTTGGATTTAAAGCTTTCTTGATTTGTTTGTAATTAATTCTACAATTCCCAAATTTTCATCTAGATTCTTTTCCATGTAAAATCCACATGATTTCTCTTTTTTCAATCAGTTAATTAACAAATCATATTATTCTGAATTTTTTGAAAATTATCAGATGTTAACATTAAAGAAAAAGACAATCTACACATTAAAATACACTCTATCCACATATGGATCAAAATAAAGCATGTTCCCAACTCAAAGTCAATGAAAAGAAAAAGAAAGATAAATATTTTTTAAATAATGGTGGCAGATCGGCCATAAAATTTACACACCAAATCATAATTGCAAGTACATAAATAAAATCCTCCAATAACCTATTAATAGATTATTTTGCCATAACACAGAAATACGGTTAAAAGTAAAAAAAAAAAAAAAGCAATATCCAGTTTAGCAATTTCACACTAAAGACATTATTTAGGTGGTAGATATAGAAAACTTTCTAGTATCATTGAATACTATTATGCAATACCCAATCAGTACTCAAAGAGAAGGCTGTAAATGGTGCACAAGCTGAAAGGGGAATGATAACTAGTATTTTGGCAGATAGATTTACTGAAAAAGAAAATGCAAGGATAAAGTGAAATCAATAAACAATGAATGAGTTTAGTAAAATGGATGCCTAGCCAATCAATATAAATATATCTTATATATATAAGCAAAATATTAAAAATATATCAAAAGAGAAATGTGTTGTCAAGTGTATTTATATTTATGATGAGCATAATCAGAAATACACTCAATTAAGAAAAGACTAAGCCGGGCGTGGTGGCGCACGCCTTTAATCCTAGCACTTGGGAGGCAGAGGCAGGCGGATCTTTGTGAGTTCAAGGCCAGCCTGGTCTACAGAGTGAGTTCCAGGCCAGCTGGGGCTACAGGGAGACCCTGTCTCGAAAAGACCAAAAAAAAAAAAATAAAAAATAAAAAAAGAAAAGACTAGATATTTAAGAAAATACAATTAAATCTGTGTTCTGTTGTTGGACAAATATGTAATTGAAAGGTCATAATAGTCTTTAATGAAAAATAAGAATGATGTTTTTATAAGATTCTTTATTATAATTCTCTCTAAATTAATTCAGAAGTTCTATTCAATAACAAAATTTCATAAATCATTTTACTTTGAAAGGTGAGCACTTGAAAAAAAATGACACTGCATTTCAAATGGGATAATTGTTCATATATAACAATATTCAAGAAGTTTCAGAAAAATGATCAGTAAAGAAGATTGCTCTTACATGATTTTAAAATAGTTACTAATGAAGGATTGTTCATATATATTATGGTTCTTTTATTTGATAATTAATAAAGTTATTTATTATATGTGTGTTAGATACAGAGTTCTAACACTATTTAAAATAAGTAGTAAACAAATATACATTTAAAACACCCATATCAGATGTTACAGAAATAATATAGGCAACTATCCAGTAATTATGTATTCAAAGCACTCATGATTTACTAGTAGGAGAAACTTGTGTCTTCAACTTTTGATGCCTATTTACTGTTTGCAGATTGAAGTCAACTTTTTATTCTCAGTTTACTTCTCAAAAAGCTTCATCATACATGGAATTTATATACATAATAAATTTTCTACCCAATTTTTTATTAAATAAAATTATTCAGATATGGTAGAAATCATTTTAACAATTTACTTATTCCATTAATATTATGTTATTGATTTAAGGTATATATTTGCCCTTAAAGGCACATATTTAACAGATGTGTCTTTCCTTATAATTGTAGTAGTATAATAATTGACAAAAGCTGATGTATTTGAGAATTCCACTCATTTAGATGACTCTCTACTTGCTCAAATAGGTAAATAAACTCCTACTTGCTCAAATAGGTAAATATTTCTTTGCTGCTGTTTCAAGCTTCAAACTCAAATCATCTAAGCTATTGTTAACTTTCTACTCTGTGTAGGCGATGGTTGCATGATTGAAATAGTTTCAGATAGAGAAGGAAGAAGTAGAAGAACCCAAGAGAAACTCGCCATCTTCCCCTAGCTGCAGCAGGAGCTCTAACACAATTTTGCTCAAGAATCTGGCCCTAAGGAAACATACGTGATGTTGAAACAAGGTCTCTTTGCTACTTATTTTGCTGCATGTCCATCTGCTTTGCTGAGACTGTGCCAGCTCACAAACTGGTCTGCTATTTTCAGTGAGGCATGTGCCAAAGTAGCACATGGTTTAGACTGGCAGATTACATAAGGCTGCGAGTATCCACTATA
This sequence comes from Rhizomys pruinosus, assembly GCA_009823505.1. Classification (NCBI taxonomy): domain Eukaryota; kingdom Metazoa; phylum Chordata; class Mammalia; order Rodentia; family Spalacidae; genus Rhizomys; species Rhizomys pruinosus. Next base: position 320,394 of record VZQC01004665.1, on the reverse strand, counting down.
ATAAAAGTTTAGTCTTTTGCCCAGTGTGTTTGATCCACGAATTGCTCACTGCACATTCATTAAGTTGAAACACTCCCCCCTGAGAGAAATGACATACCATGAGTTGACTTCCTAGTTAGAAATCTTGACAGGAGATGGAGTGACTGCACCAGATCCACCAGGGAACCCTCAATAGGATGTCTAAGTCTGTTTACCTGAAGCTACATCTTCTCTTCTGAGATTTAATGCCTCTAGCAGAGAACAGGAAATGCTGTATTTCAAAGCAGTGCATAGAGCACTGAGCCAGTGGTATACATACATGCAACTTCCCAAAAGATAAGCTAGTACACATAAAATAAGTCAAGAAATACAAATTCTGCAGCTAATGCTAGCATATTATGTGTCCAAATGTCCTTGCATTTAAAGGAAGAATTAAACTCATATAGTTTCCCTTCTGCAAGGCTTCTTATAGTGATTTTCTCAGCCTTATGAGATGGAGTCTCTTTAAAGGATGCCTGCTTAAAGAAGCTTTAGGAATGTTGTCTGTTTCTAGGTAATTCTGTTTAAGAAGACTTGAACATAAATTCTTTAGAGAAAGAAATTTGGTGATGTTTAAATTTTTTCATCATCTATATTTTTTAATGATTAATGCTACATAAAAATAATGACTAACATGCATAATTATGCTATTAGCATAGTCTGCCTATGTGAGGAACAAAGGTTTGCAATGGTCATAGGGAAAAATAAGACCCTGGATATTTCCTAGATTTGGGTCGCGGGTGGTTTGTTGGTTTGTTTGTTTTTGAGGCAGAGTCTCCCTGTAGGCCCAACTGGCCTACTGGAACTCCCTATGTAGACCAGGCTGGCCTTGATCTCACAGAGACCCACAACCGTCTCTGCCTCCCAACTACTGGGATTAAACACATACACCACCATGCCTGGATTATTTTCTAGTATTTTAAATGAATCATTTTCTTGGCTGAATTACCAGTTTATGAAATAATTCATTTACTATTGTTGCTAGACTTTTATGATAGCTTTTGAGGAAACATCAGACTGAATGCTAGTTCTATTCGTAAATGGTATAAAGTTTGAAGTATTATAGAAAATGGCCACTTATTACTAGAATTTGAAAAGGCAAAGTAGATAAAACCATATGATTAAAATATGATAATGGTTAACCTTGCTCTAAGTTCTAAAAATTCTGGGATTACAGACACAGAATAAAGATGTTGATAAGCTTTCTGTAACAAATGTCTGAGATAGGGCTGGAAAGATGGCCTAGCGGTTAAGAGCGCCAACCCAACCGCTCTTACAGAGGACCCAGGTTCGATCCCCAACACCCACATGGCGGCCGAGAACCGTCTGAAACTCCAATTCCAGGANGCTGACCGCTCTTACAGAGGACCCAGGTTTGATCCCCAGCACCCACACAGCAGCCGAGAACCGTCTGAAACTCCAATTCCAGGAGAACTCCAGTTCCAGGGGAATCTGACACCCTCTTCTGACCTCCACAGCATTGCACGACATGGGTGTGCAAACTTGCATGCAGACAGTACATTTATACATATACAAAAATAAATAAAATAAAATAAAATAATTAAATGTCTGAGATAAATCTACCTATAAGGAAAACACAATCCCCTCAAAGACACACCTCCATTGTACTAATTCTTCTCACCAGGCATCAACTTTTAAAGGTTCCTCTACATCCCATTTGCACCAGAGGATGAGGGCCATGCCCCAGACACACTGGCCTTTCTTTGGGAGATCTGTTCGGACACCACGGCAGAAGCTCATATAAGAGTACAGATGTCTCTTCACACTATCAACAGCACAACAGAGTTCAAGTTTATTTTCATATTCAATAGATTAGACCAGATTCCTAAATTACACTGTGGGGCACCATGTTTATGAGGAATATTATGAAACAGGATATTAGTACACAAAGCAATATCAGGAGAAGCCTTAAAGGTACTATATAATGATTTATAATTTGAATACTTAAGATTAGCTAACTTAAATAACTCAGGTAAGCTATAATAAATATTTTAAGAGATTGAAGATCTACATGTGAATACTCATTTATCCAGAGCTTGTATAATTCAAAAGGCAACAAGGAAAGACAACATTTGAACATTGCCAATGAGTTTTCAATTCTATTGAAGCTATCTCAAGTAGAACTACTTAGAAACATAATGGGATTTCTAAGAGAAAGATGTCTGAAGGGCTCTATGCTCAATGCATGAAATAAAAGACAATGAAGAGTATAAAAACAGATAAAATCATCTATTGTGGGAGGGAGGTAGAGGAAGAGATCAGGACCATATTACTGTTAAAATTCACCTATAACTTTAAATAAAAATTCTCTAGAAGTTAAGGCCAAATGATTGAATTATATACTACGCTTTATTTATGTTTGGATGCAATCAAGCTTGGTGAGTTGGAAATTTTCAATGTAAAAAGTTAATAAGTTCAAAATAAATAAATTATAAGCTCTTTATACAAGATTATTTTACAGACTCTACCTTTGAATCCCAGGCTGATCTCACTTAACTTCCTGATTGTTATTATGATTTTCATCTGTTTGCATGGTTTAAATTGATCAGAGATAATAGTAACAGCTTGAACAGTGTGAACGACGGAAAAGCAAGGCAGGGATGGGTTGGTTCCTTGGAGATGACTAGGGGAAGGCTGGATTTGCTCTAGGCGGCAAGAGGCCACTAGTAAACGGATTCAGAAGGGAATGGTTTGGTCGGAACAACAAGAAACAGAAATGTTAAGCTCTCAAAAGCTTTCCAAAATAAAAGGGACATGGAGAATGCAAGATTTCATATGTCCTAACCCTGCTATCTAACTGAGAGGCACACAAAAGAAACGGGCCAGATAACACTGGCATTTATCAGGAAAAAGCCGATACACCCTTAACCTGATGCCTTCCTGGGCAGACTACAAGGGAAAAAGCCGATACACCCTTAACCTGATGCCTTCCTGGGCAGACTACAAGGGAAAGGGCTTTCTTGTTCTGGGAGGAGAGTTCATCATCAACGGTAAGGGATAAGAACCGAACAAAGAAAGGCAGAGGAAGTCTAAGGACATGAGGTGGAATCCTAATAGGGTTGGCAGCAATACCTCATTCCAAGGCCCAAGATGACTTTTACATTCAGCCCAATCCAGTGAGTGCATTCTTCACCCCTTGTTACCAAGCAGACAGCCTGGATTCTGCTTTGCTTAGAACATTGCATTTGTAGGTTCCTGTTAGACTCCAGCAAATCCTTTTTGTGTAAGGGAGCAATTTACCTTGAAAAAACTGAAACATAATTGTGCTTTTGTAGCCTTTCTGCAGATCAACAAAGGTCTTGGTTTCAAAAATCTTTAATTCTATTATTAGGACATATGTCCTACAATGGTTGCCACTTGAAAGATTTCAACTATTATTAAATATCATTAATTTCTACTTTTACTCAGAAGTAAGGTTGATCAAAGTTTTTATTCAGAAAATGTATATGTAAAGGTGAAAGAAATACACAGGAATGAAATATTACCAAAATTACCCGAGAAAGAGGGATCTTATTAAAAAGTAGTTCTTTTGGCCCTTCTACTTATCCATTTTCGCTGTGTGGTCACTGCTACCCATAGGATGCTCTGAGAGTATGGGAGGGTGGAAACAGGACATGGTACCCAGGTACCAGCAAAAGAATGTAATCAGAGGAAAATGAGATGGAGTGAAAAGAAGAGGGTCATCCACTGATACAGCACTCATGATGTAATATGCGGAGGTTAGTGTGGACACTGTTCAGCCTTTAATGCCACTTTGCAGAAAGAGTAAGAACTCAGATTAGAGAGCAACTTGTAGGTGGACCTAGATCTCATGAGAAGATACTTGGTTATGAAAAAACAAAAAAACAGACTTACCTTTAGCAAAGATCCCACTGTAAGTTAATGCTACTCAACCATTTTCATCCTTCTGCTCTCATTTAGCCATGTCCTCCATGAACCATCTTACCCCTCCAAGTATATGATAATGCAAATTAAGATATATATATATATATATATCCATCATATATATATATATATCTTTCATTAAGATATATATATATATATATATGATGGAAGAATTACAATTCAGTCATCCAGGCCACAGAAATTTCTAAATATCTTCCTGTAGAATAAGGAAACACATTTTTGGTATGTTTTATGTGGACAATATAAAATAATTTCTTTAATTTTATAGGATTGTTAGTTCTTTTTTAAATTTTAAATGATTAGATTTACATTTTAAAATGCTATGCAAAATAGGAATTAGTGACTAATAATATACCCACAGAAGTAGAAAAAAAAATACAAATTTTAATTCCTTCTTTATCATACATTTTTGTTTAATTACTTTATGTGCTGTTATACAGTACTTATAATCTTTGATTTTAAAATATTTCTCATAGTTTAATATCAAATCAAAGGAAATTCTAAGATATAATTGAAAATATAACTATGTGATCAGATTCTTGACTGAAATAATCTTTTTAATGAGTTCACACTAAAAATTAGAACAAAAAATTGTAAAATTATGTTTTAAACATTCTTTCACATTCATTTTGATGGTACAAAAGTTTTATATAAATTGTCAAGAAAGAATAATGAGCAAGTTTGACTTAAATAAGTGCTTGAATATAAATCATTTGAGGAATAATTTTAAGAGGACTTGAAGTAACATGGGGAAAAGCTATGGCAATTGGCAGTTTATGATTCAAGCGCCTGTAATTCTTATGACAGTAAACTATTTAAAATGATGTTAAAAGCAGGTGACCCACACAGTATTCAGTTTAGGATAAATTAATAAAATTCTGAATATTAATATCTTCCTTAGTGATATTTGGTGGCATCTTCATTTAAATTCAAACTGCTGTAAGTCAGTTTAGTAGCAGTTAGTAGAATCAAAAGAAAGAAGATAAAATCTTGGTTAATGTACCAATAAAAATGATAATAATAACATGCATATTTATTTATATACATATATAGTTGAACAGTATACTGAATTTGAAATTCAGCACAAAAATTAACTTTCCAAATATTTAAAGGTGCTGATTATTCTTTCAAATAATCAAGTTAGTGATTTGTTTAAAGATATAGGTGAGGTGGGCATTATTTCTTGCAGGAAACATCAGTAGTTTACTGTACTTCAGATTAAAAAAGAGGGAAAAACCATAGCCTTTCTCAGGATTAAAAATAAGGTTTAGGCTGTTTTGCTGTATGAAATAAGGCAAAGCTACTTTTCTAGAGTCTGCTATTTATCCCTTGGGGAGAAAAAAACATACTAAAGTTTGACTGACACTAATTTCCTGAACAAGATACCCTAGAAACTCCAGTTTATCTCATAAAATCATAACAGACAGGGTTTGTGATGTCCCCTCTGCAAGATTCTTTATTCTGTCAGTTTATAGCATTTGAAATGACGGAAAGAGATGCGTTCCTTTCATATGCCATCCAGGAGAACAGAACCTGTCACCAACAGTGTAATGTGCTGTGTATTATCACTGTGAGTGATCCAGAGGCCCATAGACTGTCATCTTTTTAGACTGTACAAGTCAACACAAATAAAACTGAAGAGGTAAATGATAATGTCTGAGATAGAGCCAGGCTCATTCTGGCCATTACTTTTTATTCAAACCTTACAGATGACATGATGTGAAAAATGAGCCTGTGTATAGTTCAGTGCCCATTAGTGTGTGAGCACATTATCTTCTACTTTTCACATTGAGCCTCTCTGTTCACTCTGCCTGCCACAGCTCAGCAGCCTGTCAGCTGCAGGGCTTTTACACCTCCTTAAAATTTTTGGTCTTATAATGATAAATAAAAATATTATCTCACTCATAATAAATTGAAAACAATTTGAGCTACTCATTCAAAAATATTACACAGCCTTCTATAAAATTCATTAGATATTACTCATTTTTAGGAAGAGGGGCCTCCAGCCTCTTAATTTGATCAAAATATATACTTTTCAAGAACAATTTTAAAGGAACTACATAGACATTTTTCTTCAGGTAAGGTTAGGATTTTAATCTCTATTTAATGAAGATTTTTTAGCCAAACAAGACTGGCCCATCATTTCTTTTTCATGAAAAATTCAGTAATCTCATACATTTAAATACCTTGGTTATTCCTTATCAATAACTGTAATAAGTAGAATAATTCAGTGATGTATAGAAAATATTCAAGAATATTTGTTTACTATTGAAACTTATTGCTAAACAGAAGTCTTGTGAACACTTTGGTAATCTTCTCAGTTGCCAGCAGTCTAGAATGACTCAAATAGAAGAAACATCTTGTGATTGCTGATGTAGAGAAGTCAATTAATTTACCACATCACTCTTTAAGTGTCACATTATTTTGGCCAGAGGTAGCAAATTGAGCTATGGAAATGTACTTTTCAACAACTCTATTGGCTAAAATATCTGACAGCCCTTAAAGTGAGGAGTTGCCATCAAAAATGGTAGAACACACACACACACACACACACACACACACACACACACACACACACGGAATATAAACGCAATCCCTGAATAATTTTTAATGTGGTCATTGACATTACTAGATACAAATAGTGGATACAATTCTTATTTTTTTAGGACCTATAATTTTGTCTCCAGCACCCAAAATATATTCCTCCATTGCCTGTTAATGATAATTAGGTATCCTTTTAAAGCTTTCCTAAGGATATAAATACTAAGTGAGATTACCACTCATCTAGGATTTATATACTTATATATACTCTCTCTATATATTTATATATATAGAGTCATATACTCTATGAAAATTGAGTTTAAATTATTTTTAAATTAATTAAATAATTTATTATTTTTTATGTGAATGAGTGTACTGTCTGCATGAAGGTTGGTGCACCCGTGTCATGCAATGCCACAGAGGTCAGAAGAGGGAATCAGATTCCCCTGGAACTGGAGTTAAAGATGGTTCTTAGCTGCCATGTGGGTGCTGGGAATCAAACCCTGGTCCTCTGCAAGAGCAGTAGGGGCTCTTAACCACTGAGCCATCTCTCCAGCCCTGAGTTTAAGTTATTTAGGGCTGCATATGACATATATACCTGGCTAACTTTTAAAAATAATTACATCATGTTGAATTTTACCATTCTTTTATGGATGTCTGACAGGTAACTTCATGGCATATTAAATTTCACTTAGTGCAGCCTGAACAAATCAGATTTTTAGCTGAACCTGAACTTCCTGTAACCAACTCCTGCATCTTTCTTTTAGCAAGAGGGTAAGAGCATGTTTTATGATGGGTTTTATTTTCTGTTGAAGTCACAAGCATTTCCGTGTTAGATTGAATGGTTTACAGTTTTCTGAGTTCCGCTCTGAAATGTCAATGGCTAGCATTACTGTCTGTGAAGAAGTTAAATGGTACCACACTAGAAGAATAGTAGATTAAGATTGTTTCAACTTTGTGTTCCATTTTCCTCCACATGGATTATTATGCTGTGTTATTTATTGTGAGGAGGATGGTCTAACTGTACAAAATTGTGTGTATTAACTGAAAGAGATATTAGAACTTCCATTGTGTATTTTTCTATGGTGAATATTTTGCCCACATACCACAGCATTATTGACAGTAGCTGATGGCTAGTTTAAGATTCCAATTCAAATACTAAAAAGCTTAGTATTCCCATCAGTGACCAACTTTAAGTGAAAGACAAGAGGTTGTATACTATGGAAAGTTATGAAATGTTCACATAGAATATGAATAGAATATGATATTTTAACACTTTTCTTAATATTATTTAATATTCTTGTGTCACTAGTTCATTTTATATTGTTCAAAAAACAAAAAAATATAATGAAATATATTTATTAGCCTTCAAATTGGCATTTAACATCACACTTGTTTTTATTTCTTTCTCTTTTCCTAAAGAAATAGAAACATTTATTTAACTAATTAAAATTTAAATCTATTTTATTTTAATTATTAGTCAATTCATTAGTTGCTTTGAGATCAAGTATGTAGCCCAGGCTGGTATTTAACTAACCATCATCCATGAGAATCTACCATCTACTTCCCAAGAAGAGACAACTACCACCATACCTGACTCAAAATTTTAGTACTCTTCTAAATTGAAGAACTCATATGAGCATGAGTAAACTAATAAAAATGTAAGCTATTGTTTTCATTCTGGTTCTTACTTTCTCATTATCTGATGTTTTGGCACATAAATTCTTGAGAGTAGCTACAAAAGTCAAATAAAGCAGTATGTTGGTCTCCACTGAAAAGAGACCTGGAAGCTTGTTTAAGCCACTAGCAAGAGAAATTAATTATAAATGACATCCAGTGAACAAACTTTCATAATTTGAATTTTATTTAAAAATCTCTTGAATATTCAAAATGAGCTTATTATATGTGCACTGTATGTATGACTTTTATTTCTATACAAAAATGCATATAATTAAACAATATATTTTTATACGTTCAACTCCTGTGTATAGGACTCTAGAAGTATGCTGGACTTATGTTTTATTGTTATTTTAACTGAACCTTATACATCTCTTTCTCTTTGATTCACATTCCCTCTTCAGATAAAACAAGTCAAATGTCTTAATCAAGTTGTTGCATTTATACTTTAAAAGAAAATCTTTTGGCAACTGAATAACCCAGTTTTCTAATCCTGGCTTCATAGTAGTCATTTTTCAATCTCTTAAATAAAGAAGGGTAGGGGCTGGAGAGATAGCCTAGCAATTAAGAGTGCCGACTGCTCTTGCAGAGGACCCGGGGTTCCATCCCCAGAACCCACATGGCGGCTGAGAACCGTCTTTAACTCCAGTTCTGGGGGAATCCGACGCCCTCTTCTGACCTCCGCAGCATTGCACGACACGGGTGCACAGACCTGCATGCAGACAGTACATTCCTACACATGAAAAAAATAAATAAAAATTAAAAAAATACTTTTTCTTTCATGGCTGCAGAGCTTGTACACGCATAACCTTCCGATCCCAATAATGAAGCACATGCATTAGATATTTAGGTATTCAACAGTAATAAATAGCCAGTTTCTTTTTTTTTAATTTTTTTTTTATTTTTTTTTTTTTTTTATTCTGTATGTGTACGAATGTACTGTCTGCATGTGGTACCGTGCACCCGTGTCGTGCAATGCCGGCGGATTTCAGAAAGGGTCCTCGAGTCCCTGGAACGGAGTTCTCCTGAATGTGTAGGTTACAGGACGGTTCGCAACAGCCTCCATGTGGTGCTGGGGGAATCGAACCGGGTCCCCTGCAAGAGGGGTCGGCGCTCCTAACCGCTAGCAATCCCTCAAGCCCCATAATATTGCCTTTCTAATCCTACTAATGAAGCACACACAATTAGATATATATAGGTATTTAAACAACTACTAATTGTTATGGTAGGTTACTTTGGTATAGACACAGATGTTTGGATATGTTAATTCATGAATTACATTTTCTTCTGTTAAGTATGACAGGGTCTTCTGTGGTTTATAACATCTCCCTAACCATTAGAGGATGGTAAGCTTGTGGCATCAGCCATGGGTTATTCCTCCAAGGAGAGAGCTAAAGCCAATGATTTGGGAATATACAGACATATGGCTGCCAGCTGCACAGTATTTCCAGGCAGGTGAGGTGTAGCTGGTGCTGAGGAAGAGTCTTGCGTTGACTCAAGGAGACCTATATTTACTTTATTGGTTTAGTGGTCTTTGGTAACACTCTCTGGCTCTCGGCAACCGACATCTGTATACTTGCAAGGGCGGTCTCCATACATCTTCCATGTTTATATCAGGTCTTTCAACAGCGGCCTTATGCGCCTCTCTTCCTGTAGATTACCGTTGGAGCAAGGAGCCTTTACTTTGTGGGGGCTTGGATCCCTGCCAACATCTCCTTGGTAGAACAATCCATTGTTGATGTCAAGCTCCTGTATTAATATATTTTGTGAAGTGCATAGCTTAAGGAACTTTAGCATTATATTGGTTCTGAATAGAGAGTAATCCTTTTCACAGTTTCCTATGTCCATTGTCAATTAAAGAAGGCAGTTTCCACTGATTTTACAAGAGATACCTCTATAACACGTTGGCTCCAATCCAGCTGGAGCAGACTCATCATCATCTTTCGTCCTATTACTAATGGGGGGGGGTAGAGAATTCTCTTGTATTGGAAAACCTTTGGGCACCTAGAAGGTAGCTTTGTAGGATCCATTAAAAAATGAGTGTTGTGACAGTAGGATCCAGAGAGGCGGCTGATGTCGCACAATCTGAGGCATTTCTTCCGCTTCAATGCCCAGACGAGTCATCCTTCTGCTGGCACTTTTCTGGACATCCTACTCACTCAAATGCTTGCATTTTTCTTTTCCGGCCATTTATTGGTGATACCTAGCTGGCCTGTTGGAACATACAAATCCTTTCCCATAGTTAGTTTTAAAGATTTGGGTTTGCAAGGTTTTTGTACAAAAAGTTTCATGATCTATCATATCGCCCCTTTTTATTTAAGGGTTTTATTTTTGACCCATGAGTCTCAAAAAAAACAACATTGTTTTATTTTAACATACCTAAGGTGGAATCAGAACAGATTTCATCAAAGTTCACCCATGCTGCTTTGGTTACTGTATGAGTAACTTTGGGAAACAAACGGTTTATTTTGGAGTTAATCATCCTATAGGATGATAAAGAATTGCCTTGCAGGTGAATACTATATGACAGCGAAAAGAGACATTGACTAATATAGAAACGAACGAACGTTCTGCATCTTACTAAAAGAATACACACGAAATACCAATCGTAGATATGTTATATCAGATTGTAGTATAAAGCTAAATGTGGACAAACATATTTATATTTCAATTAACCTCAGGATGACATTACGTTTTAACAGCCTTAAACCAAGATATGTTTCCAATATGCACATATTACTTTTACTAAGTCCTAAGACACCATGTACCTGAGACAGAGTCTGGGCAAAACTGGAACTTGTTAACTCACTCATATTAAAATCATGACAATCGAATGTACACCTTAGATGCTCCCACCCTCCCACCCCCCCTCCCCCTTCCTGAGCACAATTTCAGTCAGACCTTCTGAGTGCAACTTTTGTTGTTGTTCTTTTAATAGGCAATCCCTCTCCACAGAAATTTATAAACTGGGTTATTGTGATAGCGTCCACATATGAGAGAATACCATTTGTCGTTTTTTTTTCTGGAACTGTATTACCTAGTTTTTTCACTTACATGATTGTCTTCAAGCATCCTTTTACCTGCAAAGTTATGATGTTGTCTTTCTTTACTGCGGCATAGAATTCCATTGTGTATCATGTCCACATTTTTCTCTATTCACTCGTCAGTTGAGGGGGCATTTGGTTGATTCCAGTTTTTTGCTATTGTGAACAGAGGTTTGTGATCATCCTATTTAGATTTTGTTATCACTTTCTTCTTATTTGCAATGATACCAAAGAAAAGTATGAGTATTTTTTGGATGTAACAGATTTTATTTTTGTGGACAAATTAATTTAATGATTACAAAGTGTCCCATAGGCTTATAAAAGAAGAAATACGTTCCGATTGCAGCTGTGTATCAATTTGCATTGCTTTAGAGTATCCTATTAACAGTTATTTTATGGGCATGTAAACCAACTTGAACTGGTACAGATGAAGAATACAATATCTGTAATGCTTTGTATTTCCTTGAATTTCTGCTATAGTACAGTGACTTGTTTATTATGTACATACTGAAATTAGTTGTACATCTTCTACTTTATAACATGCTTTATCAATAACACATAATTCTCACCAGAATTCTACCTTAGAAAATGAGAAGATCACATTATGTTTTTTTGGTATTTCCTGTTACACTCACTTAGTACATAATGACAATTAGTTTTATGTTTAGATGTTTGTAAAAAATTTCTGTAAGCGGCGGCATTCTTAAAAAAATAATCTAGGATAGATTGTGAGAAAATGAACATGTTTTCTTTAGTATCTGAGCTAAATTTATTTCCATTTATTACTGTGGTGGGTGTGCCTTGTCTTGTTTATAAATATGACATATGTCACATAGACACACAAATATGCAAATAGTAGTTATTATTTACTTTTCACTTTAAGTTCTCAATGATATTTTTATTTGAAATATATTCCAGCAAATGTCTTCATTCTTACTACATAGTTTATTCTGTAGTGAGTATTTAGCAGTAATTTTTATTTACCTACCTGATAATAATAATAATAAAATCAGCTTGGAGCTTCTTTCTTTCAATATTCAACTTTTTCAATATTATCATCTTCCTTTGTTTATTTTGGTTTTTTGACACATTTTACATGTAATAATACCTTTTTTTTCCACGTGATAAATTATTATTTGTTTATGTTATATAAGGGATTCTATAATATAAGAGCACAGTTGTGTTCAGCTCGTGAGGAATATAGCATTAACGTTGCTCATTTGCCATACAATTAGGTAATTGGTGCAGCATCCACAATTAGGGATACCATTCGTCCTCTGTTTTCCTGGGATTGTCTTACGTCACGCACATGATATCTTCTAGCTCCTCCATTTACTGCAAATTCATGATGTCATCGTTCTTTTACCTCTGCATAGAAACGCATGGTGTAGATGGTCCAACATTTTCTCCAGTGTGGAAGTTGATTGACTGTTTTTGAAGGCAGAATTCACTGTTTCAGTCAGAACTTTGATGCAGTCCTTTCTGTTGTACTTGTTGTTGTTTCCAATATGCATACTCCCAACTACGTGGACAAAAGCTCAAAGGGCCATGCACAAGAAATATTTACCAACTAGGTAATTGGCATTAGCATCCACAGATGAGGGATACAGTCATCATTTGTTTTTTTTTTTTTTTTTTTTTTTTTGTTATTTTTTTTTTTTGTTTTTTTTTTTTTTTTTTTTTTTTTTTTTTTTAGTTCGGGACTCTGTGTTACTTCATGCAGCATAATATCTTCTAGCTCCAACCATTTACCTGCAAAGCTCATGATGTCATCTTTCCTTTACTGTGGCATAGAACTCCATGGGTAGATGGTACCACATTTTCTCTATCCACTCCATCAGTTGAGGGGCAATCTGGTTGGTCCAGCTCCTTGCTATTGTGAAGAGACCTAAAATAAACATGGCCGTGCAATGTATGTCTGTGGTGGATGAGTCTTGTTGGTACCTACCCAGGAGTGGGTAAGTTCATTCCAAGTCGATGGCAATTTCATCAAGTTTTCCCAAGGGTTCTGTCACACTGCATTCCAAGTGGATGTAATAATTTGCATCCCCCACAGTGGATGACGTGTTCTATTTTCCGCAAAACCTTGCCAGCACTTAGTATCATTTGTTTCTTGATCCTAGCCAGTCGTAATGGAGTAAATGATATCTGAGATGGTTTTGATTTGGATTTCCTGAATGATTAATGATGTTGAACACTTCTTAAGATGTTTCTCAGCCCATCTCTAATTCCTCACGTGTGAAGTCTCTGTTCAGCTCTTTGCTCCATGTATTGAGTCGGTCATTTGTATTTGTTCTTCTTGGATTTTTTAAGTAGTTTATGTATTCTAGAAATCAATGGGGTGTCAGAGGTTTCTGTGGTGAAGGTTTCTCCCACTCCGTGGGATTTCCTTTCACTTCTTTGATGGTTTCCTTTGATGTACAGGAGCTTTGAGTTTAATGAGTCCCATTTTGTAAATTGTTGACCTTAAGTCATTGCACAGCTTCTGTCTGGTTTAGGAAGTCGTTTCCGATGCCTATGTTCTTGTAGGCGGCTGCCAACTTATCCTTCTAGCGCTTAAGAGTTTGGTGTTTCATGCTGAGGTCCTTAATCTCAGCAAGAGTTGACTTTTGTACAGGGGGAGAGGTAGCATTTAATTTCGTTCTTCTACAAGTGGTGATCCAGTTTTTGGCCAACACCACTGCTGAAGATGCTCTTCCTCCATTTCTCCATGTGTGTCTTCTTGTCCCCAGGTCCAATATGAGATGGCTGAAATTTGTATGTGCTCAAGTTTGATACTTGGTTTTGTTCCATTGGTGGTCAACAGGGCTTTTTTGGTGCCAGTACCAGGATGTTTTTAGGACTAGAGCCCTGTAGTAGAGTTTGAAATCTTGTATAGTAATACCCCCCTGCATTGCTCTTTTCAATCAGGGTTGTTTTGCTATTCAGGGCTTGTTTTTTTCCAATGAAATTAAGGACTTTTTTTTTTAAGCCTGTGAGAACGCTTGGGGATTTTAATTGGGATTGCATTAAATCTATATAAGAGTTTGGGTAGAATGGCTATTTTAACTATATTAATTTCCTAAGCCGGAGCATGGGAGGTGTTTTCCATCTTCTGAGGTCTTCTCTTCAAGTTCCTATCCCGCTTTAAGGGTTTTTAAAATTTTTGTTGTAGAGATCTTCAGTGTCCTTGGTTCTTAGGTTTTGTTCCTAGGTATTTTTATTGTTTTTTGAGGCTATTATGAGGGGGAAAAGAAGGTTTCCTTGAAAGTATTCCTTCATTTGCTGGTTGTTGGTGTAAAGAAAGGCTCTAGATTTATTTTGTATCCACTTTACTGAAGCTCTTATTTGTTTGTAGGAGTTTTCTGGTGGAGTTTTTAGCATCCTTAAGTAAACAATCATTCATCAGCAAAAAGGGATAGCTTGACTTCCTGCTTTCAAATTAGTACTCCTTTAATTCCGCTTCCTTTTCTTGCGCTTATTGCCCTGGAAGTGGGTCAAGCACTATTATTGAAGAGGAGTGGTTACAGGGGGCAACCTTGCCTTGAGTTTCTACCTTTAAGGGAATGTTTCTGTCATTTCCCATGTTAGGATGATAATTGGCTGTGGGTTTCCTGTATAGCTTTGATTACATTGAGATGATCCCTTCATTCCAGTTCCCTCTATGACTTCAAGCATGAAGGGATGTTTGTATTTTGTCAAAGGCCATTTTTTTTTTTTTCTGCATCAATGGAGATGATGGTGTGGTTTTGTCTTTCAGGCCATTTATAATGGTTTTATGATATGGATGCTTTTTGTATGTTGAACCATCCCTGCATCTCTGCTATGAATCCAACTTGGTCATGATTGATGATGTTTCTTGATGTGGGTCGGTGTGTGCCGTTGCAAGTATTTTGTTGAGATTTTCGCATCTGATGTTCATTAAGAGATGGGTCTATAGTTCTCCATGTTTGCTGTATCTGTCTGGGGGCCTGGTTTTGTATTAGAGTGATGCTGGTTCATAGAGGAATTTGGGAGATTTCCCTCTGTTTGGTTCAATCCTAAAAAAATTTGAGTAATAATGTTGTAAGTCTTTTTGAAATGTTTTATAGAATTCTGCGTGGGAAAACCATCTGGGCCTGGGCCTTTTTTTAGTTGGGAGGCTTCATTTTTACATCTTCATTTTCCTCAAAAGAAAGAGGTAATTTATGGCATGATAAAATAACATAAATGTGTTAAAACAACCTATTTTTATGGCCATAGTCTCAATGAATTTAGACTTCATTCTGCTGTGAAACCATCTGGGCTGGCTTTTTTATTTGTGAGGTTTCTTAGAACATCTTCATTTCTTCATATTATTGGGTCTGTTTTAGCTGTCGATCTCTTTTGGTTGAGCTTTCATGATTCCCCCAGGTTTTCAGATATTATCCATTTCTTCTAGGGTTTTCAAACTTAGTAGAGTATAGGTTTTTTAAGTATTCCGTTAAGGTCTGGATCTTTCATTGGGTTGTTGTGATATTTCCCCTTTTCAATCATCATTGTATTGATTTCAAATTGTTCCTTCTCTTTTGGTTAACTGGACTAACAGTCTGTATATCTTGTTTAGTTTTTCAAAGAACCAACTACTGGATTCCATGAGTTTGTGTATGGTTTTCTTTGTTTTTCTTTCATTGATTTCTGGTCTGATGTTTTGTTATTTCTTCCTGTGTGGTTTTAGGGTTCATTTGTTGTTGTCTCTCAGCTTTTAGCTGCAGTGTTATATCCATCACTTGGTGCTTTGCTGTTTTTCTAATGTAGGCACCCAGGGTATAAACCGACCCTTAGGTCTGTTTATAAAGTATCCCACAGATTTTATTGTGTTGGAATTATAATTGTCATTCAGTTTCCAGGAATGCTTTTATTTCTTTTCTTTGTCTCTTGCTTGACCCATTCATTATTCAATTAGTCTATTCAGGATGTGTTGTTTTATCTCCTTAATTGTTCTTATAGATAGTAGGCTTATCCTGGCCCTGGTGTGATATTGAACTTTATTTTCCTATGTTCTGATAGAATGCATGAAATTATTTCAATCTTTGTATGGGTGGAGGTTTTTTCTTTCTGTGTTCCAGTATATGGGTTTGGAATTTGAGAATGTTCTGTTGGGTGCTGAGGAGAAAGTGTATTCCTCTGTTACTTGGGTGGACTATTCAGTAGAGGTCTGTGAGGGTCCAATGTGTGTATCATATCATTCCAGTTTCAGATATCTCTCTGTTTTTTTCTTTGTCCTGTTGACCTGTGTCCTAAGGGCTCAGTGGGGCATTGAAGTTCCCCTACTATTAGTGTATTGGTGTTAATCTGTGCCGTGAGGTCCTGGAGAATTGTCTTTATAAGTTTGGTCCACTGGTGTTTGTTTGGTGCATATATGTTTTTGATTGTGAAATCTTCATGGTCCATTGTTGATAAAGCTGTAAATGGCCTCCTTTGTTCTTTGATTTTTTTTTCACTTTCAAGTCCTATTTTGTCTGAGATTAAAATAGTTAACACCTACTTTCTTTTTGGTACCGATTTGCTTTGGAGTATTTTTTTTTTCCATCCTTCACTCTAAAGTCGTTGCCTATCGTTAAAGGTAGATGCAATTTCCTGTAGACAGCGTTAGATGGGTTCTGTGTTTTCCTAATCCAATCTCCCAGTCTTTTGATTGGGGTGTTTAGACCATTATTATTTAGGGTTATAATTGAAATATGTGGGTTGCTTCCTTTCAGCGTATTATCTATTTGCATTTTTGGGCTAGGCTTCTACTTCTGCAGTTTAGCTTAGTAATTTCCTCTTTCTAGGGGCCTGGGGATAGTTGCTCCTGTCTTCTGCCTGTTGAATTGCTTCAAGTATTCTCTGAAGGGTTTGGTTTCCCGGACATGTATTTCTTTCAAATCTTGTTTTCAATGTCATGGAATATTTTTTCGCATCTCCTTCAACCAGAAGCGATTTTTTGCTGGGTAGAGTAACCTGGGTTGGGCAATAGAGTCCGTTAAACCTGGGAATGCTTTGTCCATGTTCTTCTGGCTTTGAGAGTTTGCACTGAGAAGTCGTTGTAATTCTGATGGGTTCCTCTTAGATGTAACTTGTTTATTGTTTCTCTTGTAGCTTTCAGAATTATTGTCTTTTGGTTTTGGGGCATCTAAGCTCATTTTAACGAACAGATGGAGTGGAGATTTTTCGTTTCTGATCTCATCTGTTTTGGAGTTCGAGGTGCTCTTTTTTTTTTTGTATTTGTATGGGTTTGGCTTTTTTTTCAGCGTTTGGGGAAATTTGCATCTATTATTCTGTTGAAGATCTGATCAATGACCATTCTCTTGAGATTCTTATCCTCCTTCCTTCCGATCTATCCTATGAATGCAGAAGGTTGGATCTTTTCCTAGGTGTCTCACAACATCCTGGTTGTTTCCACTTTTGTGTGTTTTTTAATTTTTCATATCTTTACTTGAGATTTTTTTAGAGTTTCTGTGTTTTTCCAGGTCTGAGATTCTTTGTCCGGCTTCCTCCATTCTCTACTTCTGAGACTTTTATCCATTCTTTCCGCTTCTTGATGAGGGATTAGTTTTCTTTTTCCATTTCATCTTGTGATTCCTTCAGTATTTCCGACTTTTTTTGGAGCTTTTCAATCTCTTACTGTAGCTCCTTGCTTCGCTGGTGGTGTGCCTTTTTTTTCAGAATTTCCACTTCCTCTAGGTCTTTTTCTTGAGTTTTTCATTCTCTCTCCTTAGTGTCTCTCTGACGTGTTCTTTATATTCTTTTGATTTCTTTGAATATTTCTGCAATTTTTCCTCTAAGATTTGTGTCCTTTGCCATCCCCAGGGGGATCTACTGTAGGAATCTCCACAGGGTTGGTAGACTTGGTGTGGAATTATCATCCTGCAACCTTTCCCATGTTGTCCCTTTGTTGTGTCCTGGCATGTGGGTTCGCTTTGCCTGTATTCCAATGCGAATCCCAGATGCCTCTTCACTGTGTTGAAGCTTGCTTTGCTTGCCTCCTTCTGATGCCTCCATTATTTGTTTGATCTGTTTTTCTTCTTGCTTATGGAATGTTTGACTCCTAAGTATTAGGCTTTCTATTGGAAGTAAAACTCACTCTTCCCTTTCTTTCCCTTTCTGTTCTGAAGATGCTCCAAAGAATCCACTTGGAAACTCCTTAGGAATTCCAGTTGGGGGGGATATGCCTGTTTAGCCCACGCCCGGGTACTCTGTGCTTCAGGTGGTCCTAAGGATCCCCTGATCTAAGCTCTGTGCACTCAGGGCTCACAGTGGCAACAGGCCCACCTTTTAAACCAGCTAGCAATCACTCACTGAGCCCCACAACCACACAAGACAACGATTTAACTATCCAACAAACATGAGAGAATTATCCAAAAGGCCAGATAAGATTACCCAACACTCTGCTTGGTTGAAGCGCCCAGCTCCTACCTGTGCTTTCAGGTGGTCCTGGAAATTCCCTGAATCTAAGCTTTGTGTAAAAACTCAAGTCTGTAATAATGTCTATGTTTATGCTTTAATAAGTTTATAAATTTTTCCTCTTTTCTAAAATATTCTTACTCTAATCAACAGATAGATTATAAAAATTCAAGATTAATAATTCGCTGTTGCCCACATTTGCTTTACATAAAATCTGTAGAGCAAGAACTTTGGGATTGACACATACAAATGTTCTCTATAATTTCTCTGTTGTACAGTATCACCTTGTAGCATTCTCTTTAAGATGATTTAACGTAAAAATTAAGTTTGCTTCCCAAGTTAATCATATATAGTCACCCAAAACAACATGGGTGAATTTGATGAAATCTATGCCTTGACTCCACCCTATAGTCATGTATAATACAACTATCTTCTGGAGACTCATACGCTAAAAAAAGGGGGGGGGATACAGAAAGATGGGATATGACTTTTTAAAATGTTGCTTTTATCCTAAATATATTTTATTTATTAATGCATATTTCATAATGCTCTAATTTTAAAATAAACATTGGAATAATTTGTGCCATTAAAGTAAGTTATCATCCCAAAGCATACTAGAAGGAGAAGACCATTATTCAGATCAGATAAATAACCTAAGATTATGCAAACATTTCAAAATCTATACTGGACCTATGCCTAGTAAGGGAACCTCCTATTTTCTTTATCCACAGTGAGGATATTGACTGGCAAGTTCCTACTTCCTTAAGGATAAAAAGTAGAAAAGTAAAATTAAATAACTAATTGACCTACACCTTCAACAAAAAGAAGTTTCAACTTACTTTATTATTCTTTGTCATAATAATAATGAAATATCTGTGATAAAAATGTGTGAAGAACCAATCAAAAAGATCTTCGGTAGAAATATGTATTATAACACTTTGAAATTATATGTGAAGAAAAGCCATATTTATGAATACATATAGAAAAATTACATATCTTCTAGTAAAATAGAATTATAAAAGTAGGAGAAAAATGGAGGAAATTGATTATATACGTCTGTAAACCATAAAATATGAGTAGATAAATTTCATGACAATAAAATTTTCTTCAGAAGTTTGAATAACAAAATAAAAAGAATCAAGAAGTTTATAAATCCTAGAACTGTTATACCCAACATATCAGACTGTTTTGTTGTTGTAACAAATAAAAGGAACTGAGAATTTAAGTAGAGAAACCTAGACTGAGGATCAGTGTATGGTGTTGGCCATCACTGCAGATCTATGGCAGGATTGTTAACACCACCAGCTGAGCAACAAGCACTGGACAGATACAAGAGCCTATGAAGAAACTGCATGCTCAACTCGACACAGCCAGAGGCACCTCCAATAGTAGAAGACTCCAGTCAGAACAGACTCTTCCCATAACTGAACAAAAGCACTGTGTATGGAAAACACTTCACACACTTATCACTTGTGAAAGAGAAGGGAGAATCAGTTTTACTTTAAGGGTATGATGATAGATAGGTAAACCAGGCTCCAGTGGATGAACCCACACTGAAGGACATTCAGGGGTACAAACTTGACTCAATAGGTTTTAATATATATGAAAGTACACAACATCTGCTGGGAGAGTAAGAGAGGGGTTCAGATAGGTGAGCAAATAATCAAAGTGTAGTGTATAAAATTTGCAAAAATTCAATTAAAAAAAAGAATGAGGAGAAAACAGAATAAAAGGGACCTTGTCATCTAGTTCTGATGGACAAACAAGAGGAATGGCAAGAGCCTGTATTTCTCCGAAAGCCTCTAGGGTCTATTTGACCAACAGCATATAAGGAGCTATCCTACACTTCATACTGATGCTTTAATAACCCATGACTTTAAGGTTAAACTTTCTTGAGGCACTCAATGTATATCTCACCCAACTTTTCTCTTTTTAGTTTGTTTAGAAGAATATAGATTTCCATATGACTTTTTCATACCTTCTTCAATTTTCTTGATTCCCCTAACCCCTCAGTCTCTCCATCCTTCACCTACTTACACATTTCTGTCCCCAATGTTTCCCTTCTATACTTTTATATTATCTATGATCACGATCTACCCTCTCAACAGCATCAAAAGCGCTATTTTTTTATTGATGCTTTGTGTATTTCATACATCATTTTCCAATTCAGTTCAGGCATATATCCCCTTCCCTTCCCTCCACCCCACCCCTACCCATCCCAGATCATGCCTTCTGCCGTAAGTTTTCTGCATCTTTCTCTGCTTTTTTGTTTTGTTTTGTTTTCATTTTTTTAACAATAAGTGATAATTTGTGAGTACAAGCATCCTTCATGTAAAACCAATTTGCAAGCAGTTGTGCCCAAACCCACACAGCTCATGGGTCCCACCATCCAGCAGGGGGGGCTTGTATGTTCAATCAAGTTGATCAAATGAGTGTCCAGTCTATATTGTTGTAGTTTCACCATTAACCCCAATCGAAGCCCTTACATTCTACCACGCCCCCTCTTCCGCAGATTGTTCCCTAGGCTTAGAAAAGGGGCACAGGTGGATGAGAAGCAAAACACTCTACTTTCTCTGGAGCTGATGTCTTGGTCTCTAGTCAGTTCTGGCTGTTTTCTTTCATGGGCTGCCAGCTTGTCCAGGCATAACCTTTCGATCCTACTAATGAAGCACATGCAATTAGATATTTAGGTATTAAACAGTATAATATATAGCCTTTCGATCCTACTAATGAAGCACACACAATTAGATATATAGGTATTTAAACAGTACTAATTGTTATGGTAGGTTTCTTTGGTATAGACACAGATGTTTGGATGGTATGTTAATTCATGAATTACATTTTCTTCTGTTAAGTATGGCAGGGTCTTCGTGTGGTTTATAACATCTCCTAACCATTAGAGGATGTAAGCTTGTGGCATCAGCCGTGGGTTATTCCTCCAAGGAGAGAGCTAATAGCCAATTAGATTTGGGATATACAGACATATGGCTGCCACTGCTGCACAGTATTTCCAGGCAGATGAGGTGTAGCTGGTGCTGACGGAGGAGTCTTGCTTGACTCAAGGAGACCTATATTTGCTTTATTGGTTTAGTGGCCTTTGGTAACACTCTCTGGCATTCCAGAGACCATCTGTATACTTGCAAGTGCGGTCTCCATACATCTTTCCCATGTTTATATCAGGTCTTCAACAGCAGGGCCTTATCGCCTCTCTTCCTGCAGATATCCCAGTTTGGAGGCAAGGAGCCTTTACCTTTTGTGGGGGCTTGGATCCCCTGGCCAACATCTCCTTGGTAGAATAATCCATTGTTGATGTCAGAGCTCCTGTATTAATATATTTTGTTTAAGTGCATAGCTTAAGGAGACTTTAGCATTATATTTGGTTCTGAATAGAGAATAATCCTTTTCACAGTTTCTATGTCCATTAGTCAATTAAAGAAGGCAGTTTTACTGATTTTACAAGAGAATACCTCTATAACAGCTGGCTCCAATCTACAGCTGGAGAACGACCTCATCATCATCATATTTCTCCTTATTCTATGGGGGGGAGTTAAGAAAGTCTCTTGTATTAAAACCTTTGCGGCACCTAGAAGGTAAGCTTCGTTAGGAATCATTAAAAATAGTTGTTACTAGTAGGATCCACAGAGGGGCCTGATGTCTGCAGCAATCTGAGGCATTTCTTCCCTTCAATGCCCAGAGGAGTCAATCCTTCTGCTGGCACTTTCTGGTACATCCTACTCACTGCAAAGCTGCATTTTCTTTCTCAGCCATTAAGTTGGTGATACTCTGGCCTGTTGGAACATACAAATCCTTTCCCATAGTTAGTTTTAAGATTTGGGTTGCAAGGTTTTTTGACAAAAAGTTTTCATATCTATCTATATCCCCCTTTTTTATTTAAGGTTTTTATTTTTGACCCATGAGTCTCAAAAAAGCAGTTGTTTTATACATACCTATAGGGTGGAATCAAGGCACAGATTTCATCAAGTTCACCCATGCTGTTTTGGGTTACTGTATGTGATTAACTTGGGAAACAAAGTTCATTTTTGAGTTAAATCATCCTATAGGTGAAAGAGATTGCTACCAGGTGATACTATATGACAGCAAAATTATAGAGAACATTTGTTTATACCAATCCCAAAGTAATTGTTATACAGATTTTAGTTAAAGCTAATGTGGACAAGAGCAATTTATATCACCAATTAACTCAGATGCATTACCGTTTTTATCAGCCTTCAAACCAATGTTGTCCAATATGCACATATTTACTTTTACTAAGTCCTAAAACACCATGTATCCTGTAGACAGAGTCTGGGCAAAACTGGATACTTGTTGAACTCACGTCAATTAAATATGCACCAATCGAATATACACCCGTGTCCCTCTCCCACCCCTCCCACCCTTCCCGAGTCACCATTTCAGTCAGTTTTCTGATGCAATCTTTCTGTTGTTGTTCTTTTAATATGCATCCCTCTCCACAAGAAATATTTATAACTGGGTTATTGGTACTAGCATCCACATATGAGAGATACCATTTGTCGTTTTTTTTTCTGGGACTGTGTTACTTCACTTAACATGATGTCTTCAAGCTCCATCCATTTACCTGCAAAGTTCATGATGTTGTCTTTCTTTACTGCTGCATAGAATTCCATTGTGTACATGTACCACATTTTCTCTATCCACTCGTCAGTTGAGGGGCATTTGGGTTGATTCCAGTTTTTTGCTATTGTGAACAGAGGTTTGTGATCATCCTATTTAGATTTTGTTATCACTTTCTTCTTATTTGCAATGATACCAAAGAAAAGTATGAGTATTTTTGTATTTAACAATTTTATTTGTGGACAAATATATATTCAATGATTACATATTTCCCATAGGCTTATAAAATGAAGAAATACTTCCTATTATCAAGCTGTGTTATCATTTGCTTGCTTTGATGAGTATCCTATTACAGTTATTTTATGGGCATGTAAACCAACTTGAACTGGTACAGATGAAGAATACAATATCTGTAATGCTTTGTATTTCCTTGAATTTCTGCTATAGTACAGTGACTTGTTTATTATGTACATACTGAAATTAGTTGTACATCTTCTACTTTATAACATGCTTTATCAATAACACATAATTCTCACCAGAATTCTACCTTAGAAAATGAGAAGAGCACATTATTTTTTTTGTATTTCTGTTTACACTCACTTAGTACATAATGACAATTAGTTTATTTTTAATGTTTGTAAAAAATTTTCTTTAGCTCGGCTTCTTAAAAATAATCTAGGATAGATTGTGAGAAAATGAACATGTTTTCTTTAGTATCTGAGCTAAATTTATTTCCATTTATTACTGTGGTGGGTGTGCCTTGTCTTGTTTATAAATATGACATATGTCACATAGACACACAAATATGCAAATATATTTATTATTTACTTTTCACTCTTTATTTCTCAATTATTATTTTTATTTGAAATATATTCCAGCAAATGTCTTCATTCTTACTACATAGTTTATTCTGTAGTGAGTATTTAGCAGTAATTTTTATTTACCTGATAATAATAATAAATAAATCAGCTTGGAGCTTCTTTCTTTCAATATTCAACTTTTTCAATATTATCATCTTCCTTTGTTTATTTTGGTTTTTTGACACATTTTACATGTAATAATACCTTTTTTTTCCACTTAGATAAATTTTTTATTTGTTTATTTATATAAGGGATTCTATAATATAAGAGCACAGTTTTTCTCAGATCATATTAACGTTGCTCAGTTTGCCATACAATTAGGTAATTGGTGCTAGCATCCACAGATGAGGGATACCATTCGTCCTCTGTTTTCCTGGGATTGTCTTACTTCACTCAGCATGATATCTTCTAGCTCCATCCATTTACCTGCAAAATTCATGATGTCATCTTTCTTTACCTCTGCATAGAACTCCATTGTGTAGATGTACCACATTTTCTCCATGTGGAAGTTGACTGTTTTGAGCAGAAGTTCACTGTTTCAGTCAGAACTTTGATGCAGTCCTTTCTGTTGTCATTGTTTCCAATATGCATAACTCCCAACTACTTGGACAAAAGCTCAAAGGGCCATGCACAAGAAATATTTACAACTAGGTAATTGGCATTAGCATCCACAGATGAGGGATACCATTCATCATTTGTTTTTCTGGGACTCTGTTACTTCACGCAGCATAATATCTTCTAGCTCCAACCATTTACCTGCAAAGCTCATGATGTCATCTTTCTTTACTGTGGCATAGAAATCCATTGGGTAGATGTACCACATTTTCTCTATCCACTCATCAGTTCAGGGGCATCTGGGTTGGTCCAGCTCCTTGCTATTGTGAAGAGACCTAAAATAAACATGGCTGTGCATGTATATCTGTGGTAGGATGAGTCTTGTGGGTACCTGCCCAGGAGTGGTAAGTTCATTCCAAGTCAGATGGCAATTTCATTCCAAGTTTTCCAAGGGTTCTTCACACTGCATTCCATAGTGGATGTATGAATTTGCATTCCCACCAGCAGTGGATGAGTGTTCTAATTTTCCCAAAACCTCTCCAGCACTTGATATCATTTGTTTTCTTGATCCTAGCCAGTCTTAATGGAGTAAGATGATATCTTAGAGTGGTTTTGATTTGCATTTCCTTAATGATTAATGATGTTGAACACTTCTTAAGATGTTTCTCAGCCATCTCTAATTCCTCACTTGTGAAGTCTCTGTTCAGCTCTTTGCTCCATGTATTGAGTCGGTCATTTGTATTTGTTCTTCTTTGATTTTTTATTAGTTTATATATTCTAGAAATCAATGTTTTGTCAGATGTTTCTGTGGTGAAGGTTTCCTCCCACTCTGTGGGATTTCTCTTCACTTCTTTGATTGTTTCCTTTGATGTACAGGAGCTTTTGAGTTTAATGAGGTCCCATTTGTCAATTGTTGACCTTAATTCTTGCACAGCTGCTGTCTGGTTTAGGAATTCTTTTCCTATGCCTATGTCTTGTAGGCTGCTGCCAACTTTATCTTCTATCGCCTTCAGAGTTTGGTGTTTCATGCTGAGGTCTTTAATCTCATCCAGAGTTGACTTTTGTACAGGGTGAGAGGTAGGCATTTAATTTCGTTCTTCTACAAGTGGTGATCCAGTTTTGCCAACACCACTTGCTGAAGATGCTGTCTTTTCTCCATTGTGTTTTCTTGGCCCCCTTGTCAAATATGAGATGGCTGAAATTGTATGTGCTCAGATTTGGATCTTCGGTTTTGTTCCATTGGTCAACAGGTCTGTTTTTGTGCCAGTACCAGGCTGTTTTTATGACTATAGCCCTGTAGTATAGTTTAAAATCTGGTATAGAGATCCCTCCTGTGTAGCTCTTTTCACTCAGGATTGATTTGGCTATTCGGGGTCTTTTGTTTCTCCAAATGAATTTAAGAACTTTTGTTTCCAAGCCTGTGAAGAAACTCTTGGGGATTTTGATTGGGATTGCATTAAATCTATACAAGAGTTTTGGTAAAATGGACATTTTTACAATGTTAATTTTCCCAATCCATGAGCATGGGAGGTTTTTCCATCTTCTGAGGTCTTCTTCAATTTCTTTCTTTAAGGGTTTAAAATTTTTGTTGTAGAGGTCTTTGGTGTCTTTGGTTAGGTTTGTTCCTAGGTATCTTATTGTTTTTGAGGCTATTGTGAGTGGGAAGGTCTCTTTGAATTCTTTCTCCAGTTGCTTGTTCTTGGTGTAAAGAAAGGCCATTGATTTTCTAAGGTTAATTTTGTATCCTGCCACTTTGCTGAAGCTGTTAATCATTTCTAGGAGTTTTCTGGTGGAGTTTTTAGCATCCCTTAAGTAAACAATCATATCATCAGCAAAAAGGGATAGCTTGACTTCCTCTTTTCCAATTAGTACTCCTTTAATATCCTTTTCTTGCCTTATTGCTCTAGCAAGTGTTTCAAGCACTATATTGAAGAGGAGTGGTGACAGGGGGCAACCTTGCTGAGTTTCTACCTTTAAGGGAATGTTTCTGTCATTTCCCCATTTAGGATGATATTGGCTGTGGGTTTCCTGTATATGGCTTTGATTACATTGAGGAATGATCCCTTCAATCCAGTTCCCTCTATGACTTCAAGCATGAAGGGATGTTGGATTTTGTCAAAGGCTTTTTTCTGCATCAATTGAGATGATGGTGTGGTTTTTGTCTTTCAGTCCATTTATATGTTTTATGATATTTATTGCTTTTTGTATGTTGAACCATCCCTGCATCTCTGCTATGAATCCAACTTGGTCATGATGGATGATGTTCTTGATGTGGGTCTGTGTGCGGTTTGCAAGTATTTTGTTGAGAATTTTGGCATCTGTGTTCGTTAAAGAGATGGGTCTATAGTTCTCCATGTTTGCTGTATCTTTGCCTGGTTTTGGTATTAGAGTGATGCTGGCTTCATAGAAGGAATTTGGGAGAATTTCCTCTGTTTGTATCCTCCTAAAAAATTTGAGTAATAATGGTTGTAAGTCTTTTTGAAATGTTTTATAGAATTCTGCTTTGAAACCATCTGGGCCTGGGCTTTTTTTAGTTGGGAGGCTTCTTTTTACATCTTCAATTTCCTCAAAAGAAAGAGGTAATTTATGGCATGATAAAATAACATAAATGTGTTAAAACAACCTATTTTTATGGCCATAGTCTCAATGAATTTAGACTTCATTCTGCTGTGAAACCATCTGGGCCTGGGCTTTTTTATTTGGGAGGTTTCTTATCACATCTTCAATTTCTTCATATATTATGGGTCTGTTTAAGCTGTCGATCTCTTTTTGGTTGAGCTTTCATGATTCCCAGGATTTCAGATATTCATCCATTTCTTCTAGGTTTTCAAACTTAGTAGAGTATAGGTTTTTTAAGTATTCCTGTATGAATGTCTGGATCTTTTCATTGTGTGTTGTGATATTTCCCCTTTCATCATGCATTGTATTGATTTCAAGTTGTTCCTTCTTTCTTTTGGTTAACTGGACTACAGGTCTATCTTGTTTATTCTCTAAAAGAACCAACTACTGGATTCATTGAGTTTTTGTATTGTTTTCTTTGTTTCCATTTCATTGATTTCTGTTCTGATTTTTGTTATTTCTTCCTGTCGTGTTTAGGGTTCATTTGTTGTTGTCTCTCAAGTTTTTAGCTGCAGTGTTATATCATTCACTTGTGCTTTTCTGTTTTTCTAATGTAGGCACCCAGGGATATAAACTGACCTCTTAGGTCTGTTTTTAAAGTATCCCACAAATTTTGTTGTGTTGTATTATAATTATCATTCAGTTCCAGGAATGCTTTTATTTCTTTCTTTGTCTCTTGCTTGACCCATTCATTATTCATTATTCAGGAATGTGTTGTTTAGTCTCCATATATTTTATAGATAGTAGGGCTTATCCTGGTGTTGATATTGAACTTTATTTTCCTATGTTCTGATAGAATGCATGAAATTATTTCAATCTTTTTGTATTTGTGGAGGTTTTTTCTGTGTTCCAGTATGTGGTTGATTTTGGAGAATGTTCTATGGGGTGCTGAGTAGAAAGTGTATCCTCTGTTACTTGGGTGGACTATTCAGTAGATGTCTGTGAGGTCCATTTGATGTATCATATCATTCAGTTCAGATATCTCTCTGTTTATTCTTTGTCCTGTTGACCTGTGTCCTAAGGGCTCAGTGGGGTACTGAAGTCCCCTACTATGAGTGTATTGGTGTTAATCTGTGCCTTGAGGTCCTGGAGAATTGTCTTTATAAAGTTTGGTGCATCAGAGTTTGGTGCATATGTATATATTCGTGATTGTGAAATCTTCATGGTCGATTGTTTGATAAAGCTGTAATGGCCTTCTTTGTTCTTTTGATTTTTTTTTCACTTTCAAGTCTATTTTGTCTGATATTAAAATAGTAACACCTACTTTCTTTTTGGTACCATTTGCTTGGAGTATTTTTTTCCATCCTTTCACTCTAAAGTCGTGCCTATCTTTAAAGGTAAGATGCATTTCTTGTAGACAGCATGTAGATGGGTTCTGTTTCCTAATCCAATCTCCCAGTCTATGTCTTTAATATTTAAGGTTATAATTGAAATATGTGGGTTGCTTCCTTTCAGCTTATTATCTATTTGCATTTTTGGTCTAGGTTTCTACTTCTGCAGTTATGCTTTATTAATTTCTCTTTCTAGGTGCCTGGGTATAGTTGCTCCTTTCTTCTGTCCTTTGAATTGCTTCAAGTATTCTCTGAAGGGTTGGGTTTCCAGACATGTATTCTTTCATCTTGTTCATGTCATGGAATATTTTTCTCTCTCCTTCACCTATAATCGATATTTTTGCTGGGTATAGTAACCTGGGTTGGCATCTATAGTCCTTTAACACTGGGAATGCTTTGCTCCAATTCTTCTTGCTTTCAGAGTTTGCACTGAGAAGTCAGTTGTAATTCTGATGGGTTTCCTCTTATATGTAACTTGTTATTTTTCTCTTGTAGCTTTCAGAATTTTGTCTTTGTTTTGGGCATCTAGCATTTTAACTAACATATGGAGTGGAGAGTTTCTTTTCTGATCTCATCTGTTTGGAGTTCTATGTGCTTCTTGTATTTGTATTGGTTTGGCTTTTTTTAGTTTGGGGAAATTTTCATCTATTATTCTGTTGAAGATCTGATCAATACCATTCTCTTGAGATTCTTCTCCTTCTTCTATCCCTATGATGCAGAGGTTTGATCTTTTCCTAGTGTCTCACAATTCCTGGTTGTTCCACTTTTGTGTGTTTTTTAATTTTTCATATTCTTTACTTGAGGTTTTTAGAAGTTCTGTGTTATCTTCCAGGTCTGATATTCTTTGTCCTGCTTCCTCCATTCTACTTCTGAGACTTTTTCCATTCCTTTCCTCTTTATTGGATGAGTGATTGATTTACTTTTTCATTTCATCTTGTGATTTCTTTAATATTTCCACTTTCTTTTGGAGCTTCTCAATCTCTTCCTGTAGCTCCTTGCTTCGCTGGTTGGTTTCCTTTTTCAGTATTTCCACTTCCTCTAGGTCTTTCTTGAGTTTTTCATTCTCTCTCCTTAGTTCTCTGACTTGTTCTTTATATTCTTTGATTTCTTTGAATATTTCTGCAATTGTTCCTCTAAGATCTGTGTTCTGGGCTATCCCCAGGGGGATCCTACTGTAGGAATCTCCACAGGGTTGGTAGAGCTTGGTGTGGAATTATCCTGCACCTTTCCCATGTTGTCCCTTTGTTGTGTCCCTGGCATGTGGGTTTCGCTTTGCCTGTATTCCAATGCGAATCCCAGATGCCTCTTCACTGTGTTGAAGGCTTGATTTGCTTGCCTCCTTCTGATGCCTCCATTATTTGTTTGATCTGTTTTTCTTCTTGCTTATGGAATGTTGACTCGTCTAAAGTTTTAGGCTTTCTATTAGAAGTCTAACTCTCTCTTCCCTTTCTGTTCTGAAGATGCTCCAAAGAATCCACTTGGAAACTCCCTCAGGAATTCCAGTTGGGGGGGATATGCCTGTTTAGCCCACGCCCTGGTACTCTGTACTTCAGGTGGTCCTAGGAAATCCCTGATCTAAGCTCTGTGCACTCAGGTCTCACAGTGGCAACAGGCCCACCTTTTAAACCAGCTAGCAAGACCACTGAGCTCCCACAGCCACACAAGACAACTATTTAATCAAAACAATGAGAGAATTATCCAAAAGGCCAGATAAGATTACCCAACACTCTGCTTGGTTGAAGCGCCCAGCTCCTACCTGTGCTTCAGGTGGTCCTGTGAAATTCCCTGATCTAAGCTTTGTGTACTCAAGTCTGTAATAATGTCTATGTTTATGCTTTAATAAGTTTATAAATTTTTCCTCTTTTCTAAAATATTCTTACTCTAATCAACAGATAGATTATAAAAATTCAAGATTAGGGCTGGAGAGATAGCCTAGCGGTTAAGAGCACTGACCACTCTTACAGAGGACCCAGGTTAGATCCCCAGCACCCACAAGGCAGCCAAGAACAGTCTGAAACTCCAATTCCAGGAGAACTCCAGTTCCAAGGGAATCCGAAGCCCTCTTCTGACCTCCGTGGCATTGCACAATACGGGTGCATAAACTTGCATGCAGACAGTACATTCATACACATACAGAAATAAATAAAATTAAAAAATATTCAAGATTAAGCCTCTCATTTCTTCTCTCTGCCAACAAATATGGGTTAAAACAATATGTAAAAGGGAATTTGGAAAGAGAAACCTTTGTCTCACTTTTACTGCTTTATTCCAGAGACAGCAGAGTCCTATCAGTCAAGGTCCCATTTCTGCTTACCAGTAGGGAGTCCTCACTTCTCCTGCCCTGCCCCAGAGAGAGCTCAGTGCCCATCTATGCCCACCAGCTCAGGCTGACCTCTGAGCCTAGGTCTGGCTGCTAGTCTGATGAGCATTCTCTATCCATAGGAAAAGTATTAACCAATACATCATTGTCAATCATAGGATGCCCTTGCTGAATTTTATGCAGGTGCAGCTCTAAGAGCTTCATCCTGAACTACTGATAAAACTAAAATGAACAGGGTGAGAGGTAGGGGTCCAATTCCATTCTTCTACAAGTGATGATCCAGTTTTGCCAACACCATTTGCTGAAGATGCTGTCTTTTCTCCATTGAATCTTTTTGGCCACCTTGTCTAATATGAGGTGGCTGAAATTGTATGTGCTCAAGTTTGGATCTTCAGTTTTGTTCCATTGGTCAAGAGATCTGTTTTTGTGCCAGTACCAGGCTGTTTTTATGACTATAGCCCTGTAGTAGAGTTTGATGTCTGGTATAGAAATCCCCCCTGTATTGCTCTTTTCACTCAGGGCTGCTTTGGCTATTCCAGGTCTTTTGTTGTTCCATATGAATTTCAGAATTTTTTTCCCAAGCCTGTGAAGAATGTCCTTGGGATTTTAATTGGAATTGCGTTGAATCAGTATCTTAGTTTGGGTAGAATGGACATTTTTTCTGTATTAATTTTTCCAATCCATCTTTCTTTACTACTGCATAAAACTCCATTGTTTAGATGTACCACATTTTCTCTATCCACTCCTCAGTTGAGGGGCACTTGGGTTGGTTCCAGCTCTTTCCTATTGTGAAGAGAGCTGCAGTAAACATGGCTGTACATGTATCTCTGTGGTAGGAAGAGTCTGATGGATATATTCCCAGAAGTGGTATGGCTGGGTCAGGTGGTAGGCTCATTTTGAGTCTTTTAAGTATTCTCTCTACTGCTTTCCATAGTGGCTGTACAAGTTTGCACTCCCACCAGCAGTGGTTGAGTGTTCCCCTTTCTCCACACCCTTTCCAGCATTTAGTATCATTTGTTTTCTTGATCCTTTCCAGCTTTATCTTGGTTAGATGATATCTTAAAGTGTTTTTTAATTTGCACTTCCTTAATTATTAGGGATATTGAACACTTTTTAAGATGTTTCTCAGCCATCTCTATTTCCTTGCTTGTGAAGTCTCTGTTCAGCTCTTTATTCCATCTTTTGAGTGAGTCATTTGTTTTCTTACTTCTTTGTTTTTTGAGTAGTTTATATATTCTGGAACTTAATGCTCTGTCAGATGTAGCAGCAGTGAAGGTTTCCTCCCACTCTGTGGGTTTTCTCTTCACTTCCTTAATTGTTTCTTTTGATGTACAGAAACTTTTGAGTTTAATGAGGTCCCATTTGTCAATTGTAGATCTTATTTCTTGTGCAGCTGCTGTCTGATTTAGGAAGTCTTTTCCTATGCCTATGTCTTGTAAGTTGCTGCCAACTTTTTCTTCTATCACCTTCAGAGTCTTTGGTTTCACACTGAGGTCCTTAATCCACTTGGATTTGACCTTTGTACAGGGTAAGAGGCAGGGATCCAATTCCATATACTCTACTTAATTTGAAAACCTAAGTGAAATGGATGAATATCTGCAATCTGGGGAATCACTAAAGCTAAACCAAGAAGAGATTGACAGCTTAAACAGACCCATAATATATGAAGAACTTGAAAATGTAATAAGCGATTCCCAACTAAAAAAAAGCCGAGGTCCAGATAGTTTCACAGCAGAATTCTATAAAACACTTAAAGAGGACTTAAAACCATTATTACTCAAACTGTTCAGAAGGATACAAGCAAAGGGAAATCTCCCAAATTACTTCTCTGAAGCCAGCATCACTCGTTTACTAAAACCAGGCAAGGATGCACCCAAAAAGGAGAACTACAGACCCATCTAATTAACTCAGATGCAAAAATTCTCAACAAAATATTTGCAAACCATATACAGACCCACATCAAAAAGGTCGTTCATCATGATCAAGTTGGATTCATACCAGAGATGCAGGGATGGTTCAACATATGAAAATCAATAAATATCATAAAATACATAAATGGACTGAAGGACAAAAACCACACAATCATCTCAATAGATGCAGAAAAAGCCTTTGACAAACTCCAGCATCCCTTCATGATTAAAGTACTGGAGGGAACTGGACTGGAATTATCATTCCTCAGCATAATCAAAGCCATATATAAGAGACCCACAGCCACCATAATCCTAAATGGAGAAAAGTTAGAAGGATTTCCCAGAAAGGAAGGAACCTGACAAGGCTACCCCCTGTCACCACTCCTCTTCAATATAGTGCTTGGAACACTGGCTAGGGCAATAAGGCAAGAAAAGGCAATTAAAAGAATACTAATTGGTGCCCCTTTTCTAGGCCTAGGGAACAATCTGCGGAAGAGGGGGCATGGTAGAATGTAAGGGCTTCGATTGGGGTTAATGGTGAAATTACAACAATATAGACTGGACACTCATTTGATCAACTTGATTGAACATACAAGCCCCCCCTTTCAGGATGGTGGGACCCATGAGCTGTGTGGGTTTGGGCACAACTGCTTGCAAATTGGTTTTACATGAAGGATGCTTGTACTCACAAATTATCACCTATTGTTAAAAAAATGAAAACAAAACAAAACAAAAAAGCAGAGAAAGATGCAGAAAACTTACGGCAGAATGCACGATCTGCGATGGGTAGGGGTGGGGTGGGGGGGAAGCGAAGGGGATATATGCCTGAACTGAATTGGAAAATGATGTATGAAATACACAAAGCATCAATAAAAATAAATTAAAAAAATAAAAGAATACTAATTGGAAAAGAGGAAGTAAGACTTTTCCGTTTTTGCAGACAATATGATAGTTTATCTAAAGGATGCTAAAAACTCCACCAGAAAACTCCTAGAAACGATTAAGAGTTTCAGTAAAGTGGTGGGATGCAAAATCAATCTAGAAAAGTCAGTAGATTTTTTTTACACCAACAACAAGGAATTGAAGAAGGAATACAAGGAGACTTTCCCAATTACAATAGCCTCAAAAACAATAAAATTCTCAGGAACAAACTCAAACAAAAACCCCAAAGATCTCTACAACAAAAATTATAAAATTCTGAAGAAGGAAATTGAAGAAGACAGCAGAAGATGGAAATTTGCAGATAAATAGATGGAACTAGAAGATTTTATGCTAAGTGAAGTAACACAATCCCAGAAAAACAAAAGATTAATGGTATCTCTCATCTGTGGATGCTAGTATCAAGTACCTAGTTGTAAGACAAACTGGGCAATGTTAATATTATATTCCTCATGCTCTAAAGATAACTGTGCTCTTGCATTGTGAATCCCTAAACAGGTTCTAAAGCTGACAACATTTATTTTCAGACCTTGGGTTTTTGATACATGATGGAGGGTATATGTGCATCTTTTAGAGTAATATGGGATTAAAATGGAAAGATATGAATCAAGAAATATGATATGGAAATAACATACAGTTTGTTTTCAAAGGATACAATTTTAATATAGGTGCAATGTAATAGGCTGGTGCAGCTTAACCTTTCTGGGTGCTTAATGACCATACTTAATGCCCATACTAATTTGGCTGAGGGACATAAGGGATAACTTTGTTCCTTGCCCTCAGAGATCAACTAAGTCTTAGGGGATTATGCATGGGGGCATCTCTTGAAATGTCCTGCAAATGTGGGTCACCAGTCTTCCTGTTCAGGGAGGTCTGGGAGAGCCACTAATGGGACTTCAGCCACTGTCCAGTCTATAAAGATAAGTCTGCTCATGCTTCACAAAAGGAAACCTGGTCTAGCAAGACCTGATTTTGTCCTTGAGTGGATGGAACTGGTAAATGATAAACTGAAAGGAGCAAGGCACTCCCACCCCCCCCCCCAAAAAAAAATAAAACCCTGAGAGACCCCTGAGGACCAGATCCTCAACTGTTCTTGAGAAAACAAAAACTTTGGGTAATCTGGGCTAACTGTGTGGCCTTAAGCATCCAAAAGGAAAGTACAACCAGATATAAATAATCAGGAAGACTAGAAAAACTTTACTTCAGACATAAAACTTGAGATCTTAGTAAAGAGACAAAAAGAATAAAGAGAGAGTACCGTTGTTTGGCCTGTCTTCACTTCTTACTGGCAAGTGCATCAACTCTGTGGCTGCCACTCACTGCTTTTGTCACTCCTCAAAGATATGAGACACAACCTTTTAACCTTCCAATATGGACTGAGGACTCAGGTCTCTCCAAGAATCCTCCAAACCTTCAATATCAGATGGGGACTACTGAGATACCCAAATTGTGGATTAAACAGCTAAGGGGATGTCAGCCTCATCAGAATATAGACTGCCATTGTTGAACTACCTGGGCTGTATCATGGAGGCCAGTGCAGGGGGATCGAGAGAGGACGCATGCTTACTGGACTTCATTTGGGGGACCATGGGAGGGTCCCCATGTGGAGCAAAAGTACAGGATTGATAGTTGTTTGGGATTGCCAAGAAGGAACTTTTGAGCACTTCCTTAAGGAAAACATGACATCTTTTAGAAAAAAAATCCTACATTTCAAGTGATATATATATATATATATATATATATATATATATATATATTAGCAATACAAGTTGGAGAGAATGACAACAAAAGAACTGAAAAAAAAAAACCTCTAGAAAGACTCAGAAAAAGATACAGGACATGTATGGCAGAGTGCAGGGACTCAGGTGGGGTGGTGGGCATGAAAAGGGAAGCGATTCTAGATTCGACTGGGAAATGAGAAATGATGTATGACCTATGGAAAAAGTTTAATAATAAAAATTTATTTATATTAAAAATCCACTCTATAAGGTTTGCAGTTTAAAATGCTATATTTAAAAATAACATATTTATATATAGAGGTATTTCAGTAGAGATTTATGCAGAAATACAAAATAAACAATATAAGTTAATGGACTTGATTTCTCTGAATTCATAATCTAGTCATACAATTTTATTTTATTTTTGTCTTTTCGAGACAGGGTCTCCCTATAGCACCAGCTTTCCTGGAACTCACTCTGTAGACTAGGCTGGCCTTGAACTCACAAAGATCCGCCTGCCTCTGCCTCCCAAGTGCTAGGATTAAAGGCGTGCACCACCATGCCCGGCCCTAGTCATATAATTTTAAAGAACAAAGTGTATATTTGGTCAAAATTTATTTGGCAAGTATTCAATTTTGCCCAAGTTTTGTCTATATATTATCAGATATTTTAAGAATTAGTAAATATGTCTGTATTAGTTAAATTTGCTTGAAAGTTTTAATAAAATAGTGATACATTTAAACCAATTGGGAATATAAAATGTTAATTGTTTTATTTATAATTTGTATTGAATTTCCAACAATAACTTTGGGGTTAAAGTACACAAATGGTCTCTATATTTTTCTATGTTATACAGTATCACCTTGTAACATTTACTTTTACTTGTAGGATAATTTAACTAAAGGAATTAAGTTTACTTCCAAATAAATAGTATGCAGTCAATGATAAAAACAAACAAACAAAAAACTAAAATGAACAACAAATCTTAACAGGAACAGGGTTACCACACAAGTATTTTGTCTTTTTAAAGAAAATTTTGCTTTATTTTAAATTTATGTGTATGCATGTATTGTGTACATGTATGCAAGTGCACCCGTGTTGTGCAATGCCCATGGAAGACAGAAGAGGGCATCAAATCCCCTACAACTGGAGCTACAGACAACTGACAATTGTTAGTTGCCATGTGGGTGCAGGGTTTTGAACTCAGATGTTGTGCAGGACTAGCCAGTGCTCTTAACTTCTGAGCCATCTCTGTAGGCCCCTATTTTCTATTTTTATCCACTTTTTCTCTACACATTTCTTCTTTTTTGTTTGTTGGTTGGTTATTGGTTGGTTGGATAATTGATTTATATGCATGTTTTTGTGTTTTCATTATATATAATGTTTTATTGGCTTTTATGTTTCTTTTTTCTTGTTTGTTTCTTGTTTGTTTTTTCTTTCATGAAAATAAAAGAAAAGTAGGTCAAGTAAAAATTTTATAAGAAAGTATTATTAAGAGACAAGACCATGGAAAGGGATGAATTTCGTGGATGGAAGACAAAGCTGAGTCAATAATACATTCAGATATGTATTTTTTTAAGTTAAAGGACAATGGGGCTGGAGAGATGGTGTAGCGGTCAAGAGCGCTGACTGCTCTTGCAGAGGACCCAGGTTCGATCCCCAGCACCCACATGGCAGCTGAGAACCATCTTTAACTCCAGTTCCAGGGGAATCTGACACCCTCTTCTGACCTCCGCGGCATTGCATGATACAGGTCCACAAACCTACATCCAGACTGTACATTCATACACATACGAAAATAAATAAAATTAAAAAAAAAGTTAAAGGACAAAATTGATATGTTCAAGAAGTCTGGGATATGTTAAGAAAGCAAATCTCAGAATCCGCATAGAAGGCTCTGAGATAAACGCTAGATAAATGGGTACATTATTTGCTGATATTATAGCAGAAGGCTACAGAGAGGTTTTCCTGTTGAACGTAGACAAAAACATTCTCAGCAAAACACTCAGCTCTCACCAGTGAAGATTTCTCATGCAACAGAATGTGATGCACACAGAAGGCCACAACTGGCCAAAGTGCAAAGAACAAGAGACTGTAGAGTGCATGTTCTTGGAAAGGACTCAGAATAAATCTCACCAATCCAGAACTCAGGAACTGCTGTGGAATAGGAGGTGGAAAGTTTGCAGGAACCAAGGTGTTGGGCAGAATCACAAGGAAACAGAGACTTCTAGGCTTCTGAGAACTCAGTCAAATGAACATTCAGCAATGGTGACAGCATGCACAGACTCATCCAGGTTCAATAAAGTAAAAATCACCTCTATAGAGCTGGAAGAATGGGCAGGAGGCACAACCTTAGTTGAGGAACTATTGACAGTTAATCACTGCTTGAGGAGTGAGACTTTAAGGGAGTGATTCGAGGTGGGTTGACCTGGCTTCAGTGGATGAACTTACATGGAAGGACATATGCGTATACAAACTTGGCTGGATAGGCCTTAACATGTATGACAGAATCCTGTGGGCAAGTTATGGAGTGCAAGTCTAAATATAATTGAGATGCATTATATAGAATGCACAAAAATTCAATAAAAAATATACTGAAACAAAAATTTGCTCTCAGAATTCATGGGTCCTAGCTCTAAAACCTTAGATGTCAGTATATATCTAATGTCACAGAAGAAGCCATTAAAATGGAAAGGAACAATGGTAGTAAAAGAGAAAGAGCTAGACACTGGAGATGGGGATAGCAGGGAACAGGTGTTTTCAAGGAGGAAATAGAGAAAACAAGAATACTTCATCAGGGAGGGACTAGGTGGTGTGAAAAATCATAAGAGAATGTATTACTTCAGAAACCTACTGAAAAATATGCATTATTTTCCATGTTTGTATATTATACATATATATGTATACACCCACATATATGTGTATATATGTACACAGTGACTTTATATAGGTGAAGTCCATATTAAAAATAAAGCAGTGTCAATTAGAGGAAGCTTCTCTTTGAGTTGGTGGTAAAGGTAGTCCCAAAATGACTTGTAAAATAACAAGCTATTACCAAAGCCCTCCATTGCCTTCCAGAACTTGAAGGTAAGACACTATTGCTGAAGACAAAACATATTGCACACATAGCACTTAATAATGAACTGATCTAGAAGCTTCCACTTGAAGACCAGTTCATAGTGTCATAAGATACTATGCAAACTACCAAGGAAGAAGACCAATCAATGATTTCACTCATTTGTGAATATTATCAGCCACAAAATGACTATCCCAGCAAATAATCTTTACTGCTGCACTTGTATCTTTGTGGTAATAAACAACTATCAAATTGGACTTAAGGCTCATTCATTGGAAGGGAAATCTTGCATGTCTGTCCTCTGACATACATACCATAGACAGACACCATCTTCCCAAGCTCGATTGTCACCACTTGCCTAGCATCATCACAGCTAAGCTTACAACTGTTACATTCAGCATGAGAGGAGGTGCAGGGACAGTCTGTCAAGCCTCCCAACCAACCAGTTGGTCCTACTTGCATGAGGAAGAGGGGCTAAGTGTATGTAAACTGAGGAAGCCAAAGAGGGGTCTCTTTTTCATTTTGTGCAGCTATAGGGAAGTCACCATCCAGACTTGGATGAATGAAGACTTTCCATTTTGGCCTTAGAAGGGGAGAATCCACACTTTTCTAAGCAAACCCTCACCCACTGTTCTTTAAATAAGCACAATAAACTCACAGGTTTTCCAGACTATAGTTTGTTTTAGGAACTAAGGGAGAAGGGGGTAGATATTATCTATGCCCTCCAGAATGAATTTGAGTGACAGAACCCATGTGTGGTACTCTAACCATAGCCCCATGCACATGGCTAAAGAGGGCATAGATCCTAGAGAAAAACTTACCTTGGACAGACCCTAGAATAATGTAATTTCTTACTGTATTCTAAATACGTATTCTTATATTTACAGACAAATGTACTTCTCACCACTCATCAAAGAAGTTTCTCTTTGCAGCAGTTGAAGACTATTACAAAGTTCCACAATTGGTCAAAGGAAGAAAGTAAGTATCTAAGAGGTGCCCAGCCCTGTGATACATTTACAACATAGCCTCTACACCAAAGGTGCAGGGAAAATAGCTGATCTAGGATGTAGGGTTTGAAAATATTAATCTCTCAACTGTCACCAGTAATGCTTCCTCATGCAACAGGTGGTGATTTACCCATAAAGCCACAACAGGCCAAAGTGAATAAGAGACTGTAGGGTAATTATGCCTGAACATGTCCTCTGTCTGGATAGCTTTAGTGCCAACTTGACACACCTGGGTTGAGGGAGCCTCAATTGGGGAATTGGCTCCATTGGATTGGCCTGTGGCCACATCTGTGGAGTATTGTCTTAATTGTCAAGCAGTGTGGGAGGGCCCAGCCCACAATGAGTAGTGCCACCCTGGGGAGGTTGTTGTGTATGGTATAAGAAGGCAGGCTAGGTATGAGCCAGAGGAGAAAGCCAGTGAACAGCATTCCTCCATGGCCTGTGCTTCAGCTCTTGCCTCCAGGTTCCTGCCCTGAGTTCCTGTCTTGGGCTCCCTGAGTTATGAACTGTGACCCGGGAGATGTAAGCTGAATAAACCCCTTCCTCCCCAAGATGGTGTCAGTCAGAGTATTTTGTCACAGCAATTGAAGACAAACTAGGACATCCTCTATATCAAATCTCTGCCACCAAAGGCTCAGAGATCATTCCAGAAACATTGTAAGAGCCAGAGGCATTTGATGACCAAAAGGAAACAGGTTTACAGACAGTGGGAACATTACTCATATGAACTTATAGCAATGGTGACAACACACATGATATCCACACAAGTTCAAGATGGGCAAAATTCCAGCATAGAAGTAGATAAAAACTCCAACCTTAGATGAGATATTACTGAAAACCAACAACTACTGGAAGAGGATGAGTAATTGGTTTTCTTTAAGTGTATGATGCTATACAGGTTAACCATGCTCCAGTGGTTACCAGTTAACCATGCACACTATAGGATATTTGGTGACTCCTTAATCATTAACATACATGACAGACTCCAAAAAAATTGGCAGTGTATGAAAGGGCTGCGGATAGGGCAGGGTTCTAAATACCATCTAAATTTCAGTTATTTATTTAGGTATTTTGAGCCATTCCTGCATCTCTGGAATGAATCCAACTTGGACATGATGGATGATGTTTTTGATGTGGGTCTGTATGTGGTTTGCAAGTGTTTTGTTGAGAATTTTTGCATTTGTGTTCATTAAAGATATGGGTCTATAGTTTTCTTTCTTGTTTGTGTCTTTGCCTGATTTTGGCATTAGAGTGATGCTGGCTTCATAGAAGGAATTTGGGATATTTCCCTCTGTTTGTATCCTTCTGAAAAGTTTGAGTAGTAATGGTTGTAAGACCTCTTTAAATGTTTTATAGAATTCTGCTGTGAAACCATCTGGGCCTGGGCTTTTTTTAGTTGGGAGGCTTTTTATTACATCTTCAATTTCCTTAAGTATTATGGGTCTGTTTAAGCTGTCAATCTCTTCTTGGTTAAGCTTTGATGAATCCCAGGATACCAGGTATTCATCCATTTCTCTTAGTTTTTCAAATTTCCTAGAGTAAAGGTTTTTGAAGTATTCTCATGATTGTCTGGATCTTTTCTTTATCTGTTGTGATATTTCTCCTATCAGCATGAATGCTATTGATTTGGAGTTGCTCTTTCTTTCTTTTGGTTAACTGGGCTTGAGGTCTGTCTATTTTGTTTATCTTTTCAAAGAACCAGCTTTTTGATTCATTCATTTTTGTATTGTTTTATTTGTTTATATTTCGTTGATTTCTGCTCTGATTTTTGTTATTTCTCCTCGTCTGTTGGGTTTAGGGTTCATTTGTACATAAAATGCATAAATGGACTGAAACCCCAAAACCACACAATCATCTCAATCCATGCAGAAAAAACTTTCGACAAAACCCAGCACCCCTTTATGCTTAAAGTCCTAGAGGGAATTGGACTGGAGGGATCATTCTTCAATGTAATCAAAGCCATATACAAGAAACCCACAGCCAGCATCACCCTAAATGGAGAAACTTTGGAAACATTCCCTTTAAAGGCAGGAACATGGCAAGGCTGTCCACTGTTGCCCATCCTCTTCAATATAGTGCTTGAAATGCTTGCTCAGACAATAATTCCCTTTAAAGGCAGGAACATGGCAAGGCTGTCCACTGTTGCCCATCCTCTTCAATATAGTGCTTGAAATGCTTGCTCAGACAATAAGGTGAGAAAGTGAAATTAAAAGAGTACTAATAGGAAAAGAGGAAATAAAACTATCCCTTTTTGCAGATGATATGATAGTTTACCTAAAAACACCAGAAAACTCTTAGAAATAGTTAAATGTCTCAGTAAAGTGGTGGGATACAAAATAAACCAAGAAAAATCAGTAGCCTTTCTTTACACCAACAATAAGCAACTTGAGAAGGAATATAAGAAGACCTTCCCAATTACAATAGCATCAAAAAAAAAAAAAACCTAAGAATAAAGACACCAAAGAACTCTACAATGAAAATTTTAAAACCCTGAAGAAGGAGATGAAGAAGGATATTGAAAATAACATCAAAAGACTGAAACACCTCCCATGCTCATAGATTGGAAAAATTAATGTAATAAAAAATGTCCATTCTGGTCAAATTAATATACAAATTCAATGCAATCCCAATCAAAATCCCCATGAGCTTTTTCACAAACTTGGAAAAAATCCTTAAATTCATATGTCAAAACAAAGGACCCCGGAGAGCTAAAGCAACCCTGAGTGAAAAGTGCAATACAGGAGGGATTACTTTACCAGACTTCAAGCTATATTACAGGGCTATAGTCATAAAGATATCCTGGTACTGGAAAAAAAAAAAAAAAAAAAAACAAAAAAAAAAACACGACCCATTGACCATGGTACAAAATTGAAGATCCCAACTTGAGCTCATATAATTCAGCCCCTCATATTGTACAAAGGGGCCAAAAAAAAACAAAAAAAACAAACAAAACAAAAAAAAAAAAAAAAAAAAACTCATGAAGAAAGGTAGCTTCTTCAGCAAATAGTGTTGGCAAAACTGGATCAACATTTGTATAACAAAATGAAACCCCTACCTCGCACCTTGTACAAAAATAAACTCCAAGTGGATCAAAGATCTCAACCAGAAACCTGAATCCCTGAAGGTGTTTAGAAGAAAAAGTCTGCAGCAACCTACAAGACATAGGCATAGGAAAAGACTTTCTAAATAAAACAGCAGCTGCAGGAAATAAGAACAACAGCTAACAAGTGGGACTCATCAAACTCCAAGCTTTTTTATAGCTAAAGAAACAATCAAGAGTGAAGGAAAACCCACAGAATGGAGGAGGAAACCGTCTCCACTGGATACATCTGACAGAGCATTAACATCCAGAATATAGAAACCACTTAAGGCTGGAGAGATGGCCTAAGCGTAAGAGCGCCGTTCGCTCTTACAGAGGACCCGGGTTCATCCCCAGCACCCACATGGCGGCTGATGAGAACTGTCTGAGCTCCAATTCCAGGAGAACTCCAGTTCCAGGGGAATCTGACACCCTCTTCTGACTCCGCAGCATTGCACGACATGGGTGCACAAACTCATGCAGACAGTACATTTACTACATACAGAAATAAATAAAAATTTTAAAAAAATTTAAAAAAAGAAGCCACTTAAAAAAAACAAGATGTAAGAGCTGGGGCGTTGTGGACATGCCTTTTTAATCTTAGCAATTAGGGCAGCAGAGGCAGGTGGATCTTTGTGAGTTCCAGACCAGCCTGGTCTACATAGTGAGTTCCAGGACAGCCAGAACTACAGGGAGACCCTGTCTCAAAAAAGACAAAAAAAAAAAAAAAAGTCAGAAAACAAAACAAATGACTTACTTAAAAGATGGAGTAAAGAGATGAGCAGAGATTTCATCAGTAAGGAAGTAAAGATGGCTGAGAATCATCTTAAAAAGTGTTCAACATCGGGCTGGAGAGATGGCCTAGCGGTTAAGAGTGCCGACCACTCTTGCAGAGGACCCGGGTTCGATCCCCAGCACCCACATGGCGGCTGAAAACCGTCTGAAGCTCCAATTCCAGGAGAACTCCAGTTCCAGGGGAATCCGAGACCCTCTTCTGAACTCCGCGGCATTGCACGACACGGGTGCACAGACTTGCATGCAGACAGTACATTCATACACATACAGAAATAAATAAAAATTAAAAAAAAAGTGTTCAACATCATCAATAATAGATGAAATGCAAATTAAAACCACACTAAGGTATCATCTCACTCCAATAAGATTAGCCAAGATCAAGAAAACAAATGATACCAAGTGCTGGAGAGGTTGTGAGAAAAGGGGAACACTCATCCACTGCTTGTGGGAATGTAAACTGGTACAACCACTGTGGAAAGCAGTGTGGAGAACCCTTAAAAGACTCAAAATGAGCCTACCACCTGACCCAGCCATACCTGCGTATATACTCACAAGATGTATCCTACAGCAAAGAGACATATTCAGCTATGTTTACTGCAGCTGTCTTCACAATAGCAAAGAGCTGGAACCAACCCAAATGCCCCTCAACTGTTGACTGGATAACACAAATGTGGTACATCTACACAATGGAGGTCTACTCAGTGGTAAAGAAAGATGATGTCATGAATTTTGGAGGTAAATGGATGGAACTAAAAGCCATTATGCTAAATGAAGAACACATGCCCAGAATAAAAAAGATGCATGGTTTCCCTCATTTGTGGATGCTAACACCAAATCCCCAGTTGGCAGTCACACTGAGCAACTTTATTATTATATTTCATTGTATCTGAAAGCAACTGTGCTATTATAGTGTGAATCTCTTAATGTGCTCTAGAATTGACCTACCACTTGTAGTCACACATTGTAATTATCATATATGGGTGGAAGATATGTACTCATATTCTTAAAAAAAATGCAAAGTTATACTTCTTTTTTACCTGCATGCAACTTTACTATTAAAATGTGAATCTCTAAATGTGCTTTGGAATTAACCTAT
The DNA here is from genome assembly GCA_009823505.1 of Rhizomys pruinosus. Lineage (NCBI taxonomy): Eukaryota > Metazoa > Chordata > Mammalia > Rodentia > Spalacidae > Rhizomys > Rhizomys pruinosus. The sequence continues at coordinate 275,906 of VZQC01004665.1, read as the reverse complement.
AGTTTATTTTCAGAATTTGTAATTTTGATTTATGTGTGGAGTGTATATATGCATATTTTGGAATAATATAAAATCAAAGGGAACAAAAAAAGAGAGAGAGAGAAACCTATTCAAAGAACTGACCAAACCAAGAAACTTGTGCATTGAAGAGGTTATAAAAGACTGAGAAAAAGATGCAAGACAGGACTTAACATGTATGACAGAATCTATGAGCTCTGGCAAAGGGGGAGGTATAAGGGGTGGGCATAGATGGGTGAATGAGTCTAAATTTGATTAAGAAATGTTGTATGAAATGCGCTCAATAAAAATTAAAAATTTTCAATTAAAATTTTATTTTAAAAGAAAAGAATCACATAAAACATGATTAAGTAGGTTTGAACCCAGAGATGTAAGGTTGTCTAGTGTAAATTAAGAAACAAAATTTACAAAGACTGGGTCAAAGTTCTAACTGAAACAGTAAACTTAAGCCTAAAACAGGGGACACGGAAGGGGAATTATGTCTAAATTTTTTTAAGAAATGTTGCATGAAATACACAAAATTTCAATAAAAAATTCACCTTATAAATTATCTTAGTGACAGAAAGCAGGTGATCATTGCTACAGATAAAGAAAGGCATTTTACAAAGATCAACATTCCATTGCTCTATACTTGCTGAAGGAAGGAGGTCTAGAAAAATAAAAACCTCAAAACAATATAAGCTGCATATGGCAAATGTACAACCGTAGTAATCTTATTGGAGAAAAACTGAAAACATTTTCTTTCAAATCTGAAATGAGAAAAAGGTGCCCATTATCTCCACTCTTATTCAATACTGTGCTCAATGTCTTAATCTGATCAACAAGAGAATGATATAAAAGAGATAAAAATAGGAAAACAAAAAGTGACATTATTCCTATCTGCAGACAGAGTGACTCTATATTTAAGAGACCCTACAGACTCCAGCAGAAAACTTCTATTAAAAATATACTTTCAGTATATTTGTAAGATACAAACAAACAGGGAGATGCAGTAGTTTTCATACAAAAGAATAACAAATTTCCTGAGGAAGAAATTAGGAAAATCATCCCATTCGTAATAGTTCCCCTAAAAATAAAGTGCTTACAGATAAACTTCACCACGGAAACAAAGATCTGTACAAAGAAAACTTCAGAACACTGAATTAAAAAATGTTTAAGACCTTATGCGTAGTAACAAGGTCTTCCATGCTCTTGGGTTGTCAGAATTAATATTGTAAAAGTATCTTTATTTCTAAAAGTAATCTATAGACTCATGATATGACATAAGGAGGTTTTATTCAGAGTCTTTGCCCTATTATGCCCATTCTAATCAGAGATTATTTGAATAAAAATTCTTATAGCTGGATTTTAACATTCCTAACCCTTTGCTTTGAATTTTTTGTATTCCTAGTTTTTCTATATGATGGATTTATAGTTATTGTTTCAAAGGCACTAATTTAATAATTCTCTAAAATATCATGTTCTATAAATTTCCTTATTTCATGTATTAGATCCAAATATGTTGAATTAAGTATATCCCAGAACTTAAATATCTAAGTTTCTTAATAACTGAAGGAAATTTTTTTCCAATAAGGGAAAATTGGTAAACTGTGCAAAGCAACTGAGGAAAGGTTGGGTTCAGAAACACTTGTTATTTTCTATTTTTCTTTTTAAAAAATTCATTTTACTATCCAACAAAACTACTCTTATTTAAGCACATTTGAAAGAAGTAATTCCAAATAAACAGATAGAGAATTACAAAGCATGGAAAAGAAGAAAAATCATAATATTTTAAAGAAGCAAAGATCACAGTTTTAATATAATTAATGTCAGAACTCCATGATTAAAAATGACTTTTATGACTGTTGATAAGTTAATGTCCAATGTATTTGGCATTTCAGATTATACATTTTTATATTTCTTACACTAACTGCATTTTTAACTCCAATTATGTTGAATAATAACTTTCTTGTAGCTATTTCTACAAATGAAATAAATATCATTAACACAATACACAATGTCTTCATTAATGTGGAGACATTTTTTAAATCTACTGTAAAAATATAATACTTGAACAATAATTGAACTTAGAGAATTTAGATTCTTCATCTTTGGTCTTATGAAGTAAATCTGGTATCTCATAGAATTTGAATTCGTAGAAGCTTAATACGCAACTAGCAAAAGATTTGCACATCTGCTAAATACAACTGGTCTGTGCTGCCGACCAGCAGTGACATGCAATGGAGTCCATCAGAGACTAGGTTTCCCAGATTGTTATTTCCCTTCACAGATGGCTCTGCAGAAGACTGCATGGAGTGTATGACTTTTTTAGCTAAATTAAAGAAATTCTATTCCAAAAGAAAATATCTATTCTAAGTAATGTAATATCATATAAAGTCTTAGGCTTCACTCTTCATAACCCAGTAGTTGAACATGAGTCACAGTTTATCATTAGCAGACTCGTTCATCATGCAGAGTCCTACGACTAAAGGGACATTCCTCTGCATGGAAGGAAAGATAAAAGTCTTTACATTCATCAGCAAGGCTGTAGCATTCATAGAGTACAATGTGTATTAATTTTCTAATCCTTTATATATATTAATATTTAGCTTTTCCAAATTTTTAGAATTTAAGTAAAAACCAAAATATGGTTGATTGCCTCACTCAGACAGAAAACTTGTAAATAGTTAAAAGAGAATATAGTTGAATAAAGAATTTTGGTGAAATATTGAAAACAATCTATCATGGGGATGGAAAGATGGCTCTGCAGTTAAGAGCACTGTTGTTCTTGCAGGAGACATGGATTCAGGTCCTAGCATCCATATGGCCACAAACAACCATCAATAATTTCAATTCCAGGGGATCTGATGACTTTTGCTTGTACCTACAGACAATAGATGACACTGGTGCAGCAATATCAATTAAGGCAAGATATTCATACTCATAAAATTTAAAAAATATTTTGAAATCTATTATAAAATTAAATATGGATCAGAGATCTCCCAAGACCACCTGAAGCACAGGTACATAGGAGCTGGGTGCTTCAGCAAAGCAGATTGTTGTTTGATTTAATCTAGTCGTCTTTGGCTTGATTGGCTTTTGTGGCTGTGGGGGCGGAGTTATTCTCCCAGCTGGTATAAAAGGTGGGTTTGTGTGAGTCTTGAGATCGGAGATCTCCCAATACCACCTGAAGCACAGATACTGGGGCGTGGGCTAAAGAGCACCCCCCACACCAACTGGAATTACGAAGGCATCTGAAGGAGGCAAGCAAAGCAAGCCTTCAATGCAGTGAAGAGGCAATTGGGCTCTGTGCTGGATAGCTTTAGTGTCAAATTGACACACCTGGGTTGAAGAAGCCTCAATTAGGGAATTGGCTCCATTGGATTGGCCTGTGGCCACATCTGTGGAGTATTGTCTTGATGGTTGAGCAGTGTGGGAGGGCCTGGCCCACAATGAATGGTGCCACCCTGGGCAGGTTGTTGTGTACAGTATAAGAAGGCAGGTTGAGCATAGGCCAGGGGAGCAAGCCAGTGAACAGAATTCCTCCATGGCCTGTGCTTCATCTCCTGACTCCAGGTTCCTGCCCTGATTTCCTGCCTTGGGCTCCCTAAGTGATGAACTGTAACCCACGGGAGATGTAAGCTGAATAAACCCTTTCCTCTCCAAGTTGGTGTCAGTCAGAGTGTTTTGTCACAGCAATGGAAGACAAACTAGAGCAGAAATTGGTAAGAGAAGAGTGGGGTATTGCTGTGACATACCTCACCTTGGAGTTTTGGGGAAGGACTGTGGAGGCATTTAGAGCTTTGGGCTTGGAAGATCATTGAATGCCTAAAGATCGTGGCTGTGGAGCTTGGAGCAGTTTTGCTAAAGGAGTTGTAGAGATGGAGGCTTGGCTTGTGAAGTTTCTAGTTTCAAAGGGGAGAAGAGATCATCAGGACTGTGTAATCTGTGGGTTCTGGTCAGCTGGGGCTGAAGAATCAGCTGTAAGTAACAAGAGACCAGAACCTGAAGGGAAATCTTTGTTGTACTGGGACAATTGATGCTGGTTGGCTGGGGCTGAAAAATCAGCTGTAAGTAACAAGAGACCAGAACCTGAAGGGAAATCTTTGTTGTACTGGGACAATTGATGCTGGTTGGCTGGGGCTGAAAAATCAGCTGTAAGTAACAAGAGACCAGCATCACTGTGGTGAAATCTTCTGGGAAGAATTTCTTCAGGGTCAGCACACAGAAGCTGTGTTCCAGAAGGGGCCTGAGCCTCCATCTCAAGCCAGAAGCAGGACTTGGTAGTATGTAAGTGTCTCCTATATGGTTCTTGTGTTGAAATTTGAGGGGGTCACAGAGAGCAGCCAAGGCTGGGCACTGTGAGAGGTCAGGAAAGACCATTGGTGGAAGTGCACCTCAGTTGCAGTGAAGACCCTAAGATTGCAGGGGTCATGGAGAGATGCTGAGGCTTTGCACCAGGAGAGGTCAGAAGAGACCATTGGTGAAGATGCTGCTTCAGTTTCAGTGGTGACCCCAGCTTTTTGGAGATGCCAGGACCATGGGATGACCACCAAGAGCAGCGGCAGGTGTGGAATGGAGTTGGCCTGGGTCTGCGAGATGAGCTGTGTGTGCCATGGATGGCAGAGTGAGAGAAGGGGAGCTGCCAAGACCCTTTGGAGCCCAGAAGATCGTGAGTGAATCCCAGGTGTCCAGCCTTGAGCTACTTTGCTGGACTTAGGTTTTGTTTGAGTGTGCCTGATTCTTCCCTTTGAAATAAGACAGTACTTGTTTTGGATTTTACAGCATCCCACAGTTAAGAGACTTTTAACAGACTGTGAACTTTTAAGTGTTTGGACATTCTAAGGACTGTGGGGCTTTTAAGGTTGTACTGTCTTAAGTTGTGGTTAATGTTAACATCATACTTTGGGGATAAGAACTGGAAAGGTAGTGGTTTAACAGTGATGTGTTTTGTGTGTCAAGTTGACAAGGGGTCAACTGTGCTGGATAGCTTTAGTGTCAACTTGACACACCTGGGTTGAGGGAGCCTCAATTGGGGAATTGGCTCCATTGGATTGGCCTGTGGCCACATCTATGGAGTATTATCTTGATGGTCGAGCAGTGTGGGAGGGCCAGCCCACAATGAGTGGTGCCACCCTGGGCAGGTTGTTGTGTACAGTATAAGAGGGCAGGCTGAGCATGGGCCAGGGGAGCAAGTCAGTGAACAGCATTCCTCCTTGGCCTGTGCTTCAGCTCCTGACTCCAGGTTCCTGCCCTGAGTTCCTGCCTTGGGCTCCCTAAGTGATGAACTCTAACCCGGGAGATCTAAGCTGAATAAACCCTTTCCTCTCCAAGTTGGTGTCAGTCAGAGTGTTTTGTCAGAGCAATGGAAGACAAAGTAGAGCAGGCTCACACTGGGATACAGGCAAGGAGAAGCCCATATGCCAGGAATACGAAGAAGAAACAACATGGGAAAGGTGCAGGATAATCCCGCACCAAGCTCTACCAACCCTGCGGAATACTCTGGCAGTGGGATCCCCCTGGGGATGGCCCAGGACACAGATATCAGAAGCACAATTGTGAACATACTTAAAGAAGTACAATATTATAAAGAAATTGCTTCTTGGTGACAGGAAAGCCCAAGCCTGCTTCCAATTTTGACTTTTTTGTTTAAACTGATAGATGGTGCAGCATGTCTACATGATTGATTGTTGCTAAACTTTATATAAATGTGTGATTTCAATTCTTGAAAAATAATCTCACTACATGTAGCAAGCAGTTCATTATATGTACATTATATGTAATGTTAGTATTTCTGGTTTTGAATCCTTGAATTCCTACTTTACTAAATGTGTTTGATATGCTAGTTATTGTGTGTGATTTAAACTTTTTTTGCTTTCTCCCTCTTCTGGTTGTGTGCTTCATTTTACAACAAGCTTCTAGAAACAGGTAGTTTCTGAGAATAACTAAGCTATGTATGTAATGCAGGTGTATTTAGGGAGTATGTAAAATAACCATTTTAACAATAAATAGCTATTTAAAATTTAATACTAACTACTGGAAAAGGGTCCATTTGGTAAAACATAGTTTATCTTTGGATTCAATATTTGTCTGTCTTTGATTTTACAAAGTGGTTGTATTTTCAGTATTTTCTACATAATATGGTAAAAAGAGCAATTGCAATGCATCGATAAAATGGGTAGATTAAAAAAATAAGATTATAAGGAGCAAATCAAAGTATTAAGGAAAGAGAATGAAGAATTCAAGAAGGACCTAGAGAGAGAGAGAATGACAAACTCCAAAAGGAAGTGGAAACACTGAAAAGATCCCATGCTGAAAAAGATAAGGAAACCAACCAGTGAAGCAAAGAGCTACAGGAAAAGATTGAGAAGCTCCAAAAGGAAATAGAAATACTAAAGAAATCAGAAGAGGAAATGGAAAAAAAGGAAATCAAACATTCATCCAACCAAGAGGAAAGGAAAGGAAAAAGCCTCAGAAGCAGAATGGAGGAAGCAGAACCAAGAATATAAGACCTGGAAGATAACACAGAACAACTAAAAACCTGAAGTAAACAATATGAAAAATTTAAAAATACACAAAAGTGGAACAACCAGGAACAGTGTGACACTATGAAAAGATCAAACCTCTGCATCATAGGAATAGAGGAAGGAGAAGAATCCCAAGAGAATGGTATTGATCAGATCTTCAACAGAATAATAGATGAAAATTTCCCCAAACTAAAATAGACAAACAAATACAAATACAAGAAGCACATAGAACTCTAAACAGATGAGATTAGAAAAGAAACTCTCCACGCCACATCATAGTTAAAATGCTAGACACCCAAAACAAAGACAAAATCCTTAAAGCCACAAGAGAAAAACAACAAGTGACCTATAAAGGGAAACCTATCAGAATAGGTTTCTCAGTGCAAACTATGAAAGCAAGAAGAAAGTGGAGCAAAGCATTCCCAGTGTTAAAGGAAAGTAGATATCAACCCAGGTTACTATACCCAGCAAAAATGTCGATTATAGTTGAAGGAGAGAGAAAAATCTTCCATGACATAAACAAGATGAAAGAATACATGTCCAGAAAACCAACCCTTCAGAGAATACTTGAAGCAATTCAAAGGACAGAAGGAGCAGCCATCCCCAGGCACCTAGAAAGAGAAATCAATACAAGCATAACTGCAGAAGTAGAAACCTAAACCCAAACCACAAATGGATAATAAGGCAAAAGGAAGAAACAAAAACCTATCAGTCATAGCCTTAAATATTTTGATTGGGGACTAAATTCCCCAATCAAAATACATAGACTGGGAGATTGGATTAGGAAACAGAACCCATCGATATGCTGTATACAAGAAACACATCTTACCTTCAAGGACAGGCACCACCTTAAAATGAAAGGATGGGAAAAAATATTCCAAGCAAATGATACCAAAAAGAAAGCAGGTGTTCCTATGTTAATATCAGACAAAATAGACTTCGAAGTAAAAGAAATCAGAAGAGACAAAGAAGGCCATTACATTTTTATCAAAGGAACAATTCACCAAGAAGATTTCACAATTATGAATATATATGCACCAAACTCTGGTGCACCAAATGTTATAAAGACAATTCTCCAGGATCACAAGTCACACAATAATCCCAGTATACTGATAGTAGGGGACTTCGATACAAACTGAGCCCTTTGGACAGGTCATCCAGGCAAAGAATAAACAGAGAGACATCTGAACTGAACAATGTGATACACTAAATGGACCTCATAGACCTCTGCTGAATATTACACCCTAATACCAGAGAATACACTTTCTACTCAGCACCCCATGGAGCATTCTCCAAAATAGACCACATACTGGGACACAGAAGGAAAGTCCACAGTACAAAAACATTGAAATAATTTCACGTATTCTGTCAGACCACAATACAATAAAGCTCAATATCAATACCGGGATAAGCCCTACTGCCTACAAGAACACATGGAGACTAAACAGTACACTCTTGAATAATGAATGAGTCAAAGAATGAAATAAAAGCATTTGGGGAACTAAATGACAATGACAATACAACACAACAAAACCTATGGGATACCTTAAAAGCAGGATTAAGAGGGAAGTTTATAGCCCTGGGTGCCTACATTAGAAAACCAGAAAGAGCACAATGAATGATCTAACACTGCAGCTAAAAGCACTTGAGAGGCAACAACAGATGAACGCTAAATGCAAAAAACAGGAAGAAATAACAAAAATCAGAGCAGAAATCAACGAAATAGAAACAAAGAAAACAATACAAAAAAATCAATGAATCCAAAAGTTGGTTCTTTGAAAGAATAAACAAGATAGACAGACTTCTAGCCCAGTTAACCAAAAGAAAGAAGGAACAACTCCAAATCAATACAATCCGTGATGAAAAGGGAAACATCACAACAGACAAGGAAAAGATCCAGAAAATCATATGGGAATACTTCAAAAATCTATACTCTACCAAGATTAAAAACCTAGAAAAAATAGATGAATATCTGAAGCCCTGGGTATCACAAAGCTCAACCAAGAAGAGATCAATAGCTTAAACAGACCCATAACATATGAAGAAACTGAAGATGTAATAAGAAACCACCCAACTAAAAAAAGCCCAGTCCCAGATGGTTTCAAGGCAGAATTCTATAAAACATTTCAAAAAGACCTACAACCATTATTACTGAACTTGTTTAGAAGGATATAAACAGAGGGAATTCTCCCAAATTCCTTCTATGAAGCCAGCATCACTCTATTACCAAAACCAGGCAAAGATACAACTAAGAAGGAGAACTATAGACCCAACCCCCTAATGAATAGAGATGCCAAAATTCTAAACAGGATATTGGCAAATCGCATACAGACTCAAATCAAGAAGGTCATCCATCATGACCAAGTTGGATTCATAGCAGAGATGCAGGGATGCTTCAACATACAAAAATCAATAAACATCATCAAGCATATAAATGGACTGAAAGACAAAACCCACACCATCATCTCAATTGATGCAGAAAAAGCCTTGAAAAAAAATCCAGAATCCCTTCATGCTTAAAGCCCTAGAGGGAATTGGATTGGAGGAATCATTTCTCAATGTAATCAAAGCCATATACAGGAAACCCACAGCCAATATCATCCTAAATGGGGAAATGACAGAAACGTTCCCTTTAAAGTTAGGAACTTGGCAAGACTGCCCTCCATCACCACTCCTCTTCAATATAGCACTTGAAACACTTGCTAGAGCAATAAGGCAAGAAAAGGAAATTAAAGGAGTACTAATTGGAAAAGAGGAAGTCATGCTATCCCTATTTGCTGATTGTGCTGGATAGCTTTAGTGTCAACTTGACACACCTGGGTTGAGGGAGCCTCAATTGGGGAATTGGCTCCATTGGACTGGCCTGTGGCCACATCTGTGGAGTATTGTCTTGATTGTAAGCAATGCGGGAGGGCCCAGCCCACTATGAGTGGTGCCACCCTGGGCAGGTTGTTGTGTACTGTATAAGAGGTCAGGCTGGGCATGGGCCAGGGGAGCAAGCCAGTGAACAGCATTCCTCCATGGCCTGTGCTTCAGCTCCTGCCTCCAGGTTCCTGCCCTGAGTTCCTGCCTTGGGCTCCCTAAGTGATGAACTGTGACCCAGGAGATGTAAGCTGAATAAACCCTTTCCTCCCCAAGTTGGTGTTTATTGTTCAGAGTGTTTTGTGACAGCTATGGAAGACAAACTATGACATAAATTGGTTACCCAGAGAAGTGGGGTATTGCTGTGACCAACCTGAAACCTGGAGTTTTCGGGAAGGATTGTGGAGGCGTGTGGAACTTTTGGACTGGGAAGATCCGAATGCTAAAGATTTTGCTGTGGAGCTTGAAGCAGTTTTGCTGAAGGATTGTAGAAGATGGAGGCCTGGCTTGTGAAGTTTCTCCTAGTTTCAAAGGGGAGCAGAGATCATCAGAACTTGTGTAATCTGTGGGTTTCTGGTCAGCTTGGGGCTGAAGAATCAACTGTAAGTAACAGAGAACAAAACATGCATGAAGAGCTCTTTAAAGTTACTGGGACAATTGAATGCTGGTTAGCTGGGGGCTGAAAAATCAGCTGTAAGTAACAAGAGACCAGCAATCACTGTGGTCGAAATCCTCCGGAAGAATTTCTTCAGGGTCAGCACACAGACAGAAGCTGTTCCAGAGGGGCCGAGCCTCCATCTCAAGCCAGAAGCCAGCTTGGAACATGAAGTCTCCTATTGGTTCTGGTGTTCAAATTTGAGGGGATCACAGAGAAGCAGCCAAGGCTGGGCACTTTGGAGAGTAAGGAAGACCATTGGTGGAAGTGCACCTTGGTTGCAGTGAAGACCCGCAGGATGGCAGGGGTTCAGGGAGAGATGCTGAGGCTTTTGCACCAGGATAGGTCAGAAGAGACCATTGGTGAAGGTGCTGCCTCAGTTTCAGTGGCGACCCCAGCTTTTTTGGAGATGCGGGGTACGTGGGATGACCACCAAGAGCAGCGGCAGGTGTGGAATGGAGGTGGCCTGGGCCTGCGAGAATGAGCTTTGTGTGCCAGGAGGGCAGAGTCAGAGAGGGGGAGCTGCCGAAAACCCTTTGGAGCCCAAAAGATCGTGAGTGAATCCCAGGTGTCCAGCCTTGAGCTACTTGCTGACTTAGGTTTTATTTGAGTGTGCCTGATTCTTCCCTTGAAATAAGACAGTACTTGCTTTGGGATTTTACAGCAGCCCACAGTTAAGAGCTTTTAACAGACTGTGAAACTTTTAAGTTTGGACATTTTAAGGACCGTGTATTTGGACATTTTAAGGACGGTGGGCTTTTAAGGTTGTACTGTCTTAGTTTAGAATTAATGTTAACATCATACTTTGGGGATAGAACTGGAAAGGTGTTGTTTAATCAGTGATGTGTTGGGTGTTCAAGTTGACAAGGGGTCAATTGTGCTGGATACTTTAAGTGCCAATCAACTTGACACACCTGGGTTGAGGGAGCTCAATTATTGGGGAATTGGCTCCATGGATTGCCTGTGCACATCTGTGGCAGTATTGTCTTGATTGATTGGATTGAGCAATGTGGAGGGTATGGGTGGTGCCACCCTGGACGGTTGTTGTGTACTGTATAAGAGGTCGGGGCTGGCATGGCCAGGGGAGCAAGCCTGTGAACAGCATTCTCCATGGCCTGTGCTTCAGCTCCTGCCTCCAGGTTCCTGCCTGAGTTCCTGCCTTGGGCTCCTTAAGTGATGAACTGTGACCCAGGAGATGTAAGCTGAATAAACCCTTTCCTCCCCAAGTTGGGTCAGTCAGAGTGCTTTGTCACAGCAATGGAAGACAAACTAGGAACCGGATGATAGGAGGTTTACAATAAGGATCTAAAATCTCCACCAAAAACTACTCCTAGAAATGATTAACAGCTTCAGCAAAGTTGCAGTATACAAAATTAACCTAAAAAATCAGTAGCCTTCTTTACTATTACACCAAACAACAAGCAACTGAGAGGAATTTAAGGAGACCCTCCCACCACATAGCCCCAAATAAACTACATAATATTTCTGGAACAAACCTACCAAAGGACACCAAGAGACTCTCTACAGATAAAAAATTTTTTTTAAACACTAAAGAAAGAAATTGAGAAGACATCGAAGATGGAAAAACCTCCCTGACATGGATTGGGGAAAATTAACATTGTAAAAATGTCCATCTACGCAAACGTGTATAGATTCAAGCAATCCCCCCAATTAATATCCCCAAGAGTTTCCTTCACAAGCTTGTGAAAGAAAATTCCTTAAACTTCATTTGGAAAAACAAAAGACCCTGACTAGCCAAAAAAAAAAAACCCTGGAGTGGAAAGAGCTACACAGGGAGGGAATATCTATACCAGATTTTCAACACTATACTAAGAGCTGTAGTCATAAAAGCACATGATGGTACTGGCACAAAAACAGTCTGATGACCAATGGAACAAAACTGAGATTCCAATAATTGAGCACATAAAATTTCAACCATGCTCATATTGACAAGGGGGCCAAGAAGGCCAATGGAGAAAAGACAGCATCTTCAACAGTGTGTTAGCAAAACTGGAACACCGGTTGTAGAAGAATGAAGTCACACTCCCTACCCTCTCACCGGTACAAAAGTCAACTCCAGAGGATTAAAGACCTCAACATTAAGCCCACCAAACTCTGAAGGTGATGAAAAATTGTTGGCAGCACTCACACCAGACCATAGTCATAGGAAAAGACCGTCCTAAATCAGGACCAGCAGTTGTGCAAGCATTAAGGGTTGACCAATTGAACAATTGGACCTCATTAACTCAAAAGCTTCTGTCATCAAAGAAACATTTACAGGAAGTGAAGGAATCCTACAGAGGTGGGAGGAAAAACCTGTCACACAGAAAATCGGACAAAGCCCATTGATTTCCAGAATAAATAAACTACTCAAAAAAACAACGAAGAAAGAAAATGAAGACCCACCAAGATTGGAACAACAAAGCTGAACAGAGACTTCCACAGTGAGGAATAGAGATGGCTGAGAACATCTTAAGAATGTTCAACATCACTAATCATTAAGGAAATGCAAAATCAAAACCACTTTTAAGATATCATCTTAATCCAATAAGTCTGGCTAGGATCAAGAAAAAAATGATACCAAGTGCTGGAAAGGGTGTGGATAAGAGAATGAACTCATCCACTGCTGTGGGAATGTAAACTTGTACATGCCACTATGAAAATTAGTGTGGAGAACCCTTTGGAAGACTTGGAATGACCTTGCCACGACCCAGCCATACCACTCCTGAGCAGTGTACCCACAAGACTCACCCCACTGCAGAGATACATGCACAGCAATGTTTATTTCAGCTTCTCTTCACAATATCAAGGAGCTAGAAACACATCTGGCCCCTCACCTGATAACTGGATAAAGAAATGTGGTACATCTACACAATGGAGTTTCTTGCAGCAGTAAAGAAAGATGACATTAGAGTTTTGCAGGAAATGGCTGGAGCTAGAAACATCATGCCTGAGTGAGAACACAGTCCAAAAAAAACAAACTACAAATGTTATCCCTCATCTCTGGATGCTAATGCCAATTACCTAGTTGTATTTCGTGTGCTGGCCCCCTGAGCTTTTGTCAAGAGTTGGGAGTGATGCATATTGGAACAACAAGAACAACAACAGAAAGTAACTGATGGAAAAGTGAACTTTGCTCAAAACAAGTCAACTTCTCCCATGGAGAATTTGAGAAAGACTGAGAAAGAGATGAAAAGCATGTTTGGCAGAATACATGACTCTGGTGGGATGGGGGTTAGGGTGGGGGGGGGACACGGGTCTAGATTTGGATAATCTGTACAAAATATATATATATATATATATATATATATATAACCTCTATTTGGTGCAATTGTGTATAGATTTTGTGTATACAAATACAAATTTTGGTGCAATTTTGTATATATATTTGTATATATATACAAATATATATATATATAAGCAAAAAAATGTCAAAAATTAGAGAACTATTGATATGTCCACATAACATGGCCACAATGTGCACCAAATAGAGGTATTTTGCTGTCCAAGTTCATTAAGTTTCTTCAGAAGTGGGTTGGACGCATTAATTGATTTTCTTCCTTTGCAGCTTGCATAAAATCTAGAACTAGGAAAGCTAGTCTTCAGGGAGAAGGCTTCCAGGTCAGCTCCAGTTCCATTGATCCAAGTCCTGGGTCTGAATTTGCCTTTTTCCCAGCAGTGGGGCCTTACCTCAAGTTTCTAGGAGATAACCAAGGGCCCCTCCAGTAATCAGCTTGGTCATTTGGGGAATCTTGAACCTACTACTAGCCACTCAAAGGAGGTCCTCTTGTCTATACCTGTACTCTTGTGCCATAGAACACACAGATATACACATGCAATAATGTTCAGGACACCATAGTGTGTGTTTCTCAGGGAGTTCCCAAGGGAACACATTTCCCTCTGACTATCCAGACAATCTAAACTCCATTCATCCCCATCCCCTGTCCAAGTTCTCCCATTATTGACCCCCACCAACAGCTACCTAGGAAACAGAGGCTTTCAGGCCACTGAAGCTTGCTTCATGTGAACTGTGGCAATGGTGGCAAGTCACAACAAGACCCATTCAACTCAATCAGACAAAGGCCCCGAATGGAACAGTGGTGGCCTGGCTTTAGCCTGGGAACTTGTTAGAGACTATTTGCTGCTTGTGGAGAGAGGAGACCTACTTACATCTCTAGAAATGTTGGCTATATTCAGTGGATGAGCTTGCACTGATACAAATCGTTGCATGGATGCAATTAACATGTATGAACAAATAGGATGAGGCTGAAAGGAAGGGACATGGATGGGGAGTGGGGTAAACTAAATTAAATTTAAAACCTATTTGGAGTGAGACAAAAATATTCAAAAATTAAAAAATATTAAATAGCATTTTGTTTTTAAATAAAATTATTTAAGTAAATACTGAATTCAAAAGACACTGTAATCCCCATATGGATATTTGAGAAAAAAACAATAACAACAAAGGACATAAAGCTGTAATGGTTCCATAATTGTCAGAGTTTAGTGGAATGGAATGCACCAGCCTGTGATAAGCAAATGAGGGAAAAAACCTGTTTTGATCACTGGTGTAGACGTCTTCCAAGTATGAGAGATTTGGGAACAAAGCCAATAGGGAAAACAAAAGAAGGGGAACCACGGAATGCTGAAGAGACGAAAAAATCCCACTAACAAAGTTAGGTGCGAAAAGAGAAAAAAAAGTAAAATCAAATGTGATAACAATCTGAGAATTGTGAGAAGGAAGGAAGGAAGTCATGCAATTTTGAAAAAAAGAAGGAAGTAGAACTGGAAATACCGACGATTAAAAAATGTAAGTTTGGTTATAAGAGGAAAAAAAGAATTAAATGTTTTCTAAAAATAGCAAATAAATGTATTTCTTATTAAATGTGTCGAGTGGTGGTGTGTGTTATCCTTGTCCCCTCCAATGGGGTCACAGGAGGGGAAGCCTCACAATGGAAGCGGCAAGGGAGTAGAAACAAATAGCACGTGGATGGGAGTAGCGTTCTCGCCTTCAGGAGGTCACAAGAGACAGTAGGGTCCTGAGAGGATCAAACTCCAGAAAAATAGACGCAAAAAGATCTGTGCAAAATATAACAACCATGTAAATCCAACTGTGAGGCCGGAGGGATGAGGATTCATAGTGGGAAAAAATAGGAAGTTAAACAAGCTTATTGATTGTTATATTTTGAAATCTCAAGGCAAATACACAAATTGGTCGAATGTATACATCAGAAGCAAAATGTGAAATAAGAATGAGTGTAAGGAAAAAAAGTAAATAAAGAAGGTAAAGAAGAGGAGCTAAACATATAACTGAGTGAGAAGTGTTAAGCGGAGTTGGGGTAGACGAAGAGTAGCAGGGGGCAAAGAGTCAGGCAGAGAGAGGAAGAAAAAACTTAAATTACAGTCAAAGAATAAAATAAAGAGGGTGACAAGATGGTATGGGGGGGGGGGGGTGAAAGATAAAAAAGAAAAACAAACAAAAAAAAAAAAAAAAAAAAAAAAAAAAAAAAAACAACAGAGTGAAGCAAAATTGGAAAATAATGATACGAAAAGTCAAGGAAAAGGGGGGAAGGGTAGAAGGGAAACAAAAATCACGAGAGGGTAAAATACAAAAAGGGGCAGAAAAGGTAAGCAGCAACGAAAGTAAAAGGGAAACGAACAAGGAAGAAAAAAAAGAGAAGAAAAGAGACAGAAAATAATATTGGTTAATAAAAAAAAAGAGGTTTGTNATATATATATATATATATATATATATATACCTCTATTTGGTGCAATTGTGTATATATTTGTGTATACAAATACAATATTTGGTGCAATTGTGTATATATTTGTATATATATACAAATATATATATATATATAGCAAAAAAATGTCAAAAATTAGAGAACTATTGATTATGTCCACATAACAGTGCCACAATTGCACCAAATAGAGGTATTTTGCTGTCCAAGTTCATTAAGTTTCTTCAGAAGTGGGTTGGACAATTAATTGATTTTCTTCCTTTGCAGCTTGCATAAAATCTAGAACTAGGAAAGCTAGTCTTCAGGGAGAAGGCTTCCAGGTCAGCTCCAGTTCCATTGATCCAAGTCCTGTGTCTGAATTTGCCCTTTTTCTCCAGCAGTGGGGCCTTACCTTCAAGTTCTAGGAGATAACCAAGGGCTCCAGTAATCAGCTGTGTCATTTGGGGAATCTTGAACTACTCTGACCAGCCACTCAAAAGGAGGTCTCTCTTGTCTATCACTGTACTCTTTGCCATAGAACACCCAGATATACACATGCAATAATTTTCAGACACCATATGTGTATATTTCTCAGGGAGTTCCCAAGGGAACACATTTCCCTCTGACTATCCAGACAATCTAAACTCCATTCATTCCCCCTCCCCTGTCCAAGTTCTCCCATTATTGACCCCCCCCAACAGCTACCTATGGAAACAGAGGCTTTCAGGCCACTGGAAGCTTGCTCATGTGAACCTGTGGCAATGGTGGCATCAGCACAAGACCCATTTCAACTCAATCAGACAAAGGCCCCGAATGGACAGTGGTGGCCTGGCTTTAGCCTGGGAACTTGTTAGAGACTAATTGCTGCTTGGTGAGAGAGAGGAGACCTTACTTACATCTCTAGAAATGTTGGCTATACTTCAGTGGATGAGCTTGCACTGGATACAAATGCTTGACTGGATGCAATTAACATGTATGACAGAATAGATGAGGCATGGAGGAAGGAGGCATGGATGGGGAGGGGGTCTAAATTAAATTTAACCTATTTTGTGAGACAAAAATATTCAAAAATTAAAATAAATTAAATAGGCATTTGGTGTTTTTAAATAAAATTATTTAAGTAAATACTGAATTACAAAGACTACTGTAATCCCCATATGGATATTTGAGAAAAAAACAATAACAACAAAGACTACTGTAATGTCCATATTGTCAGATTTGGGAATGGATGCACCAGCCTGTGATACAAATGAGGAAACCTGTTTTTCACTTGTGTAGACTTCTTCCTGTATTAGAGATTTGTCAAAAGCCTAGGGACAAAGAATCCACTGATGCTGACATCCCCTATACAAGATGAGGTGCAGAGTAGGAAGTAAATCTGTGATAACTCTGAGAATTGGAGAGGAAAGAGAGTCATTTTTGAAGAAGATATGGAAATACCCTTAAAAGTTTGGTATTATTTTTCTAAAAATGCATTTATTTCTTTGTGTGTCTAGTGGGTGTGTGGGGAAGTGTCTCCATGTCACAGTGGCTCACATGGAAGCCAGAGAACATCTTATGGGAGTCAGTTCTCTCCTTCACCATGTAGGTCCTAGGGATCAAACTCAAAATACCAGATCTGATGATAAGCACCATTTCCAACTGAGCCAAAATATTCATATTTGAATTAAGCTTATTTTGTATATTTTATCTCAAGGCAAATACCAGTTTCATGTGATAATCAGCATGTGATGAATGTTTAAGCTCATCTGAGTTGAGTGTTGACTCTACAATACAGCAAGGCACAGAGAGAGAAGAGCTGAATTAATCAGTAAAATAAAGATCTGTAATGTGAAGATAACTGTGATCAAAACAGAGAAAACACAGGTTGAGCATTGTTGTCTCATCCAGATATCAGTGAGCCTGTAAACTCAATAATTTTTAATGATTTGTAAGCAACACTTCATTTCTGTCAAAACTCTGTTTATTCATTTTCATTTTGTCATCCAAAAGAAGCCATGAGTTATTCATGAACAAAGGAATGTACTATGTGTATTTTTCAACTTTGAAACTTAAATTTAATGTAATTCCTGCCTTTAAGGGGAATGCTTCTAACTTTTCTCCATTTAGGATGATGCTGACTGTGGGTTTCTTGTATATGGCTTTGATTACATTGAGGAATGTTCCCTCCAGTCCAATTCCCTCCAGGACTTTAAAAATGAAGGGATGCTAGATTTTGTCGAAGGCTTTTTTGTGTCAATTGAGATGATCCTGTGGTTTTTGTCTTTTGGTCAACTTATGTGTTTTATGATATTTATTGATTTACATATGTTGAATCATCCCTGCATCTCTGGAATGAATCCAACTTTATCAAGATGGATGATCTTTTTGATGTGGGTCTGTATGCGGGTAATTTGCCAGCATTTTGTTGAGAATTTTTGCATCTATGTTCATTAATGAGATGGGTGTATAGTTTCCTTTTTTAGTTGTATCTTTGCCTGGTTTGAGTATTGGAGTCATGCTGGCTTCACAGAAGGAAACTGAGAGATTTCCCTCTGCTTGCATCCTTCTGAACAGTTTGAGTAGTAATGGTTGTAAGTCTTTAAATGTTTTATAGAATTCTGCCATGAAACCATATGGGCCTGGGCTTTTTGTTGTTGTAGTTGTTGGGAAGATTTTATTACATTTTCAATTTCCTCATATATTGTGGGTCTGCTTAAGCTGTCAATTTCTTCTTGATTAAGCTTTGTTGACTTCCAGGATTTCAGACATTCATCTATTTCTCTTAGGTTTTCAAATTTAGTAGAGTATAGGTTTTTGAAGTATCCTCATATAACTGTCTGGATCTTTTCATTGTCTGTTGTGATATTTCCCATTTCATCACAAATTCTATTGATTTGGAGTTGCTCTTTCTTTCTTTCTTTTGGTTAAGTGATCTAGAGGTCTGTATATCCTGTTTATCTTTCAAGGAACCAAATTTTAGATTGATTGATTCTTTGTATTGTTTTCTTTGTTTCTATTTCATTTATTTCTGCTCTGATTTTTATTTCTTCCCATCTGTTGGGTTTAAGGTTCATTTGTTGTTGTGTCTTAAGTGCTGCAGTGTTAGATCATTTATTTGTGCTCCCCATTGCCCCTCCTCTTCAATACAGTGCTTGAAATGCTTGTTAGGGCAACAAGGCAAGAAAGGGAAATTAAATGAGCCCTAATTGGAAAAGCGAAAGTCAAGCTATCCCTTTTTGCAGATGATATACTTTATCTAAGAGATGCTAAGAACCCCACCAGAAAACTCAGAAAAGATTAAGAGTTTCAGTAATGTAGCAGGATACAAAATTAACCTAGACAAATCAGTAGCCTTTCTTTAGACCAACAAGCAACTGGAGAAGGAATATAAGGAGACCTTCCTACTCACAAGAGATTCAAAAAATAAAGTAAAATACCTAGGAACAAACCTAACCAAAGACAACAAAGATCTGTACAACAAAAATTTTAAACCCCTGAAGAAAGAGATTGAGGAAGATATAAGAAGATGGGAAGACTTCCCATGCTCATAGAGTGGAAAAATTAATAAGTAAAAATTTCCATTCTACCAAAATTAATACACAGATTCAATGCAATCCCAAGTAAAATCTGCATGAGTTTCTTCACAGAATTAGAAAAGAATCTATAATTCATATGGAGAAAAAAGAATCCCTAATAGCCAAAGCAACCCTGAGCAAAAAGTACAATACAGGGGGGATCAATATATAAGACTTCAAACTACATTACAGGGTTATTGTCTTAAAAGCAGCCTGGTCCCAACACAAAAACAGACCTCTAGACCAATGGAACAAAGCTGAAGATCCAAACTTGAGCACATACAAATTCTGCCACCTCATATTTGACAAAGGGGCCAAGAAGACTCAATGGAAGAGTGACAGCATCTTCAGCAAATGGTGTTGGCAAAACTGTATCACTGCTTGTAGAAGAATAAAATTAAATTCCTACCTTTCACCCTGTAAAAATGTCAAATACAAATGGATCAAAGACCTTAATGTAAAACCTGAAACTCTGAAGGTGATAGAAGAAAATGTTGGCAGTAACCTACAAGACATAATTGTAGGAAAAGATTTTCTACATCAGACAGCAGCTGTGCAGAAACAAGGTCAACAACTGACAAGTTGGACCTCATTAATCTCAAAAGCTTCTGTATAGGGAAAGAAGGAATTGAAGAGAAAACCCACAGAGTGTGAGGAAACCTTCACTGCTGATACATCTGACAGAGCATTAAGTTCCAGAATATATAAACTATTCAAAAAACAAAGAAGTTAGAAAACAAATGACTCACTCAAAAGATGGAGTAAAGAGCTGAACAGAGACTTCACAATTGAAGAAGTAAAGATGGCTGAGAAACATCTTTAAAAGTGTTCAACATTGCTAATAATTAAGAAAATACAAATAATTAAAATCACTTTAAGATATCATCTTACTCCAATAAGACTGGTTAGGATCAAGAAAACAAATTATTCCAAATGCTGGAGAGGTTTTGGGGAAAGGGGAACACTCATCCACTGCTGGTGGGAACTTAAACTCGTACAATCACTATGGAAAGCACTCAAAATGAGTGTACCACCTAACACAGTCATACCACTGCTGGGTATATACCCACAAGACTCATCCCATCTCAGTGATACATGTATATCTATATTTACTGCAGCTCCATTCATTATTGCAAAGAGGTGGAACCAACCCAAGTGTCCCTCAACCAATGAGTGGATAGAGAAAATGTGGTACATCTACACAAGTTATATACATTGGTAAAGAAACATGACATCATGAACTTTGCAGGTAAATGGATGGAACTAGAAGACATTATGCTAAGTGAAGTAACACAGTCCCAGAAAAACAAATAACAAATGGTATCCCTCATTTGTGAATGCTAGCACCAAATCCCTAGTTGTAAGGCAAACTGACAACGTTAATATTATATTTCTTTTTATCTGAAATCAACTGTGCTCTTATAACTGTTAATTCTAGAATTAACCTACCTCTTATTTCAGATTTGTAATTTTGGTATGTGGGTGGAAGGTATGTATGAATATTTTAGAGTGATATACATTAAAAGGGAAAAAATGTGAATTCCTAAATATGATTTGCAATTAGCATACAATTCATTTTCAAACATCAAAACTATGGTATATGTGTGACATAAATATAAATGCATATTTTGGAACAATACAAATTGGAGGGAACAAAAACAACAAAAGGACTCAGTCCAAAAAATGACTGAAAAATTACACTTCTGACTAAGACAATATACCACTGCATAGAAAAACTTTAAAAAGAATGAGAAAAAGATGCAAGACATGTATGTCAGAATGCATGAACTTGGGTGGGGTGGGGGCATGGAAAGGGGAATGAATCTAAATTGGACTGAGTGTGCTGTATTAAATGCACAAACCTATAATAAAAGTATTAAAATTTAAAAAAATAATACAATTTTTCTTTAAAAATTGCATACAATTTGAAAATTGTCCCTAACCATTTTAAACTATAAAAAGCTTTCTTGTCAAGGAGAGTAGACCTTACTTATGGTCAAAGATAGGATGACTTGATTCCAGTTTATGAACTTGCACCAAGGGACATCTGGGTACAAATGCTTGACTGGATAAGACTTGTATGGTAGAACGCATGAGGTCTGGTGCTGCGGGTGCGAGGGGGACATGGATAGCAGACACAGTCTAAATTTGAGAAAGAACTGCTCTATGAAATCTATAATATTTCAATATATTTTAAGTTTTCTTAGCTCCCAAGCCATACAAAAATCAAGTTAAGGACTAGATCTGGCTTTCAAGTTTACAATTTGCAAATGTTTAAAAGAATAGTCCCCAGCATTAGTTTTGCATGTTCTTGGGGTAGGATGAAGTAATGACAGGAAGGCTAACCAGCAGAAAAGGATGGTAATTTATGATTTTCTACTGCCTTCTATTGTCCATTTCTGTATGTATTATGATATAAAGGTGACTAAAATATTATTGGTCAATAAATAAGTTTATGATGTTTACTCCAAAATATATTTAGCTATTTGAGATCAAATCTAAATTTAGATAAATATTTTGCTGTGGTAGTTTTAACCTTATTAGTAGTATAAGTAATTCTTGTTGAAACTAATATGTTTCTTGTACTTAAGAAGATACAAGGTTTTGTGGTAAGAACCAATTACTGCTGTTCTTTAGCTCTCCAAAAAATTGTGTATTGTATATTGCAAATTCCTTCTCCCCAACTTTTTGACCTTTTAGTCTGTCATTAAGAGTCTTTCCTCATTCTCCGAACCACAGAAATATTTCAATGTTATTCTCTGTCAACTCTATTTTCCAGCAATTCCCCATCATGTTTGTCTCTTTCCGTTCAGCACTACTGGAAAGAGTGAAAGAGGAACAGCACAAACCCAGGTGCATACTCGAAGGAATCCTGGAAGAAGAGTGGATGGGTTCTGTTTGGCTAAGTTATCACTGGAATACAACCTCAGAAAATGAGGAATGTGGGAGGGGGTGCTGGATATTTGAATGGAGTGGAGACCCTGCTGAGGAACAGCAGTCCTTCACAGAGTCCATAAAATCTGAGTGGCTGGGGCTGGAGAGATAGATCAGCAGTATAAAGCACTTAATATCTGGCAGAGAACAGGAGTTTATTTCCTATTACCCATTTCTTGTGGGTAACAACTACCCGTAACCCCAGATCCAGGCCTCTATGGTCATCTTCACATACATAACAGACAGACAGACACACACAGACACAAATATATTTGCACATAATAAATATTTTATTTTTTCAAAGCCAATTTCTGTGCATTTCATACAAAATTTCAAGTCAAATCTAGACCCATGCCCCCTTTCTGTCCCCCACCCCACCAGAGCTTATGTATTCTGCCAAACATGTTTTTCATCTTTTTCACAGTCTCTCTCAAAATTCTTGATGCAGAAGTTTACTGTTTTGAGCAGATGTTCACCATTTCAGTCAGTTCTTTGACCCAATCTTTCTGTTGTTGTTATTGCTGTTGTTGTTCCTTCCAATATGCATCATTCCAAACTTGCACATATGCATGCCACATATATCATATTATGGGTTTTAGTATCTTCAGTTTACGTTTTTCCTTCTTTTAAATATATTTATTTTATTTTATTTATTTATATTTATGTGTATGAATGTACCGTCTGCATGTATGTTTGTGCACCCGTGTCATGCAATGCCGCAGAGGTCAGAAGAGGGTGTCTGATTCCCCTGGAACTGGAGTTAAGACGGTTCTCAGCCGCCATGTGGGTGCTGGGGATCGAACCTGGGTCCTCTGCAAGAGCAGTTGGCACTCTTAACTGCTAGGCCATCTCTCCATCCCCCTGTTTTTTTTTTTTCTTTATTACGCTGAAAGATGTCATGTTTGAAGGCTTCTCCTTGACAAGCCCAAGCCACCATCAGTTCTGCCCTTGTGTTCCACACTGGGGTTTTTCCTTTCCCATGATCACAAAATGAGGTCCAGTAAGCACCGCATCCTGTGTTGATCTTCCTGTACTGGTCTCCATGATACAGCCTGGGTAGTCCAACAATGGCAATCTATACTCTGAAGAAGCAGAAACCCCAGTAGTAGCTCAGTCCACAAGTGGGATGTCTCAGCAGTCCCCATCTGCCACTGAAGGTTTGGAGGATTCATGGAGAGACATGAGTCTTCAGTCTATATTGGAAGGTTCAAAAGCTGTGTCTCACGTCTTTGAAGGATGGCAAAAGCAGTGGCAGCCATAATAAATATTTTAAAATATTTAAAATCATAAAATCTGATTCATCACTGGGGCACTGCAGCATTGTCAAGGGGGAAGTGCTGCGTTCCTGATTCCACCACATTGCAGTACTGTTTAACCTTACTGGACTCAGTTTCTCATTGTAAATGTACAATATTTTAAAATGCATTATATTTGGGCTAGGGAGATGATGCAGTTGCAAAAGTATTTGCTGGGCAAGCAAGATGAGTCCAGGTCCCTAGAACCCAAGAAAAGACAGGTGGTGGAGGGAGGGGCAGAAATGGAATTCCCAGAGCAGCTCAACCTGGCTAGCCAGACTAGCTAAAGTGATATGTCCCATGTTCAGGTAGACACCCTGCTTCAATGTATAAAGTGGAGAACAATCAGGAGTACAGCTGATGTCAAATGTGGTCTTCTAGGCACACATGCATGCTCATGTACTCAACACCTGCACCCACACATATGCAAACATATATCCGCATACACCACACATACAGACTCACACAGAATGGATTAATACTTCTTTGAAAACTTCCTATTTCTTTTCAACAAGTGAATTTTAACTATGCAAAAACATTTTTAATGACTCTATTTATTTGCTTGGTCTTATTAAGACAGTGTCTTCTTTTAGCCCAGCTGGCCTGTAACTCATTGTGTAGAACAGATTGGCCTCCATGTCACAAAAATCTACCTGCTTCTGCCTCTCCTGAATGCTGGGGCTGGAAGGCATCAACCACCATGCATAGGTCTGTGAAGTTATTTTATCTTAAATGGAGAAAGACCTAATTTTTCCTTAGAACCTTGTATTTCACCTATCTTTTCTCCCTCTCTATATTTTCTTCTGTTTTTTCACAGCATACAAAGAATTCATTCATGAAATACAGACCTTTTCTCAAGTATGTATTTCACAGAATTCCATACAACAATGTGCTAGAAAAAGTAGAATTATATACCCAACACCAAAATAATATTGCTTGTAGCACAAATTGCTAACCAAAAGGAAGGTAAGAGAGAGTTTTTTAAATTTTTATTGAGCACATTTCATACATTTCTTAATCATATTTAGACTCATTCCCCCTTCCATGGCCACCCCTCATGCCCCCCCACCCCCTGCCAGAACTCATGGATTCTGTCATACACAAGTCCTGTCTTGCATCTTTTTCTCAGTCTTTTATAACCCTTTCTGTGCACAGGTTTACTGTTTTGGTCAGTTCTTTGAATGGGCTTTTCTGTCTCTTTTTTTGTTCCCATTTGATTTTATATTATTCCAAAATATGCATATGTACACTCCACACATAAATGAAAATTACAAAATCTGAAAATAAACTATAGGTTAATTCCAAAGCACATTTAGAGATTCATGTTTTAATAGTAAAGTTGCATGCAGGTAAAAAAAAGTATAACTTTACATTCTCTTTTTTTCTATAATATGAATATTAGTATTCCTATATGATAAAACACACCATAGGATTACATCAGGATGAATTATGAATGGTTGTAGCATGTATCAATAAAAAGAAAATATTATTTTACAAAATATTTTTAACTGTTAAATATAATTTTTTTTGCTAAAAGATGTCATGTTTACCCCAAGGAAGTGCTTGAAGTTTTTTCCTTGGCAAACCCAAACAACCATCAATCCTGCCCCTGTGCTCCACACTGAGGTCCCTTCCCCCCAATGGTCACCCAAATGAGGTCCAGCAAGCGTGTGTCCTGTCTTGATCTTCCTGCACTGGCCTCCCTGATATAGCATGGGTAGTCCGACAATGGCAGTCTACACTCTGAAGAGGATGAAATCCCAATAGACACTCAGTCTACAAGCTGGATATCTTCGTAGGCCCCATCTGGCATTGAAGGTTTGAAGGATTCTCAAGTTTTATGTCTGAAATACAATTTCTCAGATCTTATTGATTATTTATTTCTGGTTATACTTTCCTTTTCGATGCTTAAGGCCACAAAGTCAGCCCAGATTAACCAAGGTTTCTGTTTTCTCAAGGTCAGTTGAGGATCTGGTCCTCAAGAGCCACTTGGGTTTTTTTTGGGGGGGGGGGGCTGGCTCCTTTTGTTTTTTCAACCACCAGTTCCATCCACTCGAGTACAGAGTTAGGTCTTGCTAGACCAGTCTTCTCTTTTTGAAGCATGAGCAGACTTTCCTCTTTATAGGGTGGATACTGGCTGGAGTCCCATTAGTGGATCTCCAAGAAATAGAAGGTAAGATGGGTGTAGCTGAGCACAGCAGCTGGTGGTCTCTGATTTCAAACTCAGGATGGGGTAGAAGTGTTGGGGGGTGCCCCAATGTTTGTGCACCCGTGTCGTGCAATGCATGCAGACAGTACATTGATACACATACAGAAATAAATAAATGCCAGGCGTAGTGGCGCACGCCTTTAATTCCTAGCACTTGGTGGGAGGGCCAGAGGCACGCGATCTTCTGTGGATCTGAGGCCAGCCTGGTCTCCAGAGTGGGTTCCAGGACAGCCAGAGCTACAGGGAGACCCTGTCTCAAAAAAAAAAAATTAAATGGAAAAATGCTAATCAAGAAATACGATATGGAAAATAAAATACAGTTTGTTTACAGAAGATACAATTTTAATATAGGTGCAATGTATCAGGCTGGTGTAACTTAGCCTTTCTGAGTGCTTAACGACCATACTTCTTAACGGCAATACCAATTTTGCCAAGGAACCTAAGGGATAACTTTGCTCCTTGCATCAGAAGTCAACTAGGTCTTAGGGGACTATGCATGGGGGCAGCTCTTGAAATGTCCTGCAAATGTGGGTCACCAGTCTTCCTGTGCAGGGAGGTCTTGGAGATCACTGAATGGGACTTCAGCCAGGGTCCAGTCTATAAAGAGGAAAGTCTGCTCATGCTTCAAAAAGGGAAGCCTGGCTAAGCAAAGCCTGATTTTGTCCTCAAGTAAATGGAACTGTATAAGTGAAAAGATAAAAGGATCCAGGGGCTCCCGCCCCTCCAAAAAAACAAAAAAACAGAGAGTGACCCCTGAGGACCAGAACCTCAATGACTTTAAGAAAACATGCCCGACTTGATTTTTCACAGTATAGCTAGAATAGTGGGCTCAATTGCGCTACTGGATGTATCCATGATTGGTAAAAACAGACTTCTTGTTATGACTAAAATATTGATATTTTTTAATCTACAGAAACCAGTATACTTTCTAAAGTTATTAAAAAATTGTCTCTTAGGCTGGAGAGATAGCTCAATGGTTAAGAGCACCGTACTGCTCTTGCAGATGAACCAGGTTTGATTCCCAGCACCTACCTGGCTGCTAAGAACTGTCTTTTTTAAAATTTTTTTTTAATTTTATTGATCTGTTGTGTATTTCAATATCATTTTCCAATTCAGTTCAGGCATATATCCCCTTCCCTTTCCCACCCCCACCCCTACCCATCCCAGATCATGCATTCTGTCATAACTTTTTTGCATCTTTCTCTGTTTTTTTTGTTTTGTTTTTGTTTTCATTTTTTAAAATTAAGTGATAATTTGTGAGTACAAGCATCCTTCATGTAAAACCAATTTGCCGAGCAGTTTGTCCCAAAACCCAACAGCTCATGGGTCCCACCATCCAGCAAGGGTGGCTTGTATGTTCAATCAAGTTGATCAAATGAGTGTCCAGTGTATGTTGTTGTAGTTGTCTTTAATCCAGGTGTGGTGACACATTCCTTTAATCCTAGCACTCGGGAGGCAGAGGCAGGTCGATCTCTATGAGTTTAAGGCCGCTGGTGTATAAAGTGAGTTCCAGGACAGCTGGGGCTACAGGGAGACCCTGTCTCAAAAAAAACAAAAACAAAAAAAACAAACAAACAAAAAAAAACAAAAAACAAAACAAAAAAAACAAAACAAAACAACAACAACAAAAAAAACTGTCTTCTCCTTAATTCAATCCTTTTTTTTTTTTTTTTTTTTTTTGGTCTTTTCCAGACAGGGTCTCCTGTAGTCCCATGGCCTGGAATTCGCTCTGTAGATGAGGCTAGCCTTGAACTCACAAAGATCCACCTGCCTCTGCTTCCCAAGTGCTAGGATTAAAGGTGTGCGCCACCACGCCCAGCAATTCAGCCCTTTCAATTCTTATTTCATTTTCTCACTCAATTGTATCCCAAATAACTGAGAGAATCACACATCTACCAGCACATACCTGGTCCATCTATTTCTGCAAAGTAATGGAAGGTTTCAATTATTTTGGAAACTAATTTAATTAATAAATTAAGAAGCATAGCAAATTTTGTGTTTCAACATTGATTAATATACATATATATATACACACATTAGATCACTGCATTATTTATAGTCATGATCAAAAGTCAAAAGACTCACCATATTTTTTATGATAAATTTCGTATTGTTACAGTAAGAATTATATTAAGCAAAATAGCATGAAGAGTTTTCTTAACATTCTATGTCATGATTCTAACTGTACAATATGTGAGAACTGAAACATTTTCCTATCTGCTGGTGTATATTAACACAGTTTTTTTTTTTTATTTATTTATTTCTGTATGTGTGGGAATGTACTGTCTGCATGCAGGTCTGTGCACCCGTGTCCTGCAATGCCGCGGAGGTCAGAAGAGGGTGTCGGATTCCCCTGGAACTGGAGTTCTCCTGGAATTGGAGTTTCAGATGGTTCTCGGCCGCCATGTGGGTGCTGGGGATCGAACCCGGGTCCTCTGTAAGAGCGGTCGGCGCTCTTAACCGCTAGGCCATCTCTCCAGTCCCTATTAACACAGTTTAAATAATACTGCATAAGATGTACCATGCAAATTTTCTTTATACTTTGAGGAAACAGGAAAAATATGGGAAAGGAAGAAAGTGAAGTGGAAATGAAGGGAGGAGATTGAACTTGAGGTTACAATAACCCACTACGAGGAATTACATTTCCTCCCCCTGCTTCAGGGGTAACCAAGACAATTTGAAATAACTATTTATCACTGCTTCCTAAACTCTTGGAAGTTGAGAGAAACAACTTAACAATTCAGATTCACCTGCAGCACTCTTCCAGCCATTATTTGGGTGTTGGCAATGCCCTGCATCTCATTACACATGCATACACTAAATCATCAGATGCAGTGAGAGAAACCCAGATAAGAGCTATCATTGGGAGAAGAAAATGCATATAAAATATAAAACTTAAAACACCCAGGAATAAGGCAAATATGAGAGTAAGAAGTGGTAATGAGACAAATATTGGATTAAGACAAATAGAACTTCAGATTCCAATAACAATTCTAATAGTGCTTGAAAAGATTGGACTATATTGACAGTTGAAGATGAGAGGCTACAGTAGACAGCAGAGGGAAACCTTCTACACTAGAATTTTAGGTCACTGAATTTTTTTACATAAATAACAAAATATTAGAGTCAAAGATAAATTTACACACAGGTAGTGTATCTTTAAAGGCAATCAAGATTAATGAATTTGTAAAATTTATGTAAATTGACAGCTTATTGGTTATACGAAAGTCATTAGGGTTTGTAAGTGTCTTATTACGTAGAAAGATAAATTACCCTCAAACATCTCATATCTATGAAGAATATTAATTTTTTGTTCAATTTAAAACATTTCAATTTTGGGCTGGAGAGATGGCCTAGCGGTTAAGAGCGCCGACCGCTCTTGCAGAGGACCCGGGTTCGATCCCCAGCACCCACATGGCGGCCGAGAACCTTCTGAAACTCCAATTCCAGGAGAACTCCAGTTCCAGGGGAATCCGAGACCCTCTTCTGACCTCCGCGGCGTTGCACGACACGGGTGCACAGACTTGCACGCAGACAGTACATTCATACACATACAGAAATAAATAAAATTAAAAAATAAATAAAAAAAAAACATTTCAATTTTATTTCTAGATTTTTCTAATATTTTCTTTCTTTAGAATATTAATTTTAAAATACATTTACTAAGACAAAATTTTGTGCTCACTCAAAACTACTACCAAATATATAAATTTGCCTAATTCATTTTGGTCTTAATCTATTTTAAATTTTTCAGTTGTAATATCATGATTGTTGATGTTTATCAGAGAACTTATTCTACTGCAAAAAATCATAAAAGCAGATTTCAGCAGCAGTCAAGCTCTAGGCTCAGAAACCTGAGAGTAAATGCAGATGCTACTCATCTCCACTTGGCATTGCTAGTCAACCTGCCAAACCGCCAGAAATTCTCTCTGAATTTCTTTTACCAGTTTGTTCTTTAAAAGGATGAAGAGAAGAGTGGTTGTTGGCCTGAAAGCTCCCAAAACGTAAACATCAAAATTAATCAGACTATTATTACTATGGGTTATTCTGAGTTACATAAGTCTGTTATCATTTCCACAACATTTGGCGTAGAGAATATCTTAAAAATTCTTAAAATATGTTTTCAATGATGTAAAATATCAATATGTCCAGCATGTAGAGGGGTAACAGAAAATAACAGAAGACAGAAGCATGAGGTCAGATTTGTTTGTGTGAGGAGTCTGTGAGCATGAAACACTGCAAGGAATAACGTACACCTCAAGGATGTATGAATAGTTTATCTCCTGGAATAGTTCCTTGGACATTGCTTGTATCATATATTCTTCTGTAGGCACAATTTTGCTCCAGTGGAGAATTGTAGACAATTCTTCAAAAAGGAGAATCCTCCGCAGAGAAATGGACAGGAAATAATCCACATGAGAAATAACTAGACATGTGTCTTTCTTTGAATTCCTGATGGAATATTGAAATTTATAATCCATATCCTCCTGTTGACATCTAGACACAAATGAAGACAGTCCTTTATACAAATCTAAGTCACTGTCCTGAGGGATGTGATATAATAGAATCATTTTAGGTCATTACAAAACAAATATATTTTATCTGACGTCTGTCCAGGTTACTTTGAGAGCAAATGTACATTAATCAAACCATAGGCCTCTCTGTCTCTCTCTCCCTTCTCCTTCCTGTCTTTTCTCTCTTTGAATCAAACACAGGGCCTTTTACATATTGAGTAAAGTGCTCTGCTACCAGGCCAAGTGTACAAAACTTTAGCCATTATACAAAATTGAAAATTTGTTTACTAAAAAAGTTCATATTAATATTTAGCAGTTTTTCATATCTGTTTTCATTAATATAATTTCTTTTATAGTCTAAGCCTAAAGTTTAGACTATACCTTTATTTGGAACCTGTATATTTGGTTAGAATTTAGAGATTAAATTTAATACAGGTAAGAACTTTTGTGCTATTCCTTACTCTTTACTATGACATACTGCACATGTGAACATTTGCTTCTAGAATCATGTACTACCTGTAATTTCTTTGATACAGTCACTATTTCTCTAATCTGTGATTTGTTTAGTTTTTGTACAAGGCTCCCAATTGTAGCATTATTATAAAGCTGTATTGTTCGTTTTTGAGTTTGAATTATTCATGTACTTTTCATTGGAAGGTATTATTTCTTTTTTAAAATTTTATTTATTTTTTGTATG
This sequence comes from Rhizomys pruinosus, assembly GCA_009823505.1. Classification (NCBI taxonomy): domain Eukaryota; kingdom Metazoa; phylum Chordata; class Mammalia; order Rodentia; family Spalacidae; genus Rhizomys; species Rhizomys pruinosus. The sequence continues at coordinate 244,939 of VZQC01004665.1, read as the reverse complement.
TGTATGAATGTACTGCCTGCATGTAGGTTTGTGCACCCATGTCGTGCAATGCCACGGAGGTCAGAAGAGGGTCTCGGATTCCCCTGGAACTGGAGTTCTCCTGGAATTGGAGTTAAGGACAGTTCTTAGCCACCATGTGGGTGCTGGGGATCAAACCCGGGTCCTCTGTAAGAGCAGTCGGTGCTCTTAACCACTAGGCTATCTCTCCAGCCCCTGGAAGGTATTATTTCTAATCTTAATTTTTCTCCAGAAACCCAAGTATGCATCATTTATTAATCAAGATAGATGTCAGTATTTCAGTTCAAGTAGAAATTTATAATTACAGAGCATTCTCATCTATAACCACTCCTCTTTTGGTCTCCCTATTTCATTTAGCAGAATCACATTTTTCACAAAGCTGATTTGAAATATTAGCAGTCATTTAATTCTCCTGCTACCTAGGAAACACACTTGTACTTTGAGTTGCATAGATTAAGCAGTTTCAGTAACTTTTACTCTATTCACTCTTTAAAATTTCTATGACCATCATCATGGTTCAGTTTTCAGTTGGATTTTTGAAATAACACTGAAGTCGTCTCCCTCCTGACCATACTACCAGTGCATATGCATACACACACACACACACACACACACACACACACACACACACACACACGCACACACACACACAATCTCACAAGACGAGACATTGTATTAGGTTAAATATTTCCAAAGAACAATTGCTCTTCTGCAAAATACTCACTGACCAATCATTTCCTGTCTGAAATTCAAAGCATAAAATTGCCTTTCAACTTGTATCCAAGAACTCATTTACACAAAGTGGTTCAACCAGTCCTCTGCCCAGTCTCCTAGAATGCCCCATTTCCAGCTGCAACTTATGCTTTCCTTTCTATTCTTCCTTTCTATTATCTTCCTTTCTATCTGAATTTTCTTGTGTCTCCCCAACCCATTAGAATTTTCAGAAGACTTGGAGCAGCACATCAAATATGGTTTTCCCAACACAGATTTCTTGTAGCCCTTTATTCTCAGAGGGCAATGTATCAATTACTGGCAATGCGTTCTTTTTTGAATTTAGAAATAAACACTAAGATTACTTATTGTAGTTACATGTCTTCTCACCTTTCTCCTTTACTAAAATGTTAGTTTTTAAAAAGACACAGATCATGATTCAACATTGCTTGCATTCCTTCTAGGAGCCATCATAAACATGTCATGATCCATGCACCCTGTGACTGTTTGGGAGTATGCACGGAACCCTTGATGCAGCAGGATACTTTTAGGAAATGAGAACATTTTGCCTAATGATTTTAAAACAATTGAACAACATCATGGAACTTGCAACTGATGAATCAAAACCAGAATATAAAGCATGAAGAAAAATCAAAGACAGAGAATAAATGTTTTAGTCTAGTTTCCAGGGCTCCATTAGACCTTTTTTCTGTTGACAAATGACAGTGTCCAAACATTTAGAAAGTCGGTACGGCTCAAAGATTCATCAAATATTTAAACCCATTTGATTAATACTTCTGTTCTTGACATTGAAATTTGAGGAGACCTAAATACTGTATTTTCGTTTTCCTGGAAATCTCAATTGCAGAGCAGCTGAAGCATTAGTAATTACCCAGGGACCAATTAGCCTGTTTGTGGATTATAGTTACCCTGTGGCTTCTTCCGCTTTACATTCCTTCTCATCCCTGCCTTTTGACCACTTCACAGTTTTTAGCCAGAAGAAGAAATTAAAGAAGTGCGAAAAGTTAGAAATAAAAAAGAAAAGAAAATCAGGAAAAATTAAATTAAAGCCCTGTTATTAGGCATTGTAAAGAATTTTGCCATTATTAGTTGGCCGCATTTTTTAATCAAGTACCAATCACTTGAGCTAAAGAGTAATTTTATTATTAAAGGGTTCAAATGTATTTATCTTTAAGGTGCAGTTGTTACATATTGAAAGTCACAGCTTGTTGATTACACTGATATAATAATGGTAATTTAGATCAATTTAGGAGGTTATTCAATGCTGCATTACTTTATGCTATCCTATGTATCTATAATTTTCTGAGAGCCTGTCAGAGAAATTTTCCTAAGGTTTCATGTGACCTTTGAATGTCAATCTAGAATATTCTTGTGCAGTTTATTCACTGACAGTTCTCATTGATGTGATTCTATTCATAGAGAAGTTCCCAATACAATTGAGAAAAATCCATCTTCAACGACTTACATGCACTTTTCTATTTATGTACAGTTGGAAAGGATCCTGAAAATCAATTTGTAGCATTGTCCGTTGGGGAATTGTTTCTTCATACTTGAATTTCATTCTACGGAGGAGAATTTACCTGAACACATTTTAAACATTATTTTTGGTCTGCATTTTGTGTCCTCTGTCATTTGGGGCCAATTCAATATTAGCAATCTCCGTGGAGCTTTCTCTTTTCTCTGGAGGACTCTATTAGGGATTTCAGGAATACAGTGCAGAATTTTCCCTCTCAGATATCCTGGGACTACTCATTTTTTCTTTCAAGAATAAAATAATATTTTTGACATGTAATGATTTTCTTCTGTACGTAACTGTAGACCTTATATCTAACATGCTCAGTCTTCTTCAGCTCTACTATCTCAGAACTTCTTTCCAATACATAAAACCAGGAAGTAAGTTATACTTGCATAGCTGTTTTCCCTCACACCGTCTAAGAACTTCAGCTTTCCCATGTTTATTTTTCTCTTTCTGTCTTTTCCATAGCATTTTCTTTCCCAGAGCCTCTGGATATTTGTGTCCAAAACAAAAAGGAAATCCTTGAATTAAATTGCAAATATATTCTAATGTATTCTGTGCACTCAATTGTATCTCAAAATCATGCAAAGAAAGGAAAACATTAGATTTCCATGCTGAATCAGGAAACAAGGGAGTACTGCCATCTCCAACCATGAAATTTTGATAGTAGATATGCTTGCAATTTTTCTGCAGTAGTTTATGAATGAGGTAAAAATTGACTTAATCTCCTTTGCGATACCCTATTCGGAACCACATGAATGCAATAGATTGCTTATTTCCCTTCTCCTTACAAAATATTATCACTCTATATTACTTCTTTGAGTGCTCACTGTTCATCCATAAAATTCTTTGAAAAGTGAGGCAGCAAAATATTAACAAATTTGTTCTTTGTTGCCAATCTTTACACAAGTATTTTATCTTGTTCTTAATTCTATAGAGTTGTATTGGGATTATGAGTCACTTTCCCAGAGGTAAGAGCAAAATAATGATTCCTTATACTGACACAGAGATTTTTCAGCTTGAAGTATACTGGCAAATTCATAAATCATCCCTAAGCCTTCAGTCCTCCTTAAGAACATGATGTGATTATCACCATTACTGCCCATTTAATTGATTGATTGATTGATTGATTGATTTAAAAATAGACTTAAGTCAGGTATCTGCTCCAGAAGAGTCACTCTTTGCGACTCGATATTTTACTTGATTCCTATCTATTTCAATAAGTTAAGCTGCTTCTTGAAAATAAATAAGCCAATGACTATTTTGTTTTTATAATGTTTATAATGCAATATAGTCATTCACTAGGTATTCTGCACCTTATTTTGTAAGTAAAGAAAGACTTCTCTCTACAGTTAAACTCATATGCCAATTTTAAATACAAACTGAATCATCATATAAAATAAGAACAAAATGGAATAAGGTATATACCTTAAAAAGATTAAATATATTTAGGAGGGTAAGTACAATTTTTCTCTGACATCTTAGTTTTTCCCTTCAAAATAATGTTAGAATATCTAAAAAAATGGGAAATAACAGAGAATTTTCCATTTTTTAACATAATAATTTGTCAATTACTACATGTTTATAAATATTTCATGTGTTGGGAGAGTAAGATATCAAATAAAAATAAAAATACCTTATATTTTTATGAGATTATCCCTGGGTAGTTATATGTTTGAGAGAGAGAGAGAGAGAGAGAGAGAGAGAGAGAGAGAGAGAGAGAGAAGTACACCTGCACGAATGATTTTAAAATACTTGGAAATATAAAATAGCTTTACTTGAATACAACTCTAAGATGTTCACAAAGAAACCTTAAAACAATCCTCTATGACATCACAGAAAATCAAACAGAGCAAATTGCTTTGTTTATTAGATGCCATAATATACTCAATAATAAATGAAAATTTATTTTTCAGCATAAGGTTTTACAAGATACTGGCATTAGCAAAAGGATTATTGATAGGGATGGTAAAGTTCAAAACAGCAAAAAGTTAAAACATTCTGATGAAATACCAAAAACTGGTAGAGAGGAAGTGTAAAATTATGTGAAATGTTAGGCTGTTTCGCTCCAGGACCTTGGCCTCATTATATGATCAGCTAAATATAAAATACATAGACCAGGTAAATGTCTCATTAAGTCTTTCACAGTTCTTTCTGGGAACTTGGTAGTGATCTTGAATATGGAAAAATAGAGAATTATGGTACAAGAGAGAATTTCAGAGAAAGGGTTTATTAATTCACTCTGTGGGGTAAAGCATGGGGTGAAACTGTCATTTTATCATTTTTTCTTAATTAAGATGACAAAGATATAGTCTCTAATGCAAGTTTTAAAGGTGAAGTATGGATCTCATTTTAGACATAGGAACCACAATAGCTGCTTAGACAGACTTCACATGAGGGGTTCCAACCCCTATTTTATAAAGAAACACTTCCCAAGGCTGGAGAGATGGCTCAGTGATTAAAAGCACTATGTCTTCTTCCAGAGGACAGACTCCTTTGCCAGCACATACATGGCAGCTGACAATCATCATAACTCTAGTTCCAAGGGATCTAATGTCCTTTTCTGGTCTCTGTGGGTGTACATGGCATGTAGGTAAAACACTCCTGCATATAAAATAGGCATAAATATATAAAATATTTTTAAAATTATTTTAAAAGCTCTTCTGAGATAACTATAGCTGCACTAAGTCAGAAACAGATTAAGCTATCCACAAACTCCCATTTAATTTGATGGTTATTTCTACTCTTACAGTAGGATATTAACACAGAGAGAAAAGAGTCTATTTCATGTTGAGATTTACTTATTTATATTTGCCATCTAAAGCAGTGTGGATGCAACACAGGAAGTTGATGGATAAGAATAGAGTACTACTTTTCAATTTAAGAACTTTGAAAATTAGCCAAACTCTGTAACCTTAATTATTGCATCTAGTTACTATAGTTGGCTCTTCTTATAATAAAACTGGCAAACTCTCTGCGGTGATACCTGCGCTCTTCTGTTGGTCAAGGTCCCACTGCTAAAAGTGACAAAGCAACTGTGAGGACACCACTTTTCTCTCAGATACATAGCCAGGCTGAATATACCTATGTAGAAGACAAGTTGCAGAGCACTGAAAACATCAAGGATGCTTGTTAACAATGGGAAAAAAATGAATGGAGAAGGGTTAGAAAGGTGTCGAAGGAGAGGTGCCAGGATACCTATGTAAGAACACTAGGCTTCCTTTTCACAGGGAAGTCAGTCTCAGGTTGACAGATGGTAGATGATTGCTTCTGGTGGAGCGAATGATGGTTAGTTTGTAAGTAAAAGCAGATGAAGGAGCACATGAATACCAGTCAAATCTTTGGAATGTGGGTAAGGCTCAAATTATAAATGGCTTAAATTATAAACGGTTCATGACTGACTGGCCACAAGCAACTTATTAAGGATGCACATATGGTGAGAAAAGCCAGGGGCTGGACCAGACGAGTGCAGCTGATCATAAAATCCCACATTCAGTGGAAAGAGGCAGTTAGGAGACCTAACAAACAGTACAGGAAATACCAAGTAAGCAAGTGCATGCTTACAGTTCCAGAGGCATGGCATGCCTGCAACTCAGAATATTGTGGTCAAAGAGAAGCTTCAGTTATGAAAGAAATTGACTACAGCAATGACAGAATGCAAAGTTCTACCCTGGAGAAACTGAACAGTCACTTAAGGCCAGCAAGGCGATAGCAGACAAAAACACTCCACATAGAGCCTGTCACCACAGTGGCGGCCAAGTCCTCAAGCAAGGGGTACACCTGTAAAACTCCACTCCAGAGTGACAGCCACAGGTGTGGCCAGAGATGGTACAAAGCTACTTTATTTGTCCATCTCTAGAAGGGGCAGCAGAAACTTGCTTACTGTTGCTTACAAATTGGTAGGAGCTGGTTCTTAAGCTAATTCTTAATTTTAAGCCAATGTACTGTACTTGTATGTAGTTTTGAAACTCGGATAGAATTGAAAAGGTTATAAGAAGAGTTTCAATGATTAGAAATCATAAAACGCTAATTTGAAATTTCTCCTAGAAGTCATTTACTCTAAGCTCCCCTTTTATTCTTCATATGGGGAAAGTGCAGACCAAGCCACGCAGCTGAATTAATCAAGACACAGCTAATTCTCTAGCACCTAGCAGTGGAGAGATGAGAAATCTTGATTCCTCAAAGGAATCAAAAGATTAGAAATAACAGCTTTATGAATCTCTATACTTCCTAGAGAAAAGATATGTTTTTCTCTTATTCAAAAGAAGTCTAAGAATTTAAAAAATCATTATTCTAGGAATAGAAAATACTTAAACTTTGGAAAATGTATTTCACTTTAAGTAGGCATTGTCTCGAGCTCTGGCCCCTTTTTAATTGTTATCTTTTATACTGGAGGCAAATTCTGGTTTTGTTTAATTTTTAAATTTTAAACTACTTTAAAGACCCTGTCTTATCATTCTAGTGCTGTCCCATACTACTTCATATTATTTCATATTAAAATAATGCTTTGAATGCCTAGGAAATATTTTAAGAACTAATTTAGATTCCTCTCATTTTCTCTCAATGGTAGCAAAGCATGCATGTGTAATTAATCTTAATCTGATTACTATCAAGAAACAGAGAGGTTAAGTGGATGGTGCCAGGTCACACAGCAAGGCAGTTGCAATTTTGTAAATGTCTTATTTGAATATTAAAACATGGAGGTGATAGAATAATTATTCGGGGTCATCAATAGTGGTAACACTTGTCATGTTGAGATAAGAATAATGTATTTTAAATCTCATATGACTTTTCCTCATGACAAAAACCTAAGGAGCAGATAGATCTTTAACTAAATTTAAATTTTGTATTATTTAAGCTCATATATAAAAAGGAAGAAATTATATTCTGGAAAATGTATCATCTGTGTTTTCCTTTTTGAGTATAAACAATGTATACTCAATGAGTGGAATACACTAATCCATTCATAATAATATTTAAATACCATTATTTAGATAGTAAGATACAAATGAGCAATAGTTTAAACCTCTTGCTTGGTGATGAAAACAGGAAATGTGGTATTTTTATATGTTTGATCAATCCAAACAGCATAGAAACAAAAGTTATTTAATTTTTAAAGAACAACTGGGTTTATTATAGAAAGATCTTCAGCACTTCAACATTTCCTTGGAAGTTTACTAGAGCTTAAAAATACAGATTTATTACAAAATATCCCACATATGATAAATGTGTTACCAATGAAACTATAAACTTGATTTAGTCATACTGCAAGCAAAAGTCCTTAAAAAATAGATTTTTTTTTTGAGCTGGGTGTGGTGGCACACGCCTTTAATCCTAGCACTTGGGATGCAGAGGCAGGTGGATCTTTGTGAGTTTAAGGCCAGCCTGGTCTACAGAGTGAGTTACAGGACAGCTGGGGCTACAGGGAGACCCTGTCTTGAAAAGACAAAAAAAAAAAAATAGATTTTTGACCATTACGCTTTGCTGTTCAGTACAAATTAATTTTCTCTACTTTTTACTTAGATAAATTGAAAAATTATTTCAAGGAAATCAGAAAATTGTTGCAAAAATCAGAAACTTTTGATCTCCTTTTAAGCAATCTCATTATTTATCAAACATGTTATTCTGGTATTAATTGAGGTTCCTTACCTTCCAGATACTTAAACATTGAGTAATTATCAGATTAGCTTTACTAAGAAGGGTGTCATTATTACACAAGACAAACTTTATGCTTTTTGTAATGTGCCATCTTAAAAATCTTACTTTTGGAAATGTCCAGTAGATCTGCTATAAATTTAAAACAACCCCAAAAGATGAGTTTGCAGATACAACAGAGGCCATAATGAGTTTCACTACTCAACCTTGAAGCAAAACAGAGCACAGATTGGCACTTCACAAAAAGGCAGCTGTTCATTGCAAAGGGAGTCTAGCAGCTTATTAAGCTAGGAATCGACAATCATGCTACTTTTACTATTCATATTAGAACATTAGAAAAAATGCAAATGATCATGGCTTGAGCTTTTCTTTTTAGGAGCTGGGATGATGGCTTGGCATTATGAAAACTTTGTTGCTTTCCAGAAGAATGAAGATTGGTGTTGAACATTCTGGACAAGTTTCTCTCAAATACCTGTTATTTTAGCTCCAGTGGATCCGATATCCTCTTCCATTCTCCAATCACAACTGCACACATACACACACACAGACACACACACACACACACGCACACAGACACACACACACACACACACACAAACATGGATGATGAAATAAAAGTAATACTACTTTTAAAGGAGAATTTTAAAATTCAACCTATAAAGAAACAGTTTTTCTTTGTTAGGAAAATTTTACTCAAACATTTGTGTGAATATTTAAATGCAAACAAAAGAAATAGTGTAACAAAGTTTTCTGCTAATGGATGATGTGGAACTGACATGTCTATATTAGGAACAATTTGTTTTCCCAGTTCGAGGAAATATTTAAGTGGCTGTTGAAATCAAGCACATGGAGGAATAGAGCAGTAATTATAAGAAGTAATTTCCCATCTTGGGGAACTCTTCCTGCCGCAAGGAGCTGTTACTGTACTCAATAAACTTTCTTTGCTTGTCCTTCAAAATTAAATAAATAAATAAAATAATAAAAGGAAATGTTGGGTCTGGGAAGGTGGCTCAGATGGGACAGTCATTTGTCTCCAAGTTCGACAACCTCAGTTTAATTCCTTGGACCCACATGGTGGAAAGAGAGAATGACACTTGGAAGTTTCCATTTAAGCTGGATATGCAAGCCCACAGGTGGCATAAGCCACACACACACACACACACACACACACACATTCACGTATTCACATGCACATACATACACATGCACATTCATACACATGTACACACACAAATAAATGAAAATGTGTAATTCTAATTAAATTCTTAGTAATCAAAATAAAAAGATAACTTTGAGACATAAACCAATGAGTTGAGGCAATGGTGATTGGTAACCAATGAGACCTACGTCTTTCACTATGAAACAGGCTTAGCTTCACACTTCCAATTTAAACTCATGACATCAACTTTAAAGGTTTTTTTTTTCTTTTTAATAATTGGTCAGTTAATTCTAGAGCCCATTAAGGAATTCACATTATAACAGCATAGTTGCCTTCAGATAAAAAGAAATATAACATTAGCTTTTTTAAAGTTTTTAAATATTATTCGAGAATTTCATACATGAATATAATGCATTTTGACAAGATCTGCTCCTCACTCCCACATTCCTCACTATTTTTCCCTTCCAACTTCATGTATTCATTTTTAAACCCATTGAGCCCAGTTAGTGCTGCTGGTGCATGCATGGGTATAGGGCCATCCACTGAAGCATAGACAGCTGATCAGGCTAAAGGTATGTATTCTCCCTGTTCCAGTAGGCTTCAGTCTTCAATGTCTCCTCAGATGGGGACTTTTTGAGTCTCTCCTCAATCCATGCTGGAAATTTGACTGGTTTGAGGTCATACAGACCTTGTGCATGCAGTCACGGCCACAGTTTGTTCCTGTCTGAAATTGCCTTAAAACAACAATTTTTATATAATTATATTCTACTGTGATTATAATGAATGTGTGATTGTATGTCTACATTTTTACAGAAAGATACTAAAATCAGAAATTCTATAATTTAACATCTATATATTATTTTATTAAGTATTCATTTCCTATTTTAAAATCATTTTTTCTTCTATAAAATTGATAAAATAATAAAATACCGAAAGCTTATTACTTAAGATTCTCCGACAATATTGCTAAACTACTTTTCAAAAACTATATGTCTGGTGGTTGAGACACGACAAATACTGCCACGGATCAGGAAATTGAAAGCAAGATATCTCCAGATTTGCCTCTAACCTCTGTGACAATATAGGGAAAGCCACTGAATTTCTGACTCAATTTCTTCATCTTCAAAGTTTGCATATAAATGGTATTGCTTATAGAAATTCCAAATTCCTTCTATGATGACAGTATCACTCTAACACCAAAACTAGGTAAAGATGCAACAAAATCATAAAATTATAGGCCTATATACTAATTAACATAAATCCAAAGATTCTCAACAAAATACTCAAAAAACACATACAGGCATATATCAAAAAGGTTATACACTACAATCAAGTTAGCTTTAATCCAGAAATTCAGAGATGGTTTAATATACGTAAGCCAATAAATATAATACAACACATAAAAAGACAAAAATCACATGGTCATATCAATAGATCTTTAACAAAATCCAACAGGCATGCATGTTAAAGGTGCTACAGGGAACTGGACTGGAGGGAACATACCTCAACTTAATTAAGGCTATATACAACAAATCCATACAACAAATCCATACCCAACATGATTTTAAATAGAGATAAATTGGAAGGATTCCCATTAAAATCAGAAATCAGACAGGGCTGTTCATTATCTAAACTCCTTTTCAATATAGTACTTGAAACACTTCCAAGAAAAAATAAGACAAGAAAAGGAAATTAAAGGGGTACTAATTGGAAAATCAGAGGACAAATACTCACAATTTGCAGATGATACAATTTTGTGTATAAGCAGTTCCAAAAATTCCAGCAGAAAACTGCTGGAAATGATTAATACTTTCAGTAAAATCAACTTACAATCAAAAAAAAATCATTTAAGGAAATCCTCCCATTCATAATAACCTAAAATAAAAACATATATTTAGAAATAAATCTAACCAAAGACATTAAAAGTCTCTACAATGAAGTTTTTAGTTGTTAAAGAGATAAAGACATTAAGATCTGGAAAGAACCACCATGCTAAGTGATTGGTAGAAATAATATTGGGAAAATTACTATCTTACAAAAGCAATCTATAGGTTCAAATTAGTGATAATAAAAATACACATGACATTCTTCACAGAGATAGAAAAACAAATCATCCTAAAATTCATGTGGAATCACACAAGATCCCAGATAGCTAAAGCAATTTTGGGAAACAAATCACTGTACCAGATATCAGAATATATTACAGAGTTATAGTTATAAAAACAACATGGTACTGGCACAAAAATAGACACATACATAGATCAATGGAACATAATACAAGACCCAAAGATGAGTACAAGCAATTTTAGCCATCTGATATTTGACAAAGGTGCCAAGAACACAGAATGGAGGAAGTTCAGCATCTTCAATAAATGGTGCTGCCAAAATTGGATCTCCACCTACAAAAGAATAAAATTGGACCCTTATCTTTCAATCTCCACAAATGTCAACTTCAAATGGATTAAAAACTTCAATATAAATCCTGAAACTCTGAAACTGCTGTGAGAAAACTTAGGCCATCCCCTACAAAATATAGGTGTAGGAAAAGCCTTTCTAAATCAGACATCAGTTGCTCAGACATTAAGGTTGACAATCAACAAATGACACCTTATTAAACTACGAAGCTTCTGCACAGCAAAAGAAACAGACAAGAAAATGCAGAGGAAGCCCACTGAGTTTCCTGTTCACTTCACCAACTACAGATCTAATAGAGGATTAATATCCAGAATATACAAATAACTCAAATACAAAGAAACATGAATAAACAAAAAACAATAAAAAGATGGGTTCTAGACCTGACCAGAGAGTTCTCAAATGAAAAAATAAGAATGTCTAAGAAAAACCTTAAAAATACTCAGCATCCTTAGCAATTGTAGAGATGCAGATAAAAACCAGTGATGGCCATACATTTTTACTGAAACTGCTTACAAATCAAGGAAAAACAGAAAGACAAGAAAAATTATGGAAACATGATTAGAGACAGGAAATGATCATTTCAAGTCTCCCTGAATCCTCTCACCACTGAGAAGCAATGATTACAGCAGAACTATTTGCTGTGAATATTTCCAACATAGAGATCATATTTATTTCATATATTAATGATTTATGTTAAAATAACAATGAGCCTGGTTTAAGATCCGACTAGAATGAACTTATCTACTGTTTCATTCCTTTCCCAAGACATTTTATACAACACTCACACAAAATTATTAACTTTGTTTACAATGAAAACATCCTACTTTTCTGCATCCCTGTGATCTAGAATTTTGCCTTATCAAGTGTAATCTTGTCAGGGGTCCTTCAGGAACCACCCAATGATTTCACTTAAGTTCCTTAGCAATGCTTTGAAGATAAAAGTGTCAACTTCCACCAATATTGTAAATATGCCTGCTGTAAATGAATGAAATGACACTCTTCTTTAAGAATCTGACAACCATGTTCTCTGGCATGTATTTCTTTCCTTCCTCTCTTTCTCTTAATCCTTGTGCTTAGTCTATATTAAAATATCTCTAATAAACCACAGCATTGTTTCACACTGGTTAGTTCTGGGATTCTTTTTTACATTAATGATTTTATACTGTAATCAAATAATTTAAAATTATATAATATGAGAGAATTCAAACTTATATAAAGATAAATATCAGTTGTGTTTCCATGTATTAGGGTGACTGACAAGAAACATCTTAACTATTACAAATAAAGATACAGAAAATTAATAATTTAATTTCTATAGCCTAGACAAACTCTGAAAAGTCTTATGTTTGTAAGAGTTGGCAACACAACAGTAACATATTCTTCAATTTTTCTTCTTAAGAAATACAGTTCAAAGCACAAATTTTTTTTTTCTTGAGTTGAGATCCTTAAAAGACTAGGGAACTCTCTGGGAAGAAGGATGGCAGCCAACCTGTCTTTACTCCTGTCTCTGCTGATACCATCACTCTTAATAGGTCATTGTATGTTTATGTTGAGTCCAGTTTAAATTATGACTTTTTCTTAAGATATTGTGAAGAACAAAATTGTAAGACATGCTATAAATCAGTTACCATCTCTTTTTTTTTAAACATTTTTTGAATTAATTTTATTTACTTCTGTATGTGTATGAATGTACTGTCTGCATGCAGGTTTGTGCACCCGTGTCGTGCAATGCCGCAGAGGTCAGAAGAGGGTGTCGGATTCCCCTGGAACCTGAGTTACAGACTGTTCTCAGCCGCCATATGGGTGCTGGGGATCAAACCCGGGTCCTCTGCCAGAGCAGTCCACGCTCCCAACTGCTAGGCCATCTCTCCAGCCCCCAGGCTGGCCTTGANCCTGGAACTGGAGTTCTCCTGGAATTGGAATTTCAGACGATTCTCGGCCGCCATGTGGGTGCTGGGGATCGAACCCAGGTCCTCTGCAAAAGCGGTCGGCACTCTTAACCGCTAGGCCATCTCTCCAGCCCCAGTTACCATCTCTTTAAGACAGCTACCATCTCTTTAAGGCAGTCAAATGATGAAGATAAGTGTTGCAGCCATATCAATCTCAGAAATTTCATTAAGTGGATTTGCATTTACCCAGCAATCACTGCCTAATGTATGGCTGAGTACAGTGCTTAACTCTCCCTGGAATTCCACTTTTTAATGCTGTAATAATGTCTACAATACAAAGCTTACTCTTTGTGGTTATCAAGTCCGATTTTCACTTAATAGATTAGAGCAATATATTAGTGCATTCAAATGTTCTTGAGACCAACAGCCATCTACTAAATTCCATTCTGTAAGAATGCAGAACAGAGATTGGAAAGAAATTATCTTCACATACAGGTTGACTTCAGATAAGTAATGGCTACGTTTGGTTGTCAACTGGATCTGGGATTCACTGAAATGAGAGAAGCTTCACAGATTGGATTATTCCAAGACAAAAGACCCACCCTAAATGTGACTGTTACCTTCTGATGGCAACCCATATAAAAGGCCATGCATGACAGAAGGGAGCCTTCACTTTTGCCTGCTTGCCTTCTCTCAAACTGGAGAGTTCATATTGTTGTCATGGCATTTCTTCTTTCAATGATAGTAGAACCAGTTTTGGATTGCAATATATACTGAAGCCTAGCAAATTGAAGGCTAACAAATCCCCAGGAATCCTCCAGGCCTTCAATGCCAGATTGGAAATGCTGAGACATCCCACCTTGTGAACTGAGTAACTACTGAATTCTCAGCCTCTCCAGTGTGGAGAGTCTTTGTTGGACTACTCAGACTGTATCTTGTAAGCCAATCTGACAAATACACACACACACACACACACACACACACACACACACACACACACACACA